>OZ034969.1:29127400-29549900 GCA_964030785.1 Siderastrea siderea
TATTATGAGTGTTTAATCTAATAACAAACTGAATGTCTTTTAATGTTCATATCACACTTACAAATGGGAAGTAAAGTGTTAAATATTTGAGGTGAAACAATAATAACAAGTTGAATTTCTTTTAATGTTCATAATCACACTTAGGAATTACTGGTCGATCGCCATTTTGCATGCTTTGGTGAATGTTATTTCCTTGTCTTCGCATATTTGCATATTTGTTGCTTGGCATTTAACTAATCTAGCTGGGGAAATAAGGGTGGAAATGAGTCCAAATTTGCAAGCAACTTTGGCATATTCATTTTCAAATGCAACTATTTTCCCCATTAGCACATTTGGATGAAAAGGTGTTTTATCAACTGGGTCAATTTTGATGCTAACATAATCTCCAATATTAAGGGTTTGAGCCTTTTGCCTGGACTTCTTCATCTTTTCGTTGTACTCAGTTTGGTGGGAATTGGCTTCAATTCTTATCCTTTTTCTACTTTCAGCTTCAGAAGTGGGTGCGGTTTTTCGTTTTATTTGCCCATTCTCATTTTCCATCTCTGACACCTGATCCTCTTCTTGTTCCTCTTGAGTGGGATTCTCTTTGTTTTCTTTTTTGGGATCAATTCCAAAAACAAGTCGATATGGTGTTTCCTTGACAGCTCTGTGGATGGTAATGTTCTTCTTGTACGCTGCTTCCCCAAGTCTTGAACACCATGTTGTGAGTTCAGTTTGGTTCTCTTTGAGTATGTTCGTTAAATTTTCTTTAACAGTCCTATTGTTTCTTTCCACAAGTCCCTGTGTTTGGGGTTTCCTTGGTGCTCCAGGTACTTGTTTAATGCCATGCTTTTGGCAAAATTCCTGGATTAGTTTGTTTTTAAATTCTTTACCATTATCAGTGTGCAGGATCTGGGGAAATCCAAAATGCCAAAATAACTCTTGTAATTTTGCTAACACCTCTTCAGCGGTTTTGTTGTGCAAAGCAAATAACCACGAGTACTTGGTGTGGTGGTCAGTTACATGAAGAACCCACTGATGGGGATTAGTACACGAACATTTCACATTTCTGAAATCGATAAGATCGACTTCTACATGAGACATAAATGTTTCGGCACTAATTGGTTTTGTAATCGCTTGTTTCTTGTGGTCTGTTATGCTTCTTTGTTGAGCATGTAGTTTGCATAAACTAGTAAACAGAGATACCACTTGTTGTGGTATTTCAGAGTAGATACCTTTCACGTAAGTGTTCGTCTTGTCTCTTCCGCGGTGTGCGGTTGACGAGTGACATTCGCAGAGAACCTCGTGCAGCTTACTTTTCGGAACAACTATTCTATTATCACCAGTGACAATGTTTTCATCCTTTAGAGTCCATCGTTTACGTTTTATAGTGCTGATTTCACTTTTGGTCAGTTCGGCACGTGTTTCATCTTCTTTGCCTTGCTGAAGTTTCTCAAGATAATTCTTCGCGTTGTGATGTAGTGAATCGCTTAGATAAACTGTCAGTTTGCTTTTTCCAGCCTTTAAGGTTTCTAATTTGTCGTAAAAAGTTTTTCTGTCGACACAATCTTCCATTTCTCTAAAGCGAGTCGAAGACAACTTCGTCGAGTGAAGTCTCGTTTTCAAACTAATGCGCATGCTCGAATAATTGCCTGAATTAAAATTTTGGTTGACATAGGTCTGGGGCGAATAAGAAATAATTAAAACAAATTTTCACCGATTTGGTATGAGCGCTTGTGTAGTGTAGTGGAGATCACGATGTCATATGAAGCCAGCGAGTCAGTCCCAAGGTCAAGAGTTCAAGGCTCGGTGAGTAGATATTATTAAAAAAAAAATTAATGTAGAATAGCAAGGGGGGGCTAAGGGATAGTAGAAGGGAGGGATAGTGAGTGGAATAAGAAGAAAGAGAGGGGATAGAGAGGCAAGTAAAGTGCAGGACTCCATTTTTTTTCTTTATTTTTTATTTATTATAATTTTTTTTTTTAATTTCTTTTTAGACCCCCCTAAAAAACCACGCCCCTATTTTTTAACCACACCCCATAAAATAAAATCCCTTTTTAGACAGTTGATGGAAAACTACCTAGTTAGAAAATAATTACCTAGTTAGAAAATAATTACCTAGTTAGAAAAAAACTACCTAGTTAGAAAAAAAAATTACCTGAGATCAAAAATTAACTACAACATAAACAAAAAACAAAGGAAGAAAATAAACACATAAATACTCCAAAATGTGTGAAATGGCCGTGTGAAACGGCGGTGTGAATAGCTGCACACCAACAAAAGGCCAGTGCCTATATAGCATCATAGAAGGCCAGTGCCTTCTAGCCAAACCGATCACAGAGCTCCATCGAGCAAGAGAAAAAGCACCGGTGTGCTAAAATTCTCCGATCCAAAAATAGCATTCTTATTGGACCCATGTAAGAACACATCTTTGCCGTTCTCAACGAAGAGGTAATCGATAACAAATAAATTAAAGGACCCTTGAGAATCTACCAGAAGAGGCCAAAAAGGTGCGGATGGCCAATAAGGAATGACTAATATACCTTTGCATTTGCAAAGGCAAACATGGCGAATGACTCTGGTCACCAGTGTGACAGGAGGGACTAACCAGCAAAACTCGCCAGCCCAGCTAAAAGCAAATGAATCCACGCCTAGGCAATACGGATTGTAAAATCGAGAATAGAACCTAGGAACTTTGCAATTTTTGGAACTAGCGAAACAATCAACTGAGCACTGTCCCCAGTAGGACGTAAGTGCGTAAAAATAGCAATTCTTAACTTTCCAGTCGTCGCAATCAACGATTTTGCTAAGATAATCCGCTTTATCGTTGAGGGAACGAGGAATCCATTCGACGTCTAAGTCGATATTATAATCCCTGGTGACATAGAAAATATCCACAGATAATTTATGCAATTCTTCTTTCATGCTGCCCGAATCAACAATAATAGGGACTGCTTGATTATCAGTGAACCATTTAACAGAACTATTAGACAAACGTAGTGCGAAACTTTGGAGGGCAAAATAAACACAATGAAGTTCCCTCCAAGTGGAGCTTTGACTCATTTCCAGTGGGTCCCAGTTCTTGTGTGCAACTGGAAAATCATCCATAGATAAATAGGCGGCACAGCCCAGAGAGCTAGCGTCTGAATACGCAATCCGAGTAACTGGGCGAACATCCTCTGAAAGGGGCCTAGAATTAAGACGAAGTAAATTTTCCCGCCAGAAAATTAATTCCTTGCGAGATGGCAAATCCAAAAGAACAGACGACTCCCACCCTGCTCTGCAATCTAAGGCCCTGTGCAAGTTTTTGGTCATAAGCTTACAAAGATTACCAATAACAAGCATATTAGAAATAATACTGCCTGTGACAGAAGCTAATTGCCTAGCGGGCATAGTGGTGTGGGAAAGTGCGTCATCTATTGATGTAAAGAGCCTGTCAATTTTGTCACTGGGGATCGAGAGCGATTTCTTCTTAAGATCCCAAAAATAACCCAACCATCTAAGGCACTGCACCGGGGACCAAACACTCTTAAGCATATTGGGAACAAACCCGGCACGAGACAAATCTGACTTAACGGCTAAGGCCTCCAAACGACAACACGCGAATGTTGGGCATACCCCCAAGCCATCATCTAAGTAAACGACTATCCTGTACGCCTGGCTGCGCCAATATTTAACTAGAGGCCTCATAACTTTAGTAAAGATATAAGGTCCAGTAGATAATCCAAATGGCAAAACAGTGAACTTAAAATATCTGGTTACCCCACTGAATGACCAAGAAGACCCCAAAAAGTCTTGGTCGGGAGGAAAGATATCAATATGGTGATATCCCGATTTAATGTCAAATGAATAGAACCAATTTTGGGAGTGGTCAATAAATGAATTGAGCATGGTTTTAGCGTCTTCAAACTTAATTGTGAATTTTTTAACAAAAGAATTAGGATACCTGAGGTCTAATATTAGCCTCTTCTTGCCGTTAGACTGAATGGAAACAGACAAAGGGTTAATTACTGAAGGTGGAGACGAGCATTCCACAACAGAACCAACAGCTAAAAGATCAGTAATTGCTTTGTGAACAAAATCCGCATGCTGCAAGGAAGACTTATTATTACCGAAGGTGGCAGGAGCAGGTGTAAAATAAAAAGGAATTTTGTAGCCTTCCAAAATGGTTTGGCGAATAAACCAAGAAGCGCCTATATACTCCCAGAAACTAATATTACGCCTTAATCTACCTTTAACGGCAATGTTCTGCACGTCCTCTTGATAATCCGGACAAATTTCCGGAGAATCATGAAAATTAGGATCGCTAGTCGATTGGTAGAAAAAGTCAACTGGGTCACAATCGCCCAGAGAATTCACTGGAGATACAGGTAAAGGATACTCATCTTGTCCCAATCGTTTTAAGGCAGCATCGTATTTGTCCCTGGACCCATCATCCGTTTGTTGGTTTGGTGCTCGGTGGGTTTCGAGTGAGGTTGTTGCGACTGGGACAAACTGAGGAATTTGCCCAATGTCCGCGTTGGCCGCAGCTGAAACATTTGTCAGCGGGAACTGGTTGTCTTGCACGAAAGGACTGATGGCGAAAGGGCTGTTGAAGATTGAAAGAATGCTGAGCAGGAGCAGCCGAGAAAGAAATTTGGGTTTCCGTTGCTGACTCACGCTGCGGAGCTCTGGGACGGGCAGGTTGAAATTTTCTTTTCTTTTCACGAATCTTCGACAGCGCCCTCTTCTCGGCTGAACGGAGCTTTTTCTCGTCTTCTGAATCGTCGGCGAGTTCGTCGGACTCATACTCTTCAACAGCAGTCCAACCTGCGGGGCTCTTGTCGGCGAAACGCACAAGTTTGTTGCGCTTATCGATGAGCTTCTTTGCTTCTTCGAGATCGGAAGTTGCAGAAGAGACTTTCCCTGCGCGAAGGTTCTTAGAGGCCGTCTCGATTTGGTCGAGGACGTTGAGATTAAACTCGAACTGTACTCTGTTACCTTTATAATTAAAGGTATTCGAAGCTTTCGTCTCAGTTTTCAGCTTCTTTAGCTGGCTCTGTGTAAGGATGTCTTTCTCTTCAAGTTCGCGCTTGAAAGAAGTGAACTTCTGATCAAGCTTAGAGTCTAACAGTTGTGAAAATAACCGAAGGGTTTCGGCATTAGACAAGGAATCCTCATGTTCAAGAGGCGTAGTACTTTGGGAATCACGAGGAATATCGTGCTGTTCGGAATCGGACATCACTAAAAGCAAGTATAAAGAGATGCCTTCGAATGGTTTCTGCATAACTTACAATCTCTTAAATAACCAAACGAATCCCACAGGATTAATAAACAACTAAATCATTAACACAATCTTATGAATACATTCCTACATACTTCAGTTACATACCAAAACATTACAAAATACATTTTCAGTTGGACAGACTGCCTGGAAATTAATTTCAAATGACTGGCTTTCACTAGTCTGTCA
This sequence comes from Siderastrea siderea, assembly GCA_964030785.1. Classification (NCBI taxonomy): domain Eukaryota; kingdom Metazoa; phylum Cnidaria; class Anthozoa; order Scleractinia; family Rhizangiidae; genus Siderastrea; species Siderastrea siderea. Next base: position 29,132,832 of record OZ034969.1, read on the forward strand.
CTTTTATTTTTAGGACTTTAAGTCCTCCTCGCTGCAAGTAACTAGTTAACATAAATTCTGCAATATATTGCCTACGATGAGCAGTTTTAATCTATTGAAAATTAACTTATCGTTTCCGTCTCTCAACGGGACACTTTTGTCGGGCCGCGGAAGACTTTTTCACACAACACAATATAAAGTATAAGCTTCAAGACCATCGTAGTTTCGGCTTGAAATTCAATGTACCAGTGGGCTTTCTATGGTTCAGAAGTTAGCTAAAATTTGCTTATTCGCTAAAGCACTTCGAGCGGGGTAGTTAAAACAGCTAGAAAGATGGAAAATTTAAAAGCTTTTCCAATATAAACCACTGTTTTGGAAAGAGCAGGAATGGTGTTATGATTTGTGAAAAGTACATTGGTAAACATTACCGCGTTTAGCTGTACGAGCGAAAAGAAAATGCACCATTTTACCCTTTTTTTAACGGCGGCGGAAAGCCAAAATGGCGATTTTCAAACTTTCCTCGATTTTGAAAAAACTAAAGCGCTTTAGGAACTTTTAATTGTATTTTCGAAAATAACTCACTAAAGGGTTTATTTAGGCAAATTATGAACAAATTGAAAATTTCACAACTGGCACCGGGTTCTCGATATTTACAGACACTGGCTGCTTTCAATTGAATGGCCACAGTTTAGGATTTAACCCACAGATCCAAAAGTTAGAACAACCTCGTGTAGCATAATAAACAGCAACGTAGAATAGTACCGTTCAACAAGTGGTCACACGTGACTTTATTGAGAGGCTAAAATATACAAATCACACTTCTTGGCTCCGCCAAGAAGTGATCCCTGAAACGATCCCTGACTCGCACACAAAGTTAAACCTCTTAACAAAGCGGTTCTAAGAACGGCGTGAGTTAACTAATACTAACAGTTCCCTCAAAACTAAGGGGTACAAGTTGCAGTCAATCGTTTCGAGCCAATGAAAATCAGCCTTGGGCACAGTAATCCGGTTTGATCAGTTTGCGACTGAACTTAACACAATTGCGCAGATGCTGGTGGAAATGAACTTCCGGCACCAAAAGGGGCAAGCGGAGTGCTTGCTGATAACAAAACAACGACAAGAAATGTACAAGGTAGACAAACTGTTGCGACGGAGAGAAACAACTCTTCCAATTCGCCCGTCTAGTACCCTGCTAGCAGAGGTTTTTTATCTTGCCGCTTCCTTTTCGTAGTCTTTTTACGGCTGTCTTTACCATTGTTGTTTTCTTCCACCGCGAGAAAAACCCCTCTGCCATGATACGATTCCTTTCTCTGTTGAGCATGCTCTGTCGTTACTATAGAAACAACCAACTTAAAACACGTGTCTCGTCTGTGATTGGCCAACCTTTCCCGTGCTGTGTAGTTTAAGTGACAGGCGGGTTATCATTTGGCCAATCACAGACAAGACGTGTTTTAAGTTAGTCGTTTCTATGGTAACGACAGAGCATGCTCAACAGGGAAAGGAACCGTATCGTGGCAGAGGTTTTTCTCGCGGTGGAAGAAAACAACAACGGTAAAGACAGCCGTAAAAAGACTAAGAAAAAGAAGCGGCAAGATAAAAACCTCTGCTAGCAGGGTACCCAGGGCAAGTCTCCCCGGCTAGGGAAACTGGAAAAATGAAATATCCAGGAAAGATTAATAATACTCAGCTGGCTCAAGCATGAGCACAGCTGTTTTTTAAGTAAGTAAACGTTTTCCATCTATTTCCGAAGACCTTCGACTGTTCCTCAAAATACAGAAAATTTCAGAATGACGCTTAGAGTTCATTCGAATGTTTCCCATTATTTTCTATACAATAAGACTAGTTGGCTACCTCGGAAACTAACTACGTTAGCTGGCTTAGGTCGTGGTTGCGAAGCAGAGGTGGGCTGGCAAGAAAGCATTTTTTCCATCAGCCTATTCTATATTTAAACATAATGATGTCTCGAATAGTAACAGTAACTGTTTTCTAATCAAAATGGTCGTTTTAAATGATTCTGATAGTTTGGTCTTATTGAAGAAGGTTAATACCCGAGTGCAAACAATGCAAGCGGGTGAATAGTTAAAGTTCGCTTGAAAGAAAATAACTAAATAAAGAGGGCCTGATTGCAGGTTTCAAAGCAGATGGAAAAAGCATAATATTCTATCTTGACGTGTTGGTTAAGGTGCAAATGTGTAAACATCAGAGAGCTTCAGAAAGCAAGTTGTCTATGAAACACAACAAGTTTCCCAACCTGTAAAATAAAAATATATATATATTTATACAGCGTTATGTCCAAAATCATTTCAGAAACTGCAACATTCTTTCAAACAAAATGGGATGTATCTAACGTACAATGAAAAGCACTCCCATTTTTATTTCAGAAGAAAATCTCAATAAACACAAGCAAGCTCAAAAAGGGCGTGGGCGAGGAACATCACGGGAACGCGAAAAAGGCCAAGGGACGTCACTCAATGGTAGAGGCAAGCCCTTAGGTGAGTATAAGAAAAAAGCGCATTACAGTGAAGCATGAATTCAGTAGAAGCTTCTGCTTCCTATTTAAGTAACAGAAAATACAAGCACGACAAGGAGATTGCGAGACGCCTCAAGAGAAAAGCCAAGCCACAGAGTTTGCAAATTGTCAAGCCAAATTATTTAACATGAAGTGACTCGTGAGTGGTAACCTAGACTTGAATTTAAAGTGGTCAGCTAAGAGAAGGTCGACTGAACTAACACAAATATTAATTTATTGATGCGTTTGTGTTATAATACAGGTAGTTTAAACAACGACCAACGCCCCGGCAGGCCTAATCTAGTGTCTGGACATCCTACTTTATCGAGACAGCAAAATACACGGCCTTTTCCTCGTGGATTGCCCCCGAGAAAAAGTGCCGCACTCGATATCAAAACCTTAAAAGAGAAGGATACAACGGAGGTGGTCCGCCAGCTAAATGAGGGAATGGCTCAGCTGAAGTTCTTTCTTCGATCACAAGAGGAACAACACAACAGCGATGAGTTCATCTTTGACCTAACTTGTACGTTGGCTGTTGCCTGCAGAGCTTCAGCGGGCGAGAATACAAACAAGATATTGGCTGCACTTAAGGGCACCGCGTTTTTGAGTGTGAAAATTCCAAGTTTACTTGATCGTGTTCAAGCGTCAATGACCTTGAACGACCCCGAGTCAAGACAAAAGTTCATCCAATGTCTTATCACAGTATTCATGAAGTACTTGACGCGCCTGCCTAGTTCATACGTTGACCTGCCCTACAATCAGTTGAAAATAGCCCTGGATCAGTCGAACATTGAAAGAAAAGAGGAGCTTCAGAAGGAGTTAGATGCTTTTAAGCAAGCTAGAGATGATATTATCAGAGGCGGAAGGCAGAAGTACGGGAAACGTTTCACCAACAGGGCAGGTGAAAAGCCGCCAAATGATTTTAGAGACATACCGATTTGTCCCACGAACAAAGAAATCACAACTCAAGAGCGGCCTTTCCTACGTAAGAACATTTCGAAGGGAAGATATGAGAATGCGGAGCACTATCTTGACGTGCAGTTCAGGCTGCTGAGAGAAGACTTTCTTGAGCCGTTAAGGGAAGGCATACACGAAATTGTGCAAAACGTACCACGACAACAGCGCAAACAGCTCATGAAGAACTACCACAGCGTACGCATCTTCAGCAAAGAATTCACGTGGTCTGGAATAATTCATCAAGTGCAAATCGATGTTACCGGACTGGACACCAGGAGATGGGCCCATTCAAAACGACTGATTTATGGCTCATTCCTTTGTCTTTCAAACGACAATTTCAAGACGATGCTTTTCGCAACGGTGTCTAAACGAGAACCAGAGCTACTGAAGAAGGGAAGAATCGACATTCGTTTCATCGAGGAGCAAGATGTTTTGGGAATCGAAAGCCGCAACTGCGTTTACCAAATGGTTGAGTCGCCAGCCTACTTCGAAGCCTATCGCCATGTTCTTAAAGGGTTCAAGGAACTGGATGAAACAACTTTGCCTTTCAAAAAATATTTGGTTGAGTGCAGTGCACAGGTCGATCCACCAGAATATCTACGACGCGATGACACCGAGGAACCGGTGTGTTATGATCTCAGCAAGGCTTTTCATGTTGGGGATGCATCAATTGCAAACGCCACAACAGTACCTGTTCTGCAGCCTGGAGCCTGGCCCTCGGTTAAGGCGCTTCCACTGAACAGCTCCCAACTCGAAGCCTTAAGAACTGCAATCACAACTGAATTCTCTGTTATCCAGGGTCCTCCAGGAACAGGAAAGACCTACGTTGGAGCCAAAATTGTAAGATGCTTACTTGAGAACCGAACGGCTTGGGATCCTCAGCACAACTCACCGATGCTGATGGTCTGTTACACAAACCACGCGCTGGATCAGTTCTTGGAAAAAGTGTTAGAATTCCTACCTAGTGAGGAAATTATACGTGTTGGTGGACGAAGCAAAAGCGAGAAACTAGAAGCCTGCAATCTCAGGAAGGTTACTTACCGATACAGGTTATATGAAAAACGCGATGAAGTCAACGAAAAGATGAGTGAAAATGACAAAGAACTGAAGAAGTGGAAGGCGTATCTTGCAAAGGCAGACAAACAGCTCTTGGAGTTCGGCGATTTGGAGGAGTTGCTGCATCCAGCACACGCAGACCAGTTGTACAATGCCATGTTTCCACCTAACGTGGCAAACGAGTGTCGACGCCCAGGCAACACCTTCAATTTGTGGCTATGCGATAACAAGCTGTTGGGCTCTTGTAACCAAAGTACGAAGACGAAAACAGAAGTCCAGGCTGAAAGAGGTCCAGATGGATCAATCCTGGAAGAAATCGGTGCAAAATGGGACGATGAATTATCTTATGATGCCACATTGGTAAGGGCAACACAAGATGTCAATGAACACAACACAAACAGACAACTAAAATCTTCGACAAGAGATCCTCCTACGGCAGTAGAGGTAGAAAAAGACGCAACCGAAACACCACTTGAAATACAGGAAGACTCCTCAAAGCAGCAACGGTCGAAAGACAACTATCGTTACCTAACGTCACCAAGAAGCTTGTCAGTTCAAGAAAGCAACAGCTCCCTAGAGAATCAGCCATCCTCGGGTGATTACAGAGCCAGTCCTGACGTGGAAAACGAATTCGATTCCAAACCTTTGGATAGCATTGAAGAAACTGACAGCCCTCAAACGGAGAAAGAACTCCGTGGTGAAAGAGTCGATGAAGTCTGTGAAGCTGACGAAGAAACCATCGCAATAGAAAAGGAGGCCGATTTAATACAGTATCGAAGACGAATACAAGGTGATGAAGATCTCCTATTGCCAATATCACAACAAACAGATGACTTAATCAGTCAAGAACAAGACCAACCGGGAAAAAAGGAGGAAAACGATCAAGGCTGGACAACTGTGATTCGCAAGAAGAAAGGCAATCCGTTTTTCTGGAAGACAAAGGAAGGTGAAAATTACAGAGAGGAAAGAAAGGGTGCCCAGGTGTTAAGCATTGGAAACGAAGACGTTCAGAGCAAAACAAAGTCATCAAAGAGGAAAACGAAAAAGAAAAAGAGAAACAAAAACTCCCCAATAAAGATCACTGGAGATATCTCCTCTTTGGAAGAAGTACTGAAAACGGCAGAAATAATGAGCGTAGATGAGGTGATGAGTGTTGATAACATTTGGAGCTTACCGCAATCGGATCGACTGCGTTTGTACCTTTTCTGGATTGAGGACTACCGCGAACGCTACAGAGTAGAGATTCACAGAGCTGAACAAGAATACGAACAGCTTTGTGAAGAGCTACAGGAAGTCACATCTGAAGAAGAAGAGCAAGTCATACGCCGGGCTACTGTCTTTGGGATGACAACCAGCGGTGCAGCCAGATACCACTCAATGCTTCAGAGGGTAGCCCCCAGAATCGTCGTCATCGAAGAAGCTGCCGAGGTCATGGAAGGCCACATTGTCACTTCTCTTTCGCACAACACAAAGCACACGATTCTCATCGGAGACCACAAACAACTTCGGCCAAAAGCGACAGTCTACGAGTTAGCCCAAAAGTACAACCTGGAGGTATCACTGTTTGAGCGAATGGTAATGAACAGTATCGATTGCAAACGCTTATCCATACAGCATCGCATGCGACCTGAGATTGCTGCCCTGACTAAAAGAATCTATGACCACGAAATTATAGACCATGATTCAGTTTGCCATTTTGAGGACATTTCTGGCGTTTGTCAAAATATGTTCTTTGTTGATCACTGCCAACCCGAGACCCTGATAGGTGGTCTGCAGAGCTATTCAAACCATCACGAGGCAGAGTACCTTGTAGCACTTTGCAACTATCTTCTACTTCAAGGATGCGAAGGAAGCCAAATAACAGTTCTAACTATGTACACTGGTCAGTTGTTGCTTCTACAAGAGCATATGCCCAAAAAAAAATTTGAGGGCGTGAGGGTCTGTGCAGTTGACAATTTTCAAGGTGAAGAAAACGACATTATACTTCTGTCCTTGGTAAGAAGTAATTCAGAAGGTGGCATCGGTTTCTTAGGTGAGTCCAACAGAATTTGTGTTGCATTGTCGCGAGCCCGCAAAGGATTTTACTGCATTGGAAACTTCAGTTTGCTGAAAAACCATTCTAAGCTGTGGAAAGAGATATGCGATGATCTAGAAACAAAGGAAGCCATCGGCGAGACTCTACATCTGGTTTGCAAGAGACACAACAACGTGACTACTATACGATGGCCAGGTGATTTTAGAGTTTGCAAATTGGGAGGATGCACAGTGCCCTGCGGAGACCGCCTTGATTGTGGCCATGCGTGTGACAAACTATGTCACGCTTCAGATCTGTACCATGAAAAGGGCTACTGTTCCAAAATGTGCTTCAATGCCTGCCTCAATAATCATCCATGCCCGCAAGTGTGCCATTATCCAGAAGACTGCAACAAGTGTCACGAACCTGTGTTAAAGACACTCCCTCGATGTGGTCACCAACAACCAGTTCGATGCAGCATTGACCCGGATGAGGTCTCCTGCAAATTCCAATGCGAGAAGTTACTTACGTGTGGACATAACTGCCAGCAGCAGTGTGGAAAGTTATGCACAGAAGAATGTACAGTATCTTGCAAGAAAATCCTCCCGTGTGGGCACGAAGAAACTATGCCGTGTTATAAAGATCCCACGGTGCACAGTCAGTGCAACAGCAAATGCACTAAAGTCTTGGACTGCGGCCACCCTTGTTCAAGGAGATGTAAAGACTTATGTGAATGCAACACTGACATTGAAGTTCAGTTGCAGTGTGAGCATATCAAACGAGTCATGTGTCGCGAGAAAAACAACCCAATCCAGTGCACCGAGAGATGCCGAAGAAAATTAGACTGTGGACACGACTGTTCCGGAATGTGCCATGAGGAATGTAGAATGAGAAAGTGTAAGATTGACGTTGTCAAGGTTCTTCCATGTGGCCACCAACAAAGTGTTCCTTGTCACCAAGACCCACTAACCGTTTTTTGTTACGCACCCTGTTCAAGACAACTGGATTGCGGCCACAAGTGTTCCTCTGTGTGTGGTTGTGTATGCCAAGGAGTACAATGCAAAGAACTGTGTCAAAAAAAGTGTGACCGAGGTCATCCATGCCAAAGGCGCTGCCACTCAGGTTCATCGTGTGATAATTGTACGATAGAGGTTAACATGACAATTCCCTCATGTGGGCACAACATAACGCTCCCTTGTTACGTTGATCCATCTACAACAAAGTGCAAAAGGCCATGCGAGAGAGTAAGAGAATGTGGACACCCATGTAAAGAAATTTGCAGTAAAAAATGCGAGGCTCGCCCGTGCAAGGTGCTTGTACTCAAAACATTATCATGTAACCATGTGGTGACTTTGGAGTGTCACAAGAACGCCGAAAAGTTCTCTTGTGAGGTAAAAGTTGATGTTTGTCTGCCATGTGGTCATAAAACGTCCTTGGAATGCCATGTGGCAAAGGCTGGATTAGAAAATGTCCCATGCAAGAAGCAAGTAGAGAAAGAATTGCGTTGTAACCACAAAATGACTCTTCCGTGCTACAAAAATCCTGAGGACTGCCGCTGCAGAAAGGAAATCAGCATTGAACTCCCATGTGGGCATAAGAAGTCTGTTCTCTGCTCTATTGTGACATCAGGTTTACCAAATATTTCTTGCAAGGTGAAGGTGACACAAAAATTACCATGTGGTCACGAGACAATTCTTCCATGCCATGTAAACCCCGAGGAGCATTGCTGTGAGGAGGAGATAGAAATCAAGCTTTCATGTGGGCACAGTAAACTCATAAAGTGCTTCAGCAAGCAGGATGAACTGCACGATGGGATTTGTGACACAAATGTGACGAGAAAACTACCCTGTGGTCATGAAAACAAAATGAGGTGTTCGGATAAACCTGCCACGGTTTTCTGTGATGCACCTTGTGAACGCCTTCTTTCATGCGGACATCGATGCCCTAATAAATGTGGTCACGACTGCGCTAGCTTCAAGTGCGCTGTTGGCGTTAAGAAGGATTTGAGTTGCAGATACCATAAGGTCAGTTGTCTGTGCGCTGATGATGTGTCCCAGGTTATCTGTTTAAATCAGTGTAAACGAAAGTTGATGTGCGGTCATCAGTGTCCTGGGAAATGTTCTGAGGAATGCAGTCAGTACATGTGCCAAAAGATAGTGGTGAGGTATCTCAATTGCACAGGAAACCATTCTCTTAAAATGCCCTGCAGTGGCGATCCTAACAGTGTTGCATGCCAAGATCGCTGTGCCAGAAATCTCGATTGTGGACACCCATGTCCGGGGCTTTGTAGTCAACCTTGTGAAAGTATCAAATGCAGGCGTGGAATAGAGAAAACATACCCCTGTGGTCACAAGGAGCATCTTTCGTGCTTTCAGAGCAAAACTGCTTTTTGCAAGGCACCCTGTCGGCGTCGAGAGAGATGCAAACATATGTGTAAGGGTGTTTGCGGTGAACCTTGTTCTAATCATCCCTGCGATGTAGCTGTGGGAAAAACCCTGTCATGTGGCCACAAGATTATGATGCCTTGCAGCTATCCTGTTGATGACGTGCAATGCCCTGCTCGCTGTGGAAAAAATTTGCCATGCGGTCACCAGTGTTCTGGAACATGCAGTGACTGCCAGCAAAGGGGTTCACATGAAATGTGCCAACACCCATGCAGCCGACCTCTCGTTTGTTCACACCGCTGCCAAGAGATGTGCAGTAAGCCCTGCCCACCTTGTTGTAGAAAATGCAGTCGACGCTGCCCTCACGAAAAGTGCACCCGACGCTGTTTTCAATCGTGTTATCCATGCACCAAACCGTGCACCTGGAGTTGCCCTCATTACCAATGTAATAACCTTTGTGGAGAGGAGTGCGACCGCCCTCGGTGTAATGCCCCCTGTCCCAAGAAGCTCGCTTGCCGCCACCCATGTATTGGTTTGTGTGGAGAGAACTGTCCCACAGTGTGTGCCATTTGCCATGCTAAAAAGCTATCTTCTATGTTAGGCGGTGGTGGGCGTGCTGAGTCAACAGAAGCTTCAAGATATCTGCAGCTATTTGACTGTGGTCACATTGTGAGAGTAGAAGAGATGGATGCTTGGATGCTCCGCGAGCGGGACAATGATGTTCAACTCATCCAGTGCCCCAGGTGCTCAACAGCGATTACATTCAGCTATCGTTATGGGAATCTAATCAAGAGCACATTGAAGAACATCGAAAATGTAAAAGCACAAATATATGAGCTTGGAAAAGAAACTGTCAACTCTGCGAGACAGCTGCATCGTCCCTCAAAAGGTATGCGCACCGTGGTGGAGAAACTCTCAACGCGTCCTTTCTCGATGGCGTTTAACAACGTGCATCCGCCCAGTTATCCTTTACTATTTACTCTTAAAAATCATCTCCTTATCATGCAACAGATCGAGAAAGCCCATCACAGTTTGAAAAATGTGATAAAGCATCAAGGAAGCTCAAGAGGGCAGCTTGAGATGAAACAGTATTCAGACACTATCGAAGATGCCTTGGACAAGATCACAGAGTACCTCCAGAAACCTCAGCTGGATTTGAGAACTCTCGATCAGTTGCACGAACACACAAGAAAGTTTTCCCTTTTCGCTTCTATTTTGGAAACACATAGCGAGGCCATTAAGCGCCAAAGGTCATTCTCTAGCATTGCCCAAACACGTTTGAAATTGGCTGGCAATGGATTTAATTTGTTTCTTCAAGGGAACAACAATGCTCTACATATTGACTGGCTGGAAAGAATCGTCAATTCATTGAGAAGAGAAGTGGGCCTGACAGCACTTCCATCCGAGGAAACCAAAGACTTTGAGAACTTTCCAGGTTTCAACAAAGGTACGTGGAAATTGTGCGAACACCGCCAAGTGTACTTTACCAGATCGATCGTGCGCGATGGAGAGGAAGTTAATGTGGTAAGCAACGGGTGTGGACGATGTGTTGAGACAGAGGGCAGTGACTGAGTAATGTCCAAGACGGACAAGAATAGCGAAGAAGTAAACGAAGTGCAGTGTTCGAGTAATTAAGCGCGTCAGACTTGCCAGAAGGTTATGGTTCAAGCCCTGGTTGCAGTCCTCGTGAAGTCTTTATAGAGAATGACAACCGCAAACACTACTTCACGGTGTCTTCCTTTGCAGAGGAGTACAGTCGAACTGTTGTGGAGTAGCCTTAAAAATACCAGGTAGATTCATCTTACGGAACCGGAGAAAAGCCCCTTCCAAACGATCCCCTAGCATCGCGGACAGCCTTTATCCTGTAGTAAACACGTAATAAAAATAACTACGACTATGAAACTGAAAAAAATCCAGCAACAAACTAGAGAAACTGCATTCACAGAACTCGACACTCAGGTACACGCCGCAAAACCGTGGACTGAGCAAAGACGCTTACGAACACTTTGGTCTGGAAACATGAAGGCACAAAACGCTCTGATTCAAGTGTCGTTTATCAAAATGGAAACAGGGAAAATAACCCGAGTGTCAAACGTAGAAAGGGAAGGGATGAGAGAAATTCGAGTGCAAAGAGCACGCCTTTCTCCTCGCTTTGCCCTCAGCTAAATTCTCTTTCTCTCTCGCTTTTCTCTGGAATGTCACGCAGGCTGCAGCAAAAAAAGGCATGTCAGCAGCATGTCTCAACGGGACAGAATTTATTAAATCTAAGGAGACAAACGATAATGTGATTAATCTTTAATTGCCTTTATGTTTCACATGATCTCATTGATTTTCTTGTCAATTCTCGCTTTTCCTAAAAATTAAACCACTCCTAGCGTTTGTTGTTTTTAACTAGAAGCAGAAACGAGTGCAGTTATTCTGCTACATATACAAGAAATAGAATTCAGCGGAATAAATTTGGCCTTCTAAACGTGAAAGTTTTCTTTCAGTATTTTCGATAGCCTTTTTTTGTCTGATTAGCAAACAGTACATGGATGTGATCACTACCAATAATCACTACGTAATATAACTAGCAATGATGATAGATTGAAGAAGAGCGTATGAAACGTTTATTAGGCGGCTGGTGTAGAAGGTCCAGACCTGATTCTTATAAACAGTACATGGATGTGATTACTAGCCTATAAACACTACTTAATATACAACTAGCTATGATAATAGATTGAAGAAGAGAGTATAAAACTTTTGTCATTAGCTGGTGTAGCAGGTCCAGACCTGATTCTGACAAATTAATCGTATTAATTGTTAGCTACAATCATGGGACACTTGAACATTTTCTAGGTAGGAAAGAAGAATTTTTTAAAAGACCCCCCTCTTCCTCCCCTCCCCCCTTCACAATGCTGCTTTTCGTTTGCAGTGGGATTTGTTTGGATCATCATTGTCTAGGGGGAGAGGGGGTTCAGTTTCTAGCAAAGCTGAGCCAAAATGTTTTGAATAAGTATAATAAGCATAACAGAAAGGTGTCCCGAGGACTCCTGTCTGTGAATTTTAACGCAAGTTATATCGCTTGAAGCTTCAGCACAACAAACAGTTAACCAGTGTGTATATTGTAGCCATTTGTTATTGTTATTATTCTTGAAGTATAATTAAAACCGCATACGACTTGTACAGTCCTGTGGTAGCGAGGTATAATGTGGGTAAAATCCATTTTCAGCACACAAACCTGGTTTCTCAAGGAAAAAAAGACCTAAACGTGGCAAATCTGTCATACTCCAGGGCTTGAAACAACTGGTAAATATTTCTATTATTCCACTGTTGTGTCATTTTACCGTATAAGGGCAAAAGAACGCACGAAATACAGTATGCTAACGTATTACACTGTACAATCCCGGTTTGACCGGTTTTTGCTGAAGGAGGACGAAGCGGAAACAAAATACAGTGGAATAACAATTCTCAAACTCATTCATAATTCATAAAGAGAAAACAACGGAAGTAGCCTGCGTAGCAAGCGTTTCCGTAGGGTTTTCCGCAGGTTTGAAGCATTTTTCGCTTCTTGAACGCGCGAAAATTGGGGCGAGCGCAACTCTTTTGCGCTCGCCCCAATTTTTGCGCCGCCAAAAAGCGAAAAACGCCTCGAACGGGTGCCTGATGTGTTGTCTGAACACAAAATTGGTATTTGCCGTTCTTCCAAAAGCGTAAGGGTGCATGACTTTAAAAACATTCAGTTTTTTCAACTAAATATGACCTTGCTAAATGTTAACGGATCTTAACTAATTGAACAGAAAGCAAGTTGGTATAAGAGAATTTCACGTCGAATCAAGACTTTTTGCTTAGTCACTTTCACTTCCTGATGGGTTACCGTCCTTTTGTTAAGCACAGGCCTACAAAAACAAATCACTGTTACTAGTGTACTACGCGAACACAAATACGACGACAACAGCAACGAGCACAAGATGTGGTCAGAAGATAAAGCAAAGGACACCACTGCTCATATGGTTAGCCTCATATGGTTAGCCCCTTGTAGCTTCTTCTTCCTCACGACAAAACAAATTTAGTTCTCTGTACTGACCAATCATATAGTGGTTCTTTGTTTTGCTTCACTGAACCTAAACCCATCCTGCGCTCTCAACTCCTCGGCATGAAAGCTGGTCACAGTTTGCTCAAAATACCCGCTTGTCTGTCAAGAATGAGGGTCCACAATAGGTTTGGCGGGATGCGGGATTTTGGCTAATTTATGTGGCGATACTCGGGATGGGAGCTGAAAACAGGAGCGGGAAGCGGGAATGTCAATTGAGAGCGGGAGCGGGATTTTGTGTTTTTACGGCGTCGGGATGCGGGAATCGCAAGGGGAAAGTAGCGGGATACGGTATTTTTAAAAATTTTTACGAGACTGCATGATTTGACCAGCGCAGGCCGATAGAAATGGATCGTTTGTGAATGAAGTGTGTCGGCTTTCTAGTAATTAATGAATTGATCAAGGAAGAGTAGCCTGCATGTCAAGCTATTATGAGTCCTTTTGTGATGCTGTGTGTTGATTTCGGAAAGAGGTATCAAGTCACATGTCGTGTTGCATTTCTTGGCCTTGTTTGCGTTGTTAACTTTTCCGACTCTTTCCATTGAGCGTTTGTTGGAGCAGCTATGATCAGCCATTTTTTCAGCTATGGTTACCGTAAATGATCGATTAAGCGCCGCTACTCGAATAAGCGCCGCACCTTTACCGAAAATAATTTAATAAGCGCCACTCTCGAATACGCGCCGCGGCGCTAATTTGGGTATTTACAAATAAACGCCCCACCTTTGTTACGGCGCTCTATATAAAGAGATATCCAAACCATATCGCTTGAGAAATAAGACCACGACCAACTCGTGAGTTCTAAAGTTTTAATGTAGGGAAACTCTTGAAACCGGGTTCATATAACAGTTCGAGGTGTACATATTTGTCCTTTTTCTTGCATTTTATATTATATTGTGCACACCTAGTACGCGCCTCACTGAATTCTCTCTATATTCCCCTCAGTGTTTTACCCGTAGTTGAAATAAGCGCCGCTCTTGAATAAGCGCCGCTCTCGAATAAGCGCCGCACGTTTAACAGGGAAAATTAAATAAGCGCCGCGGCGCTTAATCGATCATTTACGGTAGTCTAGCCAGTATGGCAATGCCGGCGGACGGCAATGTAACGGCGGTCGTCAAAAACGAGGTATTTGGCATCATAAATTTTGTACCTCTGATATATTATGAAAAGAGTGCGACCAGGAATGTCTTTCTTCGAAAAAAAAAAATTTCCGAGAAGAAATTATACTGAAAGCGAGTAGTATATAAAAGACGCTGAAAGCTTTGAAATAAACTGTACGTTAGGTGAGTCCACTTTTATAAATCTTTTGTTACATTTCTGGACCGATCTTGCATGACCTTTGTGCCCCTAGCCTTGTCTAAGGACACAACCCATTTATATACAGCTGGATGTAGAGAAACAATGTGGAAAAAACGTTTGTGTCTAAGGAAACGCCGACCTTCAGATCAAAACCAAGTCGTGCTTGCTACCCCACAACTTGAACTACCATCCTTTCCCGTGGCGGGTGGGTGGTTCAAGCCCACCCCCTTAAATTTGGTTCAAGCCCACCCCCCCCCCCTCTCATTTACATACTCAGTAGGTTGTCTTCTAAAAAAGGAAGGACCGAGAGTACGCAGATTATCGTAGCAAACAATCTTTGTCAATTCTTACATTTCACTTATACCTGGACAAGAAAAGGTAAAACAGGTCTAAAACAGAATAACACAAACGAAACACTTGTTACGTCATTTAAAATGGCGATATTTTTAGATGGTATCGAGACAATCGACCATAAAAACGTCTTTACTTGTCTTCTATCCATTGTATACAGGTATGTGAGGTTTTCATCATGAAAGTAGAAAACTGTTTAAAAATTTAAGCGGGATCGGGATTTCGACGCAAAAAAGGGCGGGATGGCGGGATTAACAGGACAAAATAGGCGGGATGGCGGGATCTGAGAACCCTATTGTGGACCCTCTGTCTTGGCTCAAACAGAAAATCTTACAGACACTGACTTCTACCATTGACATTGAATGGTCGGATATTCCAGTTTCTCCTGTGGAAAGACTTACAAGTATTAAGTTGGCAGATGGATGATTGCCCATCAGTCACAAGGTTCAACAAAAACTACGTTCCCCAGA
This sequence comes from Siderastrea siderea, assembly GCA_964030785.1. Classification (NCBI taxonomy): domain Eukaryota; kingdom Metazoa; phylum Cnidaria; class Anthozoa; order Scleractinia; family Rhizangiidae; genus Siderastrea; species Siderastrea siderea. Next base: position 29,147,920 of record OZ034969.1, read on the forward strand.
TACTTAGTTCATTTCCCCCACAGTTGTTTACAGGGAAGTAGAATGTCTCTCTCCTTCCCTCCCTCTCCACCCCCCTTCTCTCTCTCCATTGTAAGTAGGGGCTGCATAATGCAACTCCCCTGAAGGCAGTAATACATTGGACGACAATTGGTACACCTTTTTGGCATGAAAATGTGACAACGTTGTGCAAGAGCATTTCCCTCAAGTTTCCAGTCGTTTCAAGAAGTTAAGCTCGGTTCTTCTTTTGTCCTTTGGCCTTTCCAACCCAGGGTAAAGCATTGCTTAGAGACGACAGGTTTTCTCAGGTTAAAAACTAAATGAAGTCAACACAAGAAATTGCACCCAAAGGCAGTCTACCCAAAGGATGATTTACTAGATGATCGTCTTTGTATGAGGTATATGGTTGACAGTAGTAGACTGGGAACAAGGGTGTGGTCAGAGTTTTGTCTAAACTTGACCCTGACTCGCTAAGTCGAGTCAACAATAGGTCAAAGTGATTCCTGCTTGTAAGTGGGGATGAAATCATGCAAAGGGAACGGCTACTGCTTTCCTACTGCACTGCTCCTTTTTTTTTTTTTTTTTTTTTTTGAAAAGGGTAATTTTTCTCTTGAGGGTTTATGAAATCTTTCTCTTTTGAGCTTTGCATTTTTGAGAGCATCCATATTTACTAAGATGAAAATTGGTTATAGATTTTGCCATTATAAGGACATTATGGGTAATTCAAATTGTTGCAAGGCAGGACGGTAACAATTAGGGCCAGAAACAGGCCTCAGTTCTTTCTTTCTTTCTTTCTTTCTTTCTTTTTTTTTTCAGAGAAAAAGGAAATATGGAAACGCAAGATTAAGATGTTTTCTAGTTTGGACAATTAATAGTAAATAAGGTTTCAGCTTAATAGGGCCAAATGAATATAGTTCAAACTATTCCAGTTAGGGAAGGTACGTTTTTTTCTGTTGGCCCTCCCTTGCGTTTTAATTAAAAAACTCCTGACCCCCCACCTTTAGGTGACTGACAAAAGCGCGACCCTCCCCTCAATACAACATGGTATGTTCCATGCTGTAGGAACCTCAGAACGTTTCGCTTGTGAACGCAAAGTGTTTGAATATGAATATGTCTCGATATTGAATGTGTGCGTGCTGAAACAAGGAAAATGCGAACAATCATTGTGGGATATTTACGTTTTATAGCTGAAGTTTGAATATGGAAGTATTTGAGTATTATAAAAGTTTTGAACATAAAATATCTCTTTAGCATGCGAAATCTGCCTCTCAAAAACAAATTTTTCCGACATTTGCGACAGGGTAGAGCGCATTGTTGGATCTACTAGTAACTCTTCAGAACTAAACGGCTCAGGAGATCAGGCAGCAGATAGCCAACAGCAAGAAGCTGAAGAAACGATACCTGAGTCAAGTACTTCTCGATACGGACAGAAAAGGACACGAGTCCTCCGAGAAAAACTATGTGCCATGGCATAATATACCTGTAAAAATGTAACCTAGTACCTATAATAAAACGCCAAATTAAATCAAAGTAGGTGAAAAGAAAAACTTAATCTGTAAGAAAAATGGAAAGCAACATCACAAAAATTCTCATTAAAAAATTCTGGAAAAGATGTGTGACCCTCCCTTGAATAGCTCACATGAGGTATGGCCCTCCCCTTTTGGTGCTCACTTTCACTGATGACCCTCCCCTCCGAGGTCCCAGCCCTCCCCCCCCCCCGCAAGAAAAAACGTACCTTCCCTTACTACCGGGAGCAGGGTGGGACGGCGGGCTTGATGGTTTCCTGAATGCAAAAGGAAAACAGAAAGCATTCGTACGATTACGTTTATTTATGTCATCATTTCTAAATTGACCTATCTAAAAAGAAATGGCCTTTACGTTAGTGCAAATGTCTTCAAAAACCCTTCCCAGCTACCGCGCGCTATTGACGTGCTAATAAAAGCCTAATATTCGTCAATAACGTTTCGTGCGGCTACCAAGCACCACGCAACCCTGAATCATCATGGCGGACAGATTTATAATATAAACTTTTACAGCTTTTTATCATGACCTTGAGCCACAGAAGGGCATAAAAACAATGAAATTTCATATATCACCGAGGGCCTACGCCAAGATCCTCTTACATGCCTCGAAATACCCTCACAAAGCCGTCAATGGAGTTCTTTTAGGGGACGAAACCATTCAAGATGGTGAAGTTTATGTTCTAGATGCCATTCCTTTGTTTCATATTTGCCTTGGTTTGGCGCCGATGTTAGAAGTTGCCTTGGCTAGGGTAAGAAGAACATTGTGTTATTGTTTATGAATAGTTTTTAACCCCACTTTTTAAGTTTCTGAGGTTAATTTTTCAGTACAACCATTAAAGTGAGTTGGGTAAGCGCTAGCTCAAGCTTATATCTGCGCGCCATTGTTGCCACTTACACAGAGATTTGATTACTTTTTGACAACTTTTTGACGTATTTTTCAAAACCTTTTTTATGGCTTCCATGTTGACTGCCCAGTTTAACCATTAAAGAACTGTGAGAGGTGGGATTGTCAATTTGCATGTTTGTGCTCATGACTTCTTCCCTCATAATTCTTGGATTTGATTTGTCAGGTGAAAGTTGTCAAAAAGATGTCAAACACTAATCACAAATTTTGTTTAAGTGTTACTGGTGGGATGCGTAGCATTGTACGTGCCAGAGATGTAAGGGTAATTAAATAATTTATATATGAAGTTCAGTCAATTTGAAGATAAGTATAAGGGGGTTTGTGTCAGTTGGAAAGTTACTAGACATAATTTTTTCATGTTTCAGCAATTTTGATTGCCTAGAAATGAGACACTTTTAGCTGTATAAGTATGGGTCAATGATATTTTCAGGAATAATCCGTTCACAGTAGAAAGATCAAGGATCAGAGTCAGCCCTTCTTTAAGGAACCATCTTGGTCCCCTCCATCTTCCCTTGTCACTACTCTTTCTCCCAATTCTCTTACTGGACTTACTAATAGTAAGTAAGGCATTCCCATGAAGCTGCCCAGATAAACCAGATTGATGAGTTTCCCCTTTTTTTTCTGTAGTTGAATAAAATACCAAACAGTGAAGGTACAAAGCAAAATTACAGCAAAAAAAACAAACTTCACAAGGATAATAAGAAAAAGCTAATTCAGAATATTATATAAACGAAACAAAAAGGTTTTCAAAAAATTTGATAATAGACTCCACTTTACGTAAACAGATATAGTTCCAAAATGAAAAAGGCTTTTTTGTACATGAAAAGGTGACTGTTGCTGAAAGCTGATATTGTAACAACACAAGTAAATTTGGAGAGAGATAATACATGTCACATGGCATGTGTCAATCTCGGAAGCATCACAGTAAGATCTTATTGGAATTTGTTCTCTTATATAGTAACTTCAACTTAGGTTTACGTGTAAGCTAGTGATGACGGGATTTAAACGGTGTGTAATGAGCACAGATCTGCGAAGAAAAAGATTGAGACCCAGTTGTGAGAGGAACCCAGTTGTATTCTCTAACCGCTGAGGAGACTTAGCGACAGGGAGACTTATGGTGAGCTTGACCATTGACTGGAGTTGTATGTCACATACATGTATGATCAGCACACTGCCATGTGACTCCTGTTGGAGACTTTTTTTCAGTCCTGTGTTCATAACATACTGACATTTTCTAGCATTAAAGATTCACTTTTACTATTTTTCTCTTTATCACCACACATGATGTTCTTGGCGTAAGTTAGGCACTGTTTACATGAGTTATTTCATCCCGGGATGACTTTCATCTCGGTGTCTGGTCATTTACCTGTAAGCGTTAACATGATTTGGAACAAAAATGGGTTCGCCCCAGGATGATTTCATCCCGGTGCTGAAGACCGGGATGAAATCATCCCAGGGTGAACACATTTTTGCTCCAAATCATGTAAACACTCAAAGGTAAACGACCAGACACCGAGATGAAAGTCATCCAGGGATGAGGTGAAGGTCATCCCGGGGTAAAACTCATCCCGGGATGAAATAACTCATGTAAATGGCGCCTTACTGATCCTGGCAGTATGTGTGATGTACATGTATGTATGTCACATATGAACCTAAAATATTTAATGGTCAACCTCACTATAAGTCTTACTTTACCTCTTTACCTCAGTAGTACCCTGCTAGGAGAGCCTTTCTGAAACTGCAAGAGAAAAAAAGACTCTGCCAAAATCGATGCAAGTATTTTAAGTTACCGCCGCCCCAACTTAGTCAATCCGGTTTTCTATTGTCAAACCACTTTTTTCTCTGCACGCATTAATTTTGTTGAAAAACCAAAGGTCAAAATGTGAACCCTTTGTACCAAAGCAAAATGATGTCTATGTGTGCAAGTTTGAGTACTGAGTTCGAATCTGGCCTGGGCAACAACAAGTGCATGCTCAATAAAGACTCAACTCGATTTCTGCAGAGTCTTTCTTTTCTCGCGATGAGTTTAAGAAAGGCTCTGCTAGCAGGGTGCCTCGCTGTAGGTACATGTAGAGCGTCTGATCAGTGTAGTGAATGTCATGGATTCACCTGTCAGTTTCAAAACAAGCTTATCAGTGCCTAATGACGTGTTTTCTTTTAGATTGATATTTACTGTAAAGAAAGTGGCTTACAGATAGTTGGTTATTATCAAGCAAATGAACACCTTGAGGACAATAGGTAAGCCAGTTATTAGGTTTAACCCTTTCACTCCTTGTAGTGACCAAAGTAAAATTTCGAGAAAATCCTAAATTTCACTTCTTCAAATCCTACAAAACAAATAGTACCTTGCAAAAGTATTGCTGAAGAGGTTTCATTTAAATGGCAACATCAGAGGATTTCATCCACAGACTCAAAAGTTAGGACCACCTTAAATGTCTCCATAACTGACTCTGGGAGTGAAAGGGTTAAGAAATAAAAGCTGATGTAGTTTCTATAAGTAACACTATTTTATATACTGTTCTTCATTGCCACTAACTGTAACAAATTTGCCTTTTTTTATTTTTATTAATTTGTTTGTAAAAAGTTCAGTTAAAAAGTGTGGTTATCTTTGGGACTGGAGCAGTGACTAACAAAATGTTTACAGACAGATACTTGAGAAACTTTTGACCTTGTGAAAAGTATTGCCAAACCCTGAACAATAGTTTCCTTGTAAATTTGTTTCTTTGTTTGTTTGTTTTCTGTAGCCCTAATGCAATATGTTACAAGATTGGTGAGAAAATATGTGATCAATTTAACAATGGTTTTGTCTTAATGGTAAGTGACACCCTTGCTTGTTCCCTTTTGCATTTTCGTACCTTCTACTCTTATTCTTTAATGTGGACACCAAAGTAAAGAGAAGTACATTGTGTGTGTAGACTAATTGGATATTTTTTACATACTTAACAGGTCGATAATACAAAGCTGTCTGTTCCATGTGAAGAAGTAGCTTGTAAGGTAAAATGTTTGCACATGGTTTTTAACGGGGTAAAAAGATCGTCATCATATTATCTCGGTTGGGTTTGGGGGGGCTGGGGGGTGGAGGGCAGCTCTAAACCTGTATGCCCAGCTCTAAACCCCTGTATGACCAAAAGAGCCAATTGTCCATACCTCTGTTTATGAACTGATCACCTCACTTGATTGAATCAGCAAAAATTGCCGGAGACAGGAAATGCTGGAGAGTTCTTGTGGGGACCTTTTGTGCCAAATGGAACCCTAAGGCCTTAAGTAAGTGAATTTATGAATGGAAGCAATGGTGCTCGTTACTGTGGATGTTTTAATGATATTAAGACTGAGTCACCAAAAGATGGGTTTCTACTTGGGAAGTTAGAAGACATTACCTGCAGCATTGTTCATTCAGCAAGTGAAAATTGTGCAGTGCACCCCGTCCCCCACTTTTCCCCCACATAAAGTAGATCTCTCATAGGCAGACACCACACCAAAGACATCACAGGGTGAACAGATGCTCATCTAGGGCTGCAACGATACAGCAATGCATCGGTGAATCGTGGCATTTTCCCCATAATCCAAAAATCGATATTTGAGCTAGATATTGCTGCTACATCAACAAATTTGTGAAATCGCTGTCTTTAATATTCCTTACCCAAGCTCTGCACTTTAGTTTTGTAAGGCGATTTGATGTTGTGTTATTGCTATGTTAAATTTGTTTTTACAGAAATAAATTATTTGAAAGTTGTCTAAGTTCGTGGTAACTAGTTTTGTCGTGCACAGTAATGTATTGTATGGTGGCCATTGTATCAAGATGTGTATCGTATGCCAGCCAAAAGCAAACACCTCTCAAGCAGATGTTCAGCCATAATCCCAGCTACACACAGACATCAGACATGACATTTTTAACCTCCAACAAGTGGACACCTCTTCTAAGCAAATACTTCAATGTTATTAAGTTGCTATTAATTTTGTTGTAGCTCTATTTAACATTTCATCTCCTTTCTGCAGTGTTATGTAGTCCAAGATAATAAATGGAAACAGAATGACAAAGATCTGTAAGTATTAATTGCACTTGCTGTTTTGTCACATACTGGACTAACAAATGTTATTCAGAAGTAGCGAATATTGGTAGCACATGAAAAATTTCATCAGGATGGTGTTGTGGATTTTAACGTCATTTTGCCTGATTTTGATGCTGGGGCTGTTGTTTGCAGAAGGACAATTTTCCAGAATGTATATTCAGGGTTCAAAATAAAATCAGAGCTTTCAGCCTGAATTTGACAGCCTTTCTTCTCAAGGCCGATTTTTAGCCGGCTGTCAACAAGAATGAACAAGCACCTATCCCACGTGTGGAATAAAGTGTTGTCAGGCCAAATGCAGCTCATATGCTAGTGCTAAAGTGTTGGTATATTTCTCTTAGCAATGGTTGATTTTTCATTAAGTGCCATTTGCTCTTAAGGATGCTCTTACAAACGTTTTTACAAAAGGAAGATTGTATGAATTTTTTCGACAGTCTCTCTTTTTTGAAGTGCCGACTTCCTTTCACTGAATTTCACTTCGGACATTGTTCTTTCTACTAGACTGTTGGGGTAGCAGGGGTGGCCTCTCGCACATAGGCATGTTTTGAAATCTTTCAACGAAATATTTCGCTGGAGAGTTTGTTCTAAGTCAGAAGACGGAGGGCTTCACCTTTGATAAACCTTTTTCTAACCCCTGGTGGGTGGCAGGAAGAGAAGTGAGTGTATTGGAAAGTTCCTGTGGGCTTGAAATGTGTGCAGATATTAAGGATTACCGTATTTACCGGCGTATAGGCCACACTTTTTTCAAGGAAAAAACGTTCGAAATTTGGGGTGTGGCTTATACGCGGGTACAAGAGTTTTGAGCTCATTAATATGCAAAATTTCCCGACACACACAGAGTCAACAAAGTTACTGGATGCTTGACAGTTTGATTGAATGTATTGTATGAGGTCAAGTTAATCCATGTCTTCGAAGAATTTTGCTTCTCTCCGCTGCAATGAGTGTATCTAGTTTCCGAATATGTTTGTCATTGGATGAAGTCCAAAGAAGTTTGCATGTCACGCCACAAAGCCCTTTTGATGCCGTTCACGTGAAACCGCATTTGTTTATTTGCCGAACTACACGAAAAATACACAGAACCCGTCATAAAGAAAAAGTCATAAATGAAACTGATATAAAATATCACAGTTTTGAAGTTTAATACACATTGTCAGGTCTTTAGCGATAAATAAGAGGTGATTTATTTTTACCCCACGCACGTTAATTTGCATACGTCAAAAGCGAAATTTGAAACCTTTAAATACACCCTGCGTAACGCAACGATGCTTTTGATACAACTCTCACTCTCGACAGACGTTTTGCCTTCCTGTTTCACGTGTAAATGTGTAAATTCTTACAATGTAAACAATCGGAAATTTAGCGTCGCTTATACAAAGCTTGTCACTATGCTGAGCTCATGAAATGCCTGTTTTACGCAACAACAGGTAAATGCTTGAGTTTTTCGAGTGACTTTACGTTAGAGCGTTTTGTCAAATAGCCGTTTTGAGAATTATCGCAACAATTTCCGTAACGTTAAAAACTTAAAGTGGATAATTTACCCTAAGAGGAAAGGAGCAGCGAATTCTAAAAGCATGTGTATCATTTGTCATTATTTGATCGCACAAAACGGCGACGATTGCACCTCATTTTTCGACACACTCGCGATCAAGTACGGCACTCGCTCGCGATCAAGTACGGTCCGTTTTTCCGATTCATTTCTCGCTAGATCACTCAAGCGACAAGCTCATTACTTTCTCCACTCGAAACTCGATTCGTCTTCTTGTATAGTTAAGAAATTATTTTTTTCCCCAAGATTAGGTCACAAGTTTGGGGTACGGCCTATACGCGGGTGCGGCCTATACGCGGGTAAATACAGTACTTGCTTGTTAAATCTTTCGCCTTTGAAAAGAGTGGTATCCAGGAAGTTTATTTCTTTGTCTGAGAATTCAGCCGTAAATTTAATTGGGTTGGGTGGTGACTATTTGCTGGGACAGTAAACTCTTCTATCCCCTTTTTGTCAACATTCCACAGCGAGAATATGCCAGCGATGTATCTTTTCCACTCAAGTGATAGAAGAGTGTAGAACATTAACTACTGTTTGACTGAGCATGTCGCGTTCTACTAAACCCGATCAATGCCTCTCTTTGACCTACAGTATCAGAATTCACTCTTCGCAACTTATCATTGTTGCGTTCCACGCGGCGATAATGAAACTTGGTTAGTGCGCCTATGAATTTTTGCTCAGCCTCTCTCTTTATGGAGTGTATTTCTGTCTTAAACTTCTTATCGTGAGTGATGTTTGCTTTTGCAACATAGCGTGAATCTCTTGTGCATGTGCCCTTTTCTGTGTGGGCCTGAAGTTTAACTATCGACATGTCTGACTGCTTGATTTTTCTCTTAAGCATGGAAATCTTGTCGACAGCAGACTGGCAGGGTCCCTTGCTGGTGTTTCTCAAATTAGATCAGGCCTTTGAAAATGATAAATGCCGTAACAGTGACACTGATTTTCAACACAACGGTACATTTTCTTTGTTCTCCAGCAAATTAAATTGGACAAGAAGGCGAAAGCACACGAAAAAAGCGACAAGGTGCTAAGTGGAACAGGATTAAAGATGCATTGGTAACAAAGAAATCATGAATAAAAATTTTCCTGGTCCCTGAAAGAGAACTGAATTGCTTTCTGATATGAAACGTTTACTATGACGTTCCAGGGATGTTGATTTTGCTGATCAAGGGATGAGATGTCATTTTTTTCTATTTCTTGGGTGAAAAATTGCCGGCAAGAGTGGCCAAAGTGCCGGCTGCTATTTTGAACCCTGATATTCTGTTGGCTATACAAATGTATATTTGACTTGCAACAACTGCTGAAATTAAAGGTACCCTGTTCAAAAAGTCCTATAAGCAGTGAAATTGTATTAAAACAATAGAGTTCTTCTGTCAAAGGCACTACCGTGTGATAGGTTGCCCGAGGAAATTTGATGTTCACAACAAATATTAGCCTGAGAACATAGTTCGAGGGCTAATATGAAGTTTGAACTTCAAATTTCAAAGGGAACCTATTATACATAGGGCCAGAGACAGAAGGACTCTATTGTTTTTATTGTACAGCGCTAAATTTTGAGGAGAGACACTATCGCATCACATGATCGATTTCGACCAATGGGAGCACACCAAAATTTAGCATTGTACGATAAACCCTGTTGGAGACAGAAGATGCTGAAAACTATACCTTATCTAGCAGCAAGTCATCAATAGTCAATCAGGGTGCGAATGTAATGGGTGCATTGTGTTTGTTTGCAGATTGCTTGATGGCGGAGAAGACACTCTCAGCCTTACTGGAGAACTTTTAGAAGGGAAAGCTTATCAGAGTCTTGTAGACTTTGACAATCATCTTGATGACATCACACAAGATTGGTTGAACAAAGACATAAATAGACTAGTTGATTTATCACTTTCAACTTGAATTTTATTATTTGCTATCATTAATAATACCATATTCGGTTTTGTTTTGCCAAAATATGATAATGTAATAATATATGTAGCTCTCTTTAATATTTGATCTCTCATTTGTAGTGTATCTGTAGTGTTTATTATTTCCTATCAAAATATTTGTCCAAACCTACTGCTTACATGTATATCATATTTTTAATGTACTATATTATTATATTATCATACTTTAAATGTATTCAATAATTTGATGTCATCTTTAATATTTCTTTTACATTCTAATCTTTTGTACAAATATATATGAATTTGCTTGTACTAAAGTTAGAAACTGTGTTTTAGTGTCTTCTAACCACAGGTTCAAGCTGATTAGAAAGAAACTTTGTAAATCTCTCATTATTTTGATTTCATGTTGAAAAAAGGATGGGCTAGTTATAGATTAGTGTAATACCAGGGTTTAAGCATGGTCAGCAGGATTGTCAGGTCATGTTATCCTCATGGTCTGGGCCTCATCCAAGAAGTCTTAGACTGTTTTTAAAGGGACACTGTCACGGGGATTTGTATGTTTTGGGATGAAAAATGTGCTGAAATGTAATTTAAATGCATTTTCTTGTACACAAAATACTCCTAGGACATCAAGAGAAGGAATCAAACGATTTTCTCAAAGGAAGAACAAACCATAGTCAGTTTCTGGCGATTTTTTCAAGAAATGAAGGAAAAACTTGAAAACATCAGCCTGATGTTTTCAAAATGCAATCCGTTTGGGTCTTAGCCAATCGCTGCCAAAATCACTTAATTATAGTCTCAGAGAACTGGAAGCGTAGTTTAAAACCAAACTCAACCAGTGTTTTTGGGTTTCCTCTGATTAGAATACGTCTTTTAGCTTTTCAAAGTTATCCTTAAAAATGGTGAAAGTGTCCCTTTAATCAGTCCCTTTTTTCATCCAGGCAGTACCTTTCTAGATAGTCAAGCATGATGGATGTAGTACTTTATTGTGAATTTCTTGGATCATGTGTTGTGTGATATTTATCGAGCTTCCATGAATTAGCTAGGCTTTTGTAATGAATTGCTACATGTAGTTTGTCATGTGATACATTTTTAGATGTCATAACAACAACTAATAAATTTGTGGAAGTGCATCAGTAATTTGTGGAAGTGCATCACTAAAGTGTCCATTTATTGCCCAACAGTATTTTAAAACACATCAGTTAAACTGATGTGGCATAAAGCCATTGTCAAATAGCACTGAAATAACACTGAAAAATCCTAAACAGTAAAAAAAGTCGGTGGCTTAGGTGGGATTCGAACTCATAACCTCTGGGTAACAAGTCTGCTCTACCATCCGAACTACAAAGCCACGATGGGAACAACATGTGGATGAATCCACTGGGAGTATATCTTCATATCCCAGTCAAGTGTACGAGGTTCACCTTTACCTAATGTGCTGAGACAAACTAAAACATCAATGTCTGCCCTCTTCTGGACATACCAGGACACTTGACTCACTGCCGAACCTTGGAGGCTGGTACCTTACCATTTGCGCTTGTTTTGGGCGTGAGGAAGGAGGGGGTGGCAAATTTTAGTTCCCGGTTGATCAAGACTTGTGAATGCAATACGCTTCAAATCTTGGGAGTAGTACTCCCATAGTATAAGCTGTATGGGCATGTGCTGCCGATAAGAAGGGTTTCAGTGTCCTAGTGGCACACCCCCCACTCAACATCTCACAGAATACCCCCCCAGCCTCACAGACGAAGACATACCGTATAGCACTGTTCTTTTAGGTTCAAGATATAAGCCACTGAGGGACTCCAGAGGCTTTGCAGCAAGATAGGAAACAAGAAACCAGCAGCAGACACAAACTTATAAAAGTCATCTTAAAAAGTCTATGCCGGACTGTTTAAAAGAAAATTGTGTAACAGCTAAGGAGGTAATGACTATGTCCCGGAGATGGAGACATTTGGTTCCCAAAATGAGCTCAGGAGAGGGCATTTGAACAACACTTTTGGCCTGGGCGATGGGAATTTGAAACTTCAAACTAAACTTTAAAAGTTTGGATCCTAGTGGAGAGGGTGGGGGGGGGGGGGCTACAAAACAGCTAATAAACAACAGGGGAAGAATATTTGATATGCTCTTTAGACTTTGCTGGCTGTTTTTGTTAATTTTAATATTCTACCGCCAGTAATGAACACATAGAAATCATATATACATTTTAATTAACTTCAGAGTAGTGCTTGGAAAGTCTTGCCAACCTGGGAACCCAACAAAGGAGACTAATGTCGCGCATGCGCACAATTCTATTTGAAATGCCTTGAATTTCATTCGAAACGCGGGAAAAGAGGAGATGGCGGCGGTCGTGCTGACAGCTTTGATTTCATTGAATGTTTGTCCTGTGTTCTGAGGCAAAGGACGCCGTAAGAATGTATAGTTGTTGAATAACTTCCAAATTTAGGTCATCATCTCAGCTTTTCCGTCAAGATAATTCATCGTGAGGAAAATCGCAGCAAGGGATTGCAAATCTGAGAAATGAGACGAGTCAGAAAAGGCGACGGCGAATTGAAAACTCGTGATAAGCAGACGAAAGTTTTGCCTTCCTGTCTTTGTTCTTCATCATCATAACAGTCTTCAACGCAAGACCAAGTACTGTTTAACAATAAAGTAAGTTGAACGTGAATGGAAATGCGTAATGTTTGTCGCATTGAAGGATAATTTGTGCTTGAAAGGGGCAGAAAGACAAATTCCTTGACAAGAGGGAGGTAAAAAGTGGCGTCCGCCTCGTAAACTACATGTTTTGGGGTTGTGAATGATTTCTGACGTTAAAAAAACGGAACATATAGCCGAGGCAAAAGTAAAAATCGATATGATAAAGGAATTATATGATTTTTGCTGCTTAAGCGAAAATATTGTGCCCAGACGTAAGCAGTTAACAGCGCAACTGCAATAGAAAAGCTCAATTTTATTCCAAACAAATATTTTGCTTCAAGTATCCGAGACTTTTGTCGTGGGTTTTGGTACACGAAATCCCTTTTGCTGGTAACAGTTTATTAATTAAGGAAGCGACTTTTCAAGAAAAGATATTGATAAAAGTGGCAGGGCTCAACAGGGAGTCGTCAAGGTGTGTATCACTGTCAACGACATACGATGAAAATTACGCTACGGTCGCACCTCAGTCTACTTTGCTTCGTTCATTCATTTGGCTACTTTGATTTCTAAAAACTCTAGCCTTGAAACAGTATGAAATATCGATTCTTATCAGGGGTTTTTTAATTGTATTGCCACGATTTGTAAAAAGGAAACCCAACAAGATGACGCGCCAGCAGAAAACTGTGAAAAAAATAACTCGAATCTTGTCGCCAGATAGGTGTTGTTTGGGCTATATATCCTACAATAGGGCTTGGTACAGCGATCGCCTTCAACCGAGAATAGAATAATAAGGTAAGAATAAGTTAGGCTAAACAGTGTTAACTTTAAAGTGGCAAGGCGTGCGGAAAGGAACGGGGAAAGTGAGGCTACAAGAACATCAAAATAAATTCCGTGAGATGAAAGAAACAAGGACAAGAGCTGCAGCTGTTATCAATAAAAGTACGCGGAATAAGAAATTTAAACTTAAAGTGATCGGTACTTCACCAAAACCCTACGAATTAGTTATAATACTGAAGAAAACTACCCAATTAGTGATGTTCTAGGAACTGTTCAAAGTTTATTAAGGAACAATACATAGAAATTTCACCTCCATGTCTTTTAAACAGGCCTATTCATCATGTGTCGAATTTGCTCTTTACATGTTAAGCTTAAAGTACATTGTGAGTTGTATTAATTTTAATGATTGTACACTGTGTTTAATACTAAACAAGATTCATATAAATACATTTCCAATTAGAAAAGTTTAATTCCAGACATAAAGTGTACACATAGCATCTACTAAAAATAGAAAATATCATGTTTGAAAAGCAGCACACACAGATCTAGAAAGAACAAATAAATTATTTGTCCTACTCTTTACTTTTCTTGACTTTTAAAAGGAACATAATTAAAAAATTATTTACCTTTAAAACCCAGCAAAATAGCCAGTAACAGTTCTTTTGTGTTTAATTTACACTGTAAAATTTACCTGTGCTTGAAGTAATGAAACATTTGGTTCTCTTTCATTTTAAAAAAATACACATAACCTATCTAGAAGATCACTAAAATTGTAGAAAAGCCGCTCTTTCTTTTCTTACCTAAAATACTAATAACTATATTTGTAACATGAACTCTCAGTATGAAAAAGAATACATGCACATGATTTTGGTTTGTCTTTCTTGGGAATATGTCTGAATTCACACAAAGACCAACAACTCCAAGCTGGCTTGATAGCTCAGTTGGTAAGAGTGCTGCACTGCTATCATAAATAAATAAATAAATAAACACTTTATTTCAGTAGGGTGCATAATTACAGTCAAACTGTAGTCTCCCTTATGGCCCTACGAAACGTCCAGGTCGAATTGGAATTTGGAAATGTTGGTTTTTATGGAGGGAGGAAAACCGGAGTACCCGGAGAAAACCCTCAGAGCAAGGACGAGAACCAACAACAAACTCAACCCACATAAATTATGACACCGGGACCGGGAATCGAACCCGGGCCACACTGGTGGAAGGCGAGTGCACTGCGCCATCCCTGCTCCCCCATTGGGTTGACATGTATATCCCAACCAAGCCTGTATTTTTTCAGACTTTTTTTGCAGTTGCCTAAGTTGCACACACAGCTGCCATGGTCTTCCATTTCGTTAAACTCCTAATCTGCTAAAATGAAAACCTAGAGTATGTGGGACCAGTTAGGGACTCGTCAGTTTTCTAAAGGAGCAGGGGGAGGGCAATGAAATGTTATGGACCCAAAATCAATTTTGACCCCTCAGAGGACTGGTTGCTTTGGATGACCATAAGACAAGGCAAGTTCCTTTATTTCCTTTAACAAACTTGGGAGGACAACAAGGACAAAGTTACAAGTTACAAGTTACAAGTTAAAGTTAAGAGTTGCCAAGTTTTACTTGCCATTTCTAACCACTTGCAATGTATTTTGTGGAGTCAGCTTCTTGAAAACTGACTGACAAGACAACAACTATGTGAAAATCCTTTGGTTCACAAACGTTTTCTAAGAATATAAATCAACAGCCCAAACACAAGCTCATGAACTTATATTCAAGGTTACTGGGTGCTGGTCTTCTTTAAAATCTCCTCCTGAAAGAAAAGGTTTCAAGATTGGTAAGACTGATGGAAAACTATGATAGGTGCTAACTGTGTACATAACCTAAGGCTTCCTGTTGCCATTAAAATTAGACTCCTTTATTTAAAATTTTAAAGGGTAGCTCTTTCAGAAGTCAAGGCATTTACTATCAATAGGAGCCCTTATAGTGTTAAAGCATAATTATGCATCGTAATTGTCCAATCAGGATAAAGCAAGACTTTCCTGGGATAAAGCTATTAATATTAATCGATTCATAAGTGAGGTGTGAAGTAACAGTCGAGTTGCTTTTTGATGCTTCATGTTGTGTGTGAGCGTGTGAATTAAGATACTGATTTTTAGATGCTCGCAGACCAGTTCATTTAGAACTAATACCAGGATTCTACTACCCTGAATAAAATTATACAACATAACCATCTTTCTGTCAAAAAACTAAGGTAGTTTTAGATTATGCAAGGCAAAAATTGAGGGGAAAAACACTTTACTGGTGACAAACACAAATGAAATCATACAAAACTGAGTTAATTCCAACAAGGAATCCTTTGGTGTAAATAAGGCAACAAGAGGCCAATTGGCTAATGAGACAAGACTCTTGCTTTACAAATTTTAACGGCCAAAAAGTCAATGTTTGTAAACATCAAATGTCCTCTTTACGTCCTTAAAATTCTTCAAGCAAAATTATTTTGCATTTCCACTTCACAAATGGCCTTTTGGGTCGTTATATAAAAACTTAAACAGTCCATCGGGTGACTACAGAATGAAAAACTTCGAAATGAAGATGAAACGGAAAACCGAGCGGGGTCCTTGTAAATTTTATTAGCTGAAAGTGTGAACTGAAATGATATTGTACAAGTTTATTTTAATGTAATTTTAGCTGAGATAATTCCCGTTTGCCTGCTTTGTTAATCAACTAGTGATTAACTGCAGGTCTTCTAAAGTAGTTTCATGGTTTTTTGCACCTCTTTGACTCTGAGATTACTTGACCGCTGAGTGACCGCCACGGCCCCTTCAAACAAGGAAAGTTCACGGATCGATTGATGTGTAGCAAAAGCTAACAAAAACTTGCAAGCGAACACTAATTTTTAAAATTGTGAGTAGGATAGCTTACCTGCTTCGGTAAAAACGGCAGCTGTAAGACTTCCAATATCCCTGTCCTCTCAGTCTTTGAATCCCTCCTGATTTTATTATGACATCTAATCTTGTCTCCCTCACTTCATGGAACCATAAGCTTATATTTTCTTCCGGTGTGAAGGAAAAATTTTCCTGCTCACAAATGCAAAAGCCCGAGCTAAACACTCGTTTTCCGCTTTAAAATACCTTAAACCAATTTCTTTACGCCATCGAGAAGTTAGAAAAGCGCCTGGAATTGCCATATGTACCAAAAAGGTTAAGAATAAGTGATCAAGCAATGAAAACTACGTCTTTTACTCAGGCCGCCATCTTTGTTTATTTCACTGGCGCCCACGTTTCAGGAATCTGGGTACTAGGAAAATGATTAACCAATCAGACAAAAGTCTCCTTTGTTTGGGAACCCTGTGATTAGTTTTTCCCCAGTCTCTCTCGGCTGCGCTTTGAAATGCCTGTTAGATTTGGGGTTTGAAGAAGAAGTACGCTCTTTGGCGCTCAAAAAACACGCTTTAAGATGATAGGATTTGTTTCTGCTATTTGTGCCGGTTGTTGTGCAGCAATCGCGTCTACCTGTGCTAAACTGACCATGTCTCCAGAGCTTCAGAGGATCTTTTGGTGCGATTTCTTACTTCAAAAAGTTTTTGATGGTTCCACGCTTTCATCAGTCTGTCAATCGGTTAGCCCTTTGTTATTTCCTTCCTCTCAGGTTTTAAAATATATTGGCAATCAGAATTATCTGAATGATGGTGTAAAGTTGTAAATATGATTCGTAAAGTAGGCTTTAACCATATCATTCACCTATCCAGAGCTAAAAGAGAAGGCGGAGGGGGCTTGGAAAAGGTGGAAAGAAGAATTACGTGACTGTGAAATTTGTCAAATATTCTTATTTTGGTCACGCATTTACCATTCCAGTTCATGTGCTTACCAGAACCATATTGACCATGGATTTGACAGGCAAATGTTTTGCAAGTGGGAATGGAAAATTAAATGAAATGCCCCAGATCCTGCTGTGGTCCCCTCCCGCTAGTTTGACATCAATAGTTGTGTTACTGCACTTTCAGCTGCTGTGTCAATTCTTAAAATAGCTTGTTTTTAATTTCAGGTTGTGATTGTAGGAAGAGTGTCATCCTTTCTGCTGGTGTTCTTTTTCAATGCCTTAATGTGGACATTGTTTGTGAAGTCTCTGAGAGGATCCTCATCTTCAGCTACAGCAACTGTCACCAATACAGGTTCAAATTTTATCGGCACGGTAAGTTTTTTCATGTAGTGTATTTACTTTAGAGGGGGTATTTTTTCAAAGGAGGTATTTGGTCATGATGGGTGTTTATTTTTTTGTTAGTTTTGGATTTGAAAACATGACATTCATGGCTTTAACCTGGGTTTGTCAACAGAACAATGACAAGCCCAAAATCAAGTTTTGTACAGACCTTGAGCCAAATCCCAGCTACCAATTAGACTGAGCTCTATACATTTCTTGATGTCACTTCAAAGTCCGAAAAAGGAAAAATCCAGTTGCTCCAGGTATACATTATATCCAGTTTTTCTGAAAATGGCCCCTCTTCAGCTGAAGGAACAGTTTTCATGATTCTGCAAAATTCCTAAAAGAAAGCTAAATACATTGCAACTGGTGCTTCTTAGGCACTAAGCTGCTATATGGCAGGTGGGTCCACTGTGGCTAAGCTTCAGATCTCCATTAAACTCACACCTTCTAACAAGATGTCTCTAAAAACTGCCCCATCCCCCACCCAGTGGGCCCTCTTCACTAGAGCACCAATTTTCAGAAAACATGGCCCAAGATATTTAAACTTCTCATACCAAACTTTAAAATTTTGGAAGTTTATGATGCAGTTTTTGTGTTTATATTTATCCCCCTATTCCACATTCCAGAATAAACCCTTCTGCTGTGCTGGCAATTGCATTTTTTACTAGGCAAATAAAAAAAACTCAAGGGCACAAAAGAAACCTTTTTACAAGGCATGAAGTCCAGAGATCACCTGGTCTTGAAATATTGCTCTCCTGTTTGCAGAGATTTTGCTGATCCTTGCTAACTTGCCTCAGGGGTTTCAATAAAATTTGAAGTAAGCAGCTGTTTTGAGTAGAGTAACAGACTGTACCAACAAGGTTTGAAAGAAATCTTTCTTTAATTACCTCAATGTAGAGAAAATAATAGCCGAATTCGTTGAGCTATTTTTCGTCGGTTGTCGGTGCTTATTGAAAGCACTGTAGCCTGTCTGGATTCTTCCCTGTTTGGGGTTGCTGTAATGTGCTATAATTTTACTAGCCATTTTCCATGCATGTCCAAGGCTTTTAATGACTCGTGAAGAAAGGAAGGTGGTGGAAATATGCAACAAAAGTAGAATTATGTAGATATGTGCTCTGTTAATCACCAGGAGGAGACACAATCTTAAAAATTTTCACTGTCTTAAAATATGATTTTCAAACGTTTTGTCTTTTCTGAGCTGGTAAAGGATGGGATGCTAGTCCATTACAGGGTTACAACCCTCCCTCCCCCCCCCCCCTCCCCACCACCACCACCTTTTATTCATGCACCTAAAGCCAGACACAGTTTCCAGTCTTAGGAAATGATACGACACCATGCAAAGGCCAGCCTTGAACCACCAACCCTCCTATCTTCTGATCAAAAATGCAACATGGTAACCACTAGACCACTCCTCCTCCTCCTCCTCCTCCTCCTCCTCCTCTTCCTCCTCCTCTTCCTCCTCCTCCTCCTCCTCCTCCTCCTCTTCCTCCTCCTCCTCTTCCTCCTCCTCTTCCTCCTCCTCCCCCTCTTCCTCTTCCTCTTCCTCTTCCTCCTCCTCCTCCTCTTCCTCTTCCTCTTCCTCCTCTTCCTCCCCCTCCTCCTCCTCCTCTTCCTCCTCTTCCTCTTCCTCTTCCTCCTCCTCTTCCTCTTCCTCCTCTTCCTCTTCCTCCTCTTCCTCTTCCTCTTCCTCTTCCTCCTCCTCCTCCTCTTCCTCCTCCTCCTCTTCCTCTTCCTCCTCCTCCTCTTCCTCTTCCTCCTCCTCCTCTTCCTCCTCCTCCTCTTCCTCTTCCTCCTCTTCCTCCTCCTCCTCTTCCTCTTCCTCCTCCTCCTCTTCCTCCTCCTCCTCTTCCTCTTCCTCTTCCTCCTCCTCTGCCTCCCCCCTCCTTCTCCTCCTTCTCCTTCTCCTCCACTGTCTCCTCCTCCTGTTTTATTAAGGAGTGCCTATATTCTTTTATCGTGTGTTGTTTCATTTTCTTCTGGAAGCTACACATTATAAGAACTGTCTTTTCTTGCAGGCTGTCCTGGGTTGTGTGCTGTTTGGTGAGATGTTATCCATGAGGTGGTGGTTAGGCACATCTCTGATCCTCACGGGCCTGATTCTGATTCACTTTAACAGTGCATCCTCAACAGAAGAGCACCCTGATATCAAGAAAGAATAACCTTAACAGGCCAAAGGTACTTGGAAATCTACTCTGTTAATCAGGGGTAATGACTGGATTTCTTAAGCCAAAATGACAAAAAAATACAACTGGTCAGTGGCAACAAACGTCGTTTACGCGATGAACAGCCTCGTTCCCAGTCGTCCTCGGCGGATGTGACATCACCCATGGAGCTCAACTAGGAGATTCGCCTAGGATGTTCAGCCCCAAGCTTCACGCTGTCACTCGATAAGTGTGTAAAGGCCTGGGGACAAGGCTGCACAATGAACTAAACAGAAGCACATCAAGTGCCTGCAGCCTGTGCTAAGGGCGAGGGAAGCAAGCTACGATTGGTTAGGCTTTTCTTCTTATTTGTCGGAGAAGGTTGTTAGCTGGGATCGCTGAAGTGTATAACAGGATTTTTTATTGACCGGTATTACCAGAATGGGAAATATACCAACACGACAGTTGATTTATCACCAATTTTCAGGGTTCTAACAAGGTATATGGGATCGGGGATCAAAGGGGTGGGATCAGGGATCAGAAGGGTGGGATTTGGGATCACAGCCCTGGGATCAGGGATGACAGACCATGGGATCGGAATCAGCAGTTTTTTTAGGGATCAGGGATCAGGCTGTACCATATTTGTAGAATCAGGAACCAAAATTGGTCACGCTTTTGGAATCAAGAATCAGAAATTGAAAGATCAGCATTGAAAAAACATACCTCGTTACCACCCTGGATTTTTCTGGGAAATTAAAAAAAACAAAGAAAAACCTTTTTGAATTCATTCTGTCCAAATGAAGTCTTGGAGGAACGATGAATACTTCATGGAACTCGTTTCACGAATTTAAGACTTTTTGGGCGAATATTCTGATCCCTGTCCTTATTTGCGTAAGACTACGTTTACACATCATCCAATGCTGGGTTACACTTTCGAAACCAATCCAAAACAACGATTGCTCCAAAACTATTTGCCTTTTTAAAGGCTAATGCATGTATGCATTGAAGCAAGCGAGTCCCCGAGAAAAGGTTATATAATAAAAGAAAAGTTATTTCAAAGCTTCAAGCAGGTTTTCCTGTTTAATCCAGTACACAGTGTGTAGTGTTTATCAACACACTTAAAAGAAAAAATGCTAGTCATTAGTAAACACATTTCAGTCACTTCTTGGTAGTAAATGCCACTGTTACAAGCGAAAGTAGTGTTACCGATGTACACAATGAGATTATCAGTTAATCATAATTCACTGGGAGATAAAAGGAATTAGTTCTAAGGAAACTGTGGTGTTGCTTCGGTGAGGAAGTGAAACAAAAATGTGGATTTACCAACTCAGTTGATAAGGTAAATTGGCCACTGTAAAGAAATTTAAAAGCTGACATTTCGAGTGTCCGCCCTTCGTCGGAACAGATTTGGTTTCGTTTTGACAAAAGGGCTCACGCTCAAAACGTCAGCTTTTCAATTCCTTCACAGTGGACAAATTACGTTTATATCAACTCAGTTGATAAATCCAAATGTCTGTACTGAGAGATAGGCTTCTGGTCAGGGCTCGAAATTTACGGTCGCAAATGTGCAATTTGCGACTGGTTTGAGGACATTTGCTCCTAAAAAAATAACTTGGGAGCAAATTTGCTCCTTCGACTTTGGCTCATTTTCATAATAAATACATCTTCTGCTCCTTGTTAGACCCAATGTACTCCTACAATTTTGGACCTAGGAGACGAACTGGCAACCGGGGAAAATAATTTAATTTCGAGGCCTGCTGGTGGTCAGAAATTGTACGTTAATTCTATTCTCAATCTCGATAAGAAACTTTACAGTGGGAAGAGCAAAGTGTATACTTCCGTAGCATACCTTCGTGAAATTAACTATCCAAATAGCTTTCTGTTTCATGAGGCCTCTTCAAGGCATGCCCTGGGTACTAAAGGCGTTTCTCGCGCACGTGACCACGGACAAACTTAATGTCTCATATTTCTTTAAGGCGGCCGTTTGTTGATCGACTGCTCCACGAAAGCACGCGAGAGGAACCTCCACGAAAGCATGCGAGAGGAACCTCAAATACCCAAGGTAATTTATGGCCGCAAGCCGCTTTCTTGAGCTGGTTTTTTATCGAAGCTATCCTTTAATTTTGATGGCATAAACGAACTCACTAAAGTATACGAATAAACTGAGACTGATCACACTGTTGAGCTTTACGCTGCAATAAGCGGACTGCGTTCATAAGCATTTGCGATTAACAATGGAAGGACCATGATCGTTGTATTCTTCTTTGGAAATACACATGACTGGAAAGGTTGATAGCGAGGCTAGGATTGATCCGCCAATCCAAGCAGATAGCTTGCGTTCAGCAGGGGCAATGATTTTCACTTTTGAATGTTTCCAGAGAGATTGTATTTCTTTAGTCAATCTTTCCTCTATTCCTGAGAACAAGGTGGAGCCACCCGTCAGAACCACGTTTCGGAAGAAGTCTGCATACACCTCACAATCTCCGCAGTTCATGACAGAGTTGTAAATGGCCTCGTGCATCCCTGCAGTATCAGCCTTACCAGTGAAGGAAGTTTTAAACAAACACTCCGGAGCACGGAATCTCTCGTTACCAACAACAACACACCGGCCATCAGGGCGTTGATAGCTTTGGTTTATGTTCGTGCTAGAGCCAGCGATAATCATTTCTTGCTCGAAGTCCTGAGCAACGTAGCACAGTTTTTCCTTGATCTCGCGTGCTATTTCGAGCTCAAATGCAGTGTTGAATGAGTAGCCCCGCTCCATTAGAAGTTTTATGAGGTACTCTGTCACGTGTCTTCCACCAAGTTCGAGGCGGAGGATGGCATGGGTGAGAGCGTAACCATAATCTATGGGTACTGCGTAACTAACACCATCCCCACTGTCAAAAACAAGCCCAGTTGTGCGACCGGAAGAGTAGAGCGACAACACTGCCTGCCTTGCAATATACATTGCTGGCACTATAAACGTCTCGAACATAATCTGTTAAAAAGAATATTAGAAATTGAGCTAAAATTGTAAAGGAAATGATACGAAACGCTCATTTCTATCATACTTTTTGGGATTACAGTCGCAGCTGTTATTATGGACACTCCTGGGATCAGAAAAGTGGACCGGTGTCACAGCGGATTTGGACCCCCCGCGGATTTGGACCCCCCGGTCCAGATCCGCTAGCGGATTTGGACCCCCCGGTCCAAATCCGCTAGCGGACATGGACCCCCTCTCGCGGATTTGGACCCCCACCCCCCTGAAAACAAGCGTTCTATTGAGTAAAATTGGCAAAATTGTTTTTGGAGCTGTTAAAGAGGCAAAATAAAAATATTGAGGCAGTTTTTTCTTTTCAAATAAAAGAGAACCTACAACGCTAGTTTGTATCGATAAATTTTAAAAACTAAACTTTCTTGACGATAACTTACAATATTTTCTACCATAACTGACTTAAAGCGAGTTTACAATCTCAAGTTTAAAAAAACATGACTTACAATACCTTCTGCTATAACTGAATTAAAGCAAGTTTTAAAAAAGTTTGGAAACCGCGCTAAGAAAAACAATAGTATTTGACATCAGCTTGCCGCGGTAATTGGAGGGGCGGAGTAGCAAGCGTACTTTAAAAATTAGCACAATGAGATTTTCATCCAAAAGGTGTTACTTTAAAACCTCCTTTGTTAAACCGCCCGTTTAAACTATGTTAAATTCAATGTCCTGGAAAAATAATAACAACGCGTATGAAAGAGGTGAGCGTAACGAGATGAGCGTATTAAGTCAAGATCCACCGTCCTCTTTGTCAGTATAATTTCACCACATCCAAAGCAGAGGCCCAACCTGGAGACATAATGAGCTGCAACAGAAGCCCATCGCGGGCTCCTGGCTGCAAATGGATCGTGCGCGCGGATTTGTAATTCAAACCAAGGTCTAAAAGCAGGGAGTTCGAGTTTAACCAATAGACCATTTTCATTATGACGTCACAAGCGCAAAGGTTGCTGGTAGTTGTAGTAAAGATCGCGCCCAGTATCGCGCAATCGCGAGAAAGTGTCAAAAAAATCAGCAGAAGCGCCATGTCGGCCAAGGCAAGCAACCAGGTGGCTTCACAAAGATGTTGCTGGATTGCTATACAAATTCAGCGTGGAGTTTTGTATGTTTTTTTTTCGATGGACGAAGAATTAACGTGTGAGCGTTGTTAAGAAACATTTCAATGGAAAACTTTTTTTCCAAATTCTGGATACTGAGTGTGTAGCAGGAAAACGTGTCTTAGCAATGTGCCAATATAATTTCCCTCATAAGAAAAAATAATCGAAGGGGAGTAGGGAGTGTCTGAGATAGGAGATGTAGAACATGTAGAACAGTTTTTAAATAATAGAGCCAAATGGAGATCGAAGTAATAAAAATTGTTCATCTAGAATAGTGCAAAATAAAACGAGGAACCCAATGAAATGCTCTGAGCGACTAGCTTTGAGATTCAATAAAAACAAAACAAAACAAAGCATTTACAGTTTAAAAATATTTCGCTTTGAGTGAATCGGCAGTTGTAAGTTAAGTCGTCAAAAGAGGAGAAATACCATTTACCATCACAAGTTAACGCAAAACATGTAACGGTGATTGAAATATTCCGTCAACTGAAAAAGCGAGCAATGTTATATTTACAGCTTCGCACTAAGGCGGCCGAACGATTTTTTGCGTTCAAACAACCCAATTTGCAGTACCGAAGGAAAGCAAAATGCCTTGAGAAAGCAAAAATAGTCACTATTACCAATTTTTGAATTATTTTCACATTTTGCGAAATAAGAAATAATAAACAAAACCTACAAAGACAATGATTACAAAGACAAAATCTTGAAAGTTTATACGTACATTTTCTCGCCATGATTAACTGTAATAACTGCAATTACATAATCAGGTCGCTTATTTTAACTTTAATACGAAATTCCATGAATAGACAAACACAGGAAAAGGGATAACAAGCTTTCAGGTATGAAACAATTATTCAGATTAGCACTTGCTGTCCATGGGAAGGAAAATGCCTCGAGTACAATTTCGCTTAACTTGACGCTGTTTCGTACCAAACTTCCGCACGTTTTTAAGCATTTCAAGAAAGTTATTGTAAATGTGCAGTCGCTCAGTTAAAAAATTCTTACAAAGACAACCCACAGTCAAATATGTAACTTACCTTACGGTTGAAGTGGAAGAAATACTTAAAAATGGATCGTTGTCCTTGGAAAAACAACAATGACAGGTCCTGACAATACAGTCTGTTCTTGAACAAGGATTTCTTTGCACTAAGCTCTGCAACTTCTTTTATAACCGCCGCAGGTTATTTTTCAGGTCTTTTCCTTGTAGCAACAAGCTCTTAAAAGAAATGTCTTCAAAAGACTTCATCCTAAGGATCCATGTAAAATTACCGGCCTGAAAATCGAAGCCATCCGCTAAAAAGTTCTGTAACGCACCGAGTGCGATACGATACAAAAATCTAAAATCTTGCAAAATAAAGCTTCCTTACTTTTACGTTATTGTCTCTTGATGTGTCCTGGCAGGATAAAAGTGGGTTTGTCGCTTATGTCACTCAAGGTCCTCTCAATTATGCACATTATAGACGTGATATGATCAGCGGACTCGGCCGCCATTGCATTGCATGTGCTTTCGTTCTTTTGTGGATTATTTGAATTTTCCCGCGATTGAGCGACCCTGGGCGGACCCTGGGCGCAATCTTTACTACAACTACCAGAAGCCTTTGCGTGTGTGACGTCATAATGAAAATGGTCTATAGGATGGCGCAAAAGATAGCCTCCAACACAGACATTCATAGGGCTCGTCACGCAATCCACTCTTCCCCCTTCCTTGTTAGGAGCGCGTGACGGCCCAAAGATTGTCTGCGTTGGAGGTTACGTGAAAGAGCGATCACCTTTGTTTTTTTGCGGTTAGTTGTGGCTGTAGGAAAGTCCATTCATTGGCTCAACTGTTTTAATATTTTTAAGTGATGGGAGGGACGCCGCCTCTTCTTGATCTCAAAATCGACGAACTGCCAACATTTTAGCTAAAGCGGATGCCGGTTGTATCTAGCTGAGCGGGATTTGAGTCGTATCACCGCGTTTAAAACACATACACTTAGCAATATTACGCCATGATTGAGCATTATATTTCTCTGTTTATGGCATATTCGAGCTCGTTGGAATGAAAAGGCTTTTTGTCCTCAAACTAAAACGGCAAGTCAGAAACGTTCCGGATAACTAACCGTGTAGATTGTGTTGATCGATCGAGTTAGACAGATCCGGAAAAATAATAGGAAAAGAGAAAAGACGGACTTTGTTACCTCAGTCGTCTTTTCTCTGTTTGGTTTTGGATTCAAAGGCGACTCCGTCAACAGCATGGAGTGTTCCTTGGTATCTACACGGAGTTGGTTGCGGAAAATATGATTCCAGATCTGCAATGTAATGGAAAGTAAAAGTTGTCGTCAACAAGAGCTCAGTGAACGTAGGTTATTTTCAGCTGGACCACTGACCTTTTCCATGTCATCCCAGTTTGTTACGATGCCGTTTTCGATTGGATATCGAAATTCCAGAATACGTCTTTTAGCCGCGGCGTCATCCTCGACGTAACAAGAGTTATCACTGATGCCAGTCGTCGCATCATGACGATTTGCGTTATCAGCGATGGAGGGAAAAATAACATGAGGAGCATCTTCCCCGGCAAAACCAGCTTTACACGTGCGAGAACCGTTATCCACAACTATGGGGAGAGTCTGTCCTTGGGCCATGAGTTTTGAATACTACACAAAAATAGGGAATCTCAAATACCGATATTAAACAAAAGCACAGTGTGTGGAAATAACCTCCTTCTAAGCATACGTGACTAGACTGTTTCCTTGTTGTCAGTCAAAAATGTCACGATTTCCCGGTTTTGCGTCCTTTGAAATTTTTGTCACGCACATGAAATGAAATAAAGTAATCAGAAATTGAATGGTTTTCAGCCAACTTCATGTACTACTTCCATGCTGGAATGTCGAACAAATCTCGAGTGAAACGTTTTAAACAACGGTCGGTGTTATCCTAATCAGGAGTGATTTGAGAGCCACGACATGCCTTTATGCGTAATGAATAAAGTGTTTCAGTGCTGAGACACAGGCTAATTTGCATACCGTGTGGCATGAAATTTTCGCGGGATCTAATTTTCGCGAATTTCGCGGATCTTCCATCGATTCGCAAAAATTTGATCCGGAGAAAATAAACTCCTGCTAAAAATCATTCCCGATAATTTACCTCATGCACTTTGGTTACTGAATTTCAGTTGAGTTGACTGAGAAAAAGATATTAGGACCCTCCTCTTTACAATCGCAACATAACGAATAGTCTCTGCATTCCCTAGGTAAATTTGATAACAACCATAGAAGGTACGGTGCCTCACAGGGACAAAGCTCTCACAGAAATTGAAAACACTTGCAAGAATTGACACCCCTTGCAGAAATCACAAAACAATCGCGGAAATTCAAAACACTTGCAGAGATCACCGTAACACTACTGACACTTCCAAGGCATGCCTGGCTACCAAGGCAGATCCCTTCGTGTCGAACATTATAAGCCGGTTATTTAAACGAAGTCTAACTTAGACCGCGCTTTAAGACAATGACTTCACCTTCAAATCTGGTTATTAATGGGTCGTTCTATTCGAAAATTCGCGAAAATTTGTTCCCGCGGAACACACAAAGTCGGCAATCCGCGATATTAAACTCCCGCGAAAATTTCATGCCATAGGTAGGTCGATTTTTCGTAAATTATGTGGCTACTCTTGCTGTACTATTGCCAAAGAAAAAAGTGGTTCGTAAACCGTTCTACCAGCTTACTGATGGCTTACGAAAAAATGTGCTAAAACATTTATCGCCCTTGCTATTCTTGAGGGTCCACAATAGGGTTCTCAGATCCCACCATCCCGCCTATTTTGTCCTGTTAATCCCGCCATCCCGCCCTTCTTTGCGTCGAAATCCCGATCCCGCTTAAATTTTTAAATAGTTTTCTACTTTCATGATGAAAACGTCACATACCTTTATACAATGGGTAGAAGACAAGTAAAGACGTTTTTATGGTCGATTGTCTCGATACCATCTAAAAATATCGCCACTTTAAATGACGTAACAAGTGTTTCGTTTGTGTTATTCTGTTTTAGACCTGTTTTACCTTTTCTTGTCCAGGTATAAGTGAGAGGTAAAAATTGACAAAGATTGTTTGCTATGATATTCTGCCTACTCTCGGTCCTTCCTTTTTTACAAGACAACCTACTGAGTATGTAAAGTAGGGGGGGGGGTGGGCTTGAACCAAATTTAAGGGGGTGGGCTTGAACCACCCACCCGCCACGGGATCATAGCTGCTCCAACAAACGCTCAATGGAAAGGGTCGGAAAAGTTAAGAACGCAAACAAGGCCAAGAAATGCAACACGACATGTGACTTGATACCTCTTTCCGAAATCAACACACAACATCAAAAAGGCCTCATAATAGCTCGACATGCAAGCTACTCTTCCTTGATCAATTCATTAATTACTAGAAAGCCGACACACTTCATTCACAAACGATCCATTTCTATCGGCCTGCGCTGGTCAAATCATGCAGTCTCGTAAAAATTAAAACACCGCATCCCGCTACTTTCCCCTTGCGATTCTCGCATCTCGACGCCGTAAAAACACAAAATCCCGCTCCCGCTCTCAATTGAAATTCCCGCTTCCCACTCCTGTTTTCAGCTCCAATCCCGAGTATCGCCACAAAAATTAGCCAAATCCCGCATCCCGCCAAACCTATTGTGGACCCTCAAGACAAAGTGACAGTAAAAACGGGAAATATAACATTGGTTATAGCCATTTTTATTGCAATGGTTCAACATTTAATTCATTAATTTCTATGGACACTACTACACATTTATTGGAATACATCGTAATTTAAATGCCGTGGCAAACAAAAAAATGCCTCACATTAAATTAACAGTAGAAAGCAACTTTGATTTAATTCTGAGTAAAATTGTCACCCTTGAATTTAGCCTGTGAATACAGCCATCTTCCCTCTGCAACGGAAGTTCTGATGCCTGAAGATAGCTGGCCATATTCAATGACTGTCTTGAACCAAGTCATCCATTTAACATTTAAAAAGGACTCATACCCTTTTAGTTGCGATATGTTTTGTTACCTGAACGGCCATATAATACACTGAACTAATATTTCACAGCTTATACTAGGAAACATCACTGCAATAAATGTAAAAAAAATTCCTGAATGAATTTGTGCTCAGAATGAACTTACTCTTTACAGATCTACTAGGTGTGGATGGAAACATCGAAACAGTAGTTAGTTTTATGAAAATGTCTTACACACAACTGAAAACCCAATCCTTTGTACCATCAGAGCCTCGCTCAATAATCCACTGCAACTTTCTTTTTATAACATCATGACAACAAGTAAAGGTGTACTGGTACATAATAATAATAATAATAATAACGAATTTTTAAACAGGATGGCCCTTCAGTACAATGCGTACATAACATTCACCAGCATATTGAAGGAGTTCTGCAAGTTTTAGAAGCTTGATAATTGGAAATCACAAACTAAAGGCAAAATTATCAGCAACTACTTTGTCTGAAAGAGCAGAAAGTCGAAGATACACATGACAAAAACAAGACAAACTGTGTTACTAGCAATATCAAATCTAAAGATGACTTAAAAGTTGAAAATGTGGCTTGAAGATTCAAGTACCCAATGGTTACTGAAGCTTCTTCACTAATAGAACTGCAAACAGCGTCAACTGAGAAAAGAAGCCACGAATGAAGCTGATTATTGGCAGAGGCCCTGCTGGCATAATTCCCACAACCCTGTCTTTTCAACACGCTGCCCTTCCTTTCCGAAAAACTAATAGTAAACCATTCCACAGTTATTGCTGACTTTCATTAATTGTATTGCCTAGCGATCAACAGTTTGCCGTCTCTTTAAAACAGCGTCAAGAGAGTCAAAGATTGTTGTTCAAGAGCCAAGGTGAAAATAAATTGCACAGTTTATTCACAGCGCGGCGCAACACTGCTTAGCAGCAGCCACCACTGTCTTGAGCTCGGCCGCCTCCCAAGGGAACTGAAGGGTTGGATGGTGAATGCTGTGGGCCAATCTTGATTCCATTAGCCTGCAGAGGAAAAGTCACTGTCAGTGTTGATTGACTTTAACTTTTATTCTCATCCAAGAAACTCATCCAGTATGTCTTCAGTTCATGTTGTAAGTATTTCTGCACCACATTCCCAAGCAAATATAGGAATTTTCATCACAGATCTATCAAAAGACCATATCACAATATTGGATGGTACAACTTTGTCCCATGTAACATGTTTACTACACAACTGCAACACAAAATGCTTCATGTATATCAGACTCACACAAAGCAAATGGGACACAAGCCAGGTCATGGGCACATAGTTAGTTCAGACCAATGAAGCTGTTAAGTGCAAATTGGCCTTAAGTGTGACCATTCAAAAAAAATCTATTTCAAGAGGAGTACTTTCCTTTGGTGGGGATTTTTTTCCCAAGTGTCAGTTCAAGGAAAATTACAAAATTTGTACATACGTTTGAAAACGTTTGAAAACTTTAGAATCTGTGTTTTAAGGAGTTGGGTTGCTGACTTTCAGTGACATGTTTCACATGTAAAACAACCTTGAGAACTCACATTCTAATCTCAAAAAAGAAAACCTACCTCGTTGTTGATATCAAAAACACCCTCCTGAATTTTTTGGTAAATTTCCTTAGCCGTGTTGATAAAAGCCTGTGAGAATACAAGCAACTGCATTATTCCTAACTCTTTCGATTTGCATTAATAATATTATGGATTCCAGTTAATGATGATGATGATGGTAATAATAATAATAATAATAACAATAATAATAATAAAGTTAATTATTACAATATATTATTAAGTAGTCACTGGTCTTTGCCATGAATTGGAATACATGTCTGTAACCTGATATAAAATTTCGAAGAAGCACTTAAGCATACCTCTTCTACATTTGCAGCAGTCTTGGCGGAGGTTTCCATAAAAATAAGGCCATGCTCACGTGCAAAAGCTTCACCCTGTAAAACAAAACTACACTTGAGCCATGATTGCTTGAAGCTAAGATAAATGTACCAAGTGCAATTCACTTTGCAATACATCTCATCTCAGTTATCAAGGACAGATCGTGTCCATAGACAATGTACAGTATAGTACATAGAACGACAATGAAGAAAGATGAGTGCTTCAGTGCTATGTGGGTCTAACGATGTTTTGAAACAATAATTATTTTTTCATGCACAGTACATAACTTAGTGAGCAGAGGACAGAAAAGAAATGCAAAAATAAAAAGCAAATGGAGGCTGGCATTACCTCTTCTTTCTTTACATCTCGACGTGCTTCAAGATCACTGTGGACAACCAAAATACCTCACTAAACAACTTACAGTGAACAACATAAAGAATACAAATACAGCACTTAGCACATGATCATACCCTTGGTAAGGAAGGATCACTGAACCTTTAAATGGGCTAAAAGGGTAAGGACTTTTCTTTACGACCAACATTGGGTGTTTCTTTTACATACTAATGGGAAAAAAGTAAAAGACTGAACTATTACAGAGGCCAACCCTATGGGACAATTTTCTTCAAACAAGGTGTACCGTATTTACCCGCGTATAGGCCGCACCCGCGTATAGGCCGCACCCCAAACTTGTGACCTAATCTTGGGGAAAAAAATAATTTCTTAAGTATACAAGAAGAAGAATCGAGTTTCGAGTCGAGAAACTAATGAGCCTGTCGCTTGAGTGATCTAGCGAGAAATGAATCGGACAAACGGACCGAACTTGATCGCGAGCGTTATTGTTTACAGATCCAACAAGTGTGTCAAAAAATGAGGTGCAAGGGTCGCCGTTTTGTGCGATCAAATAATGACAAATGATACACATGCGTTTAGAATTCGCTGCTCCTTTCCTCATATAACCTGCGATCAGGCCGAATTTTAGCATTGCTCTCATATTCTCTTACGTTGGTCGCTCGCTAAAATAGGGCCTGATACAATCTCTCACAGGAGTTCGCGTCGGCGGTCAAATTTTGGCCGCGGGAATCTCGCAATCTGATTGGCCCTTTAACAATAGAGCTGTCAACGGAAGTAAATTGTCTACAAGACTTGCTCACAATTTCGATCCGATCGCAATCGCCGAGGAACAACCAAGGAACAAGTCCGCCGAAGTAAAATGTGTTGCTCTAATAAATTCTCTTCGTTCAAGGAGAATTGTCACCATTTCTTTCTCTCCTGAGAATGGTGTTCAGTTTGACGCAAGCTGTCTCTCACCTGGAGCAGAGAAATACAGCAACAGTGAAGTATGTATTCCGTTTTATCGCATCGCGTCTCGGAATTTTCATTTGACGGCTTTCAGCTAGTACTGATTACACGAACAGAGTAGTGGTTGTTTCCGCATTTTCTGAAACAAAACGAACAGCAGACGAACAAGTATCTTTCGCCAAGAAAGATCAACAAGTCAACCGATAATTCGGTAAACTGATGTTTGGCAAGAGCCGCAATCAAGTCGCAATAACGATTTCAGTTTATATTCATTCATTGTTTAACACTTATGTTTTATTGATCTCTGACATTGACATCAAAGGATCTGGCTAGTTTTACAATACATGTTCTTCGTTTTAAAATTCGCTGCTGTTTAGAGATAAAATTCGCTGCTAATCTCAAATATTTATCACTTCTGGAACTAAATTAAATTACAAATGCTCCTTTGTTTATAAACGGTTTTATTTATATCTTTATTCTAAAGAATGAAACTGAAGGTACTTCTTTTAATTGCCCAAGGTTTTTTACGCAGAAAATTGGTGACAAATGCAAAGGGAATATTTCTGGATACCACCTGAAATGGGAAAGGATTCAAGCATGCAGCATATTTTGGTACATGACAACCTCGTCGTGTTTTGAATTT
Source organism: Siderastrea siderea (assembly GCA_964030785.1). Lineage (NCBI taxonomy): Eukaryota > Metazoa > Cnidaria > Anthozoa > Scleractinia > Rhizangiidae > Siderastrea > Siderastrea siderea. The sequence continues at coordinate 29,180,543 of OZ034969.1, forward strand.
TCATTCAGTTTCAGCTCAGACAGAGCAACCATGCACAATACCGGAACCTTCAAGGTAGCAATCGGGTAAATTTGAGTGCTTGTGCCCAGAAGATATATCGTAGCCTATGATTTTCTTATTTTGCCGACATCTGCGTGACTTTTTGTGAATTGCTGGAAATTTGCATACCGAGGATCGTGCAAGCAGAAGAAATTTTGATTGGCTGTTTTGTTGAATGTCAATCAATCAAAAAAGTGGGTGGCAGACGTTCCGCAGAAGGATTGTATCAGGCTCTATTTTTCTTTTCGCCCGTCCTGCCTCAATGTTTCACCGAGCGAAACGAAAATAGAGCCTGATCGCAGGTTATTCCTCATAGGGGAAATAATCCACTTTGAGTTTTTAATGTTACGGAAATTGTTGCGATAATTCTCAAAACGGCTATTTGACAAAACGCTCTTAGTAATGTAAAGTTGCTCGAAAAAACTCAAGCTTTTCCCCGTTGTTGCGTAAAACAGGCTTTTCACGGGCTCAGCGTAGTGACAAGCTTTGTATAAGCAATGCTAAATTTCCGATTGTTTAAGAATTTACACATTTACAGGTGAAACAGGAAGGCAAAACATCTGTCAACAGTGAGAGTTGTATCAAAAGCATTGCGTTACGCATTGTGTATTTAAAGGTTTCAAATTTCGCTTTTGACGTATGTAAATTAACATGCGTAGGGTAAAAATAAATCCGCACCTCTTATTTATTGCTGAAGACATGACAATGTGTATTAAACTTCGAAACTGTGATATTTTATATCAGTTTCATTTATGACTTTTTCTTTTTGTGACGGGTTCAGTGTATTTTTTGTGTAGTTCGGCAAATAAATAAACACGGTTTCACGTGAACGGCATCGAAAGGGCTTCGTGGCTTGACATGCAAACTTCTTTGGACTTCACCCAATAACAAACATATTCGGAAACTAGATACACTCATTGCAGTGGAGAGAAGCAAAATTCTTCGAACACATGGATTAACTTGACCTCATACGATACATTCAATCAAACTGTCAAGCTTCCAGTAACTTTGTTGACCCTGTGTGCGTCGGGCAATTTTGCATATTAATGAGCTCAAAACTCTTGTACCCGCGTATAAGCTGCGCCCCAAATTTTGAACATTTTTTCCTTGAAAAAAGTGCGGCCAATACGTGGGTAAATACAGTAATTGTTAGAAACACTGTAAGGTTCATTCTTTGTCCAAAGAATCACGTTTACTCTTTGTTTTAGAAACAACAATAATAGACATTGGCTAAGATTAGACCAGTTTGAAGTGTTAGCCCCGTGTCTATTTTTCAGAGATGCTGTCTTAAAACAAGATAAAGCAAAGGACAGAGACACGATAGGAACTGACACTACATGCGTGTGTCTGTTCACAATCAGAATGTTTGCCTAAGTGTGTCTGTCTAGACAAGTGTTACCTTAACCCCCTTACGCCCCAATAGTGACAAGCATTGATTTTCTTGTTACAGTATCCCTACTTGATCAAACATACAGGTCACCAGCTGAATAAAGGAAATGACCACCAAACATGGAATGTCTTGATGTTTGTGCAAATTCTCCCAACTAGTAACATATGAAATATAAGGAGAACACTAAGGAGAATATGGATATTGATATTGGGGCTTAAAGGGTTAACAGGAAGTCAAAGACTGAACTGTAGCAGGTAACAATACTGCAACGGAAGTGTCCATTCATATCTAGAGATCATTGTTCAATTCACTGTTAGGGATACAAGGACTGGATACTGTACCGAACACCAGCCAACACATCACAGGTTTACCGCGCCTATCAATAACATGCAAACTCTGAACTTCAAAACCCATCACACTATTGCATTTTTACTGCCATCAATCATAATGACATTGACAACAAAGGGAACGTGAATAACAAAATGGATGAGGGGACAGAAAAATGCAACTGTTGTTTAACCCTTTAAGCCCCAATATCAATATGCATATTCTCCTTAGTGTTCTCCCTACATTTTTTATGGTACTAGTTGAGAGAATTTGTACAAATGTCCGCGACATTTCATGTTTGGTGATCATTTCCTTTATTCTCGACCTGTATGTTTGAACAAATAGATATATTGTTAGGAGAAATTAGATGCTTGTCACTATTGGGACTTGAAGGGTTAAGACTTGAACTTCTGAGTTCATACATTATTGAAAGGAGCAATAAACCTTACAACACCTTGCAAATGGTCAACTTCTTCAGTGCAAGAGTTGAGCTTGACATCTCTTTGGGTATACAGTTGCTGTTGAACCACTGTTTTTTTAAATCAGGAAATTACCTCTTGTTTCCAATCAGCATGATGACCATGTTTGAACTAGAATGTTGCCTAGCATCTTCAAGCCATGTTGTCAGATGGTTGAATGTGTCTCTCCTACAAGGCAAAGAAATGCCACAATGAACAATGCCTTTTTTCATAAAAACAGCACCTGGATACAAGCAATCACATTATTTTATTGGATCCCTTCTAAAAGAAAACCACCACTTGTAATCCACTAATTGATTTTTGCCCCCTCTTGGTGAACAAAACTTGTCACATGATACAAAGAATGATGATGGTTATGTAGTATATAAACCCCTTCAAGTGAATGGTATATCGAAGAGGAATATGCCCAAAGTTGACAGATTGTTAGAAAATATGGAGTTGGCTGGGAACAAAGCTTCAAGCCATTAGGGCAACTGTGAAATTTTAGGACAATCTTTCAGCCAAAGGCATTGTCCTCCGACACATCAGCCAGCCAGAAAGGGGGTCTATTTATTTTATAACCCTCCAATTACCGATGATGGTCATGTTATAATTGTGGCTAAAATACAAGTTGATTAGTTTAGTCAATTTCATTACACTGTGATAAGATTCTAAAAGACAACTAAGAGATGAAATGTGACTTCATTTCTCATAAAATAATGCACAGCATGTGACGCAACATGCCCAAACTAAACCTAAGACATATCCAATGTTACTTCCCCCACTTAAAAGACAGTTCCACTGGATGCAACCCTGAATTCAGCACTTAATAGGGCTCTCAAAATCTGTGAAATGGTGACTTATTTTCAGAATAACTTCTCAATTTTCAAAGTTCAACTCAATAAGAAAAAGACCTTGACATGGTCATTAAACAGAACTGGATACAACAAAAAAGCTTCAACAAGTACATAAGATAGAATAATAATTATTCTATCTTATGTACTTATTAAAAGCTCCAGTAAAAAATATCATACTGAACACAAGAGGACCGACATCAATATTATTGGCAGACACCCAACAAAATAAGATAATGAAGTACTGTCAACACCCTTTTTGTCACAAATACCCTGAAAGTCACAATAAATGTTTATCAACCAAAATGTCTGATGCATCTTTTCAAAACACAGGAAATACAAAGTTCAAAACTTAACTACAGTTGCATTTCACACTGCTGCCAAATATCTTGACAATATTTCAAGAAACTAAGAAGTTTAACATAAAGAGTTTCTATGATCACATTTGGCAATTGTGATTGGTCAATGGATCAAATTGTTGTTGTTACGATTTATAATGGTGTAAAATGCAACCAATAGTTTTGTTTTGAAGTTCGTAGTTTGTGTGCCATTGAAAAGCACAAGGGAGTGAGGGAGGGGGGCACTACAAGGCATTCTTGTAAGCCGATTAACGCTATCCACATTTCCTGTTACATGACACTCACCGTGTGATGTCATAAACTAGCAGAGCTCCTGCAGCTCCACGGTAGTAGGAACGTGTGATAGAACGGAAAGATTCTTGACCAGCCTGCAAAGACAACAGTTATGATGGGAATTCGTCACATATGCAACTTGACAAAATTTTTATCATACAACATGCACACACAAATAAAATTATTTGATTCCAATTTTAATTTTCACCTTTTCCTGATACAGTAAACATATAAACATATGAGGGGTTAAAATTTTTAACCAAAATATCAAGATGTGAAACCTTTACAGCCATCAAGTTTTTAGAATTATTCTTTTCTGAATTAAAAAATTACCCTTCACTTAAGCTACAGGTGTAAACTCACTAAGATGATCTTTTTAGCTTGTAATAAAATAAATAATCTGAACAGGAAATGCAGATTCAGTAATCAAATGTACAAATTAAAAAACACAGTTACAACAAATCCATTACTTCTAATTTAAAGCACTTTACTAAATTAACCACAGAACCACAGCAGTATCACGAAATGAGTTAGTCTTACATATTTTCTCCTGAACAAAACCATATACTTCCTTTAATATAAATGTCATATTTTTACACACTAGGTTTCCTGACTTGATCTAATTTCCTTTGATGCTTGCATAGAATATAGACTTTTTTGATCAGTGAATTAAAGCAAATAATGCCCTTTTCCTATCTATCACAGGTGGCTACGAATTTGTCCGATTGAAAAAAAAGAAAAAAGGACTAAATTTGACATATTTGCCAAAAGACAAATTGACAGGAACAAAATTAGAGCGGTGTCGTATTGAAGACCACTTTCCAAACAAAAATATAAATAAACTGAGATGAAAATGAAATCAATGCAATTTACATTTTGTTCAGTTCTTGATTATAAAATTTGATGTGTCTTTCAAACATCAAGGGCTATTTATTGAACACAGATATAACGTAGCGAAACCAAAATTTAAAGTTCCATATAAAGCATGTTTCACTTTTCATGCGTTGATAAGCCTGTTCCTTTCAAAATTTTATTGTAAGCTTATACGGCCAGATGACTGGAAGACATTTCAAAATTACCGTATCCCAGATCTGGAGTTTGATCTGCTTTCCATCAATAGTGATCATTCTAGCTCCAAATTCAACACCTGAATGAAAAAAGAAATAATTAAATTTACTCATACTCAGTCACAAAACACAAAGAAATAGTGAAAATTCACTTTCGTTATTCAATAAACTTCTACCTGACGCCGGCCGATACCTATAAGGCTTATATTCATTGGATTTGAAATAACGCTATCTTTCAAAGCAAACTTACCTATTGTGAGGTCATGCACAGGTTGAAAACGTTTATCTGTAAACTGTAGTAAAAGGCATGATTTTCCAACCCCTAGATCAACGAGAAACGACCAAAGCAGTCAAACACTGAGAACAAATGATCTGTAAAACCACATTGCGATCAATGGCGTCCATTTTTGATCTTTCAAATTGGTTCCCATTTTTTCGCCATTTTTCAAGAAAAGCTGCAAAATAATAAAGCAAAATTCTCTCCTAATATCTCACTGACCTGTATCTCCTATAATAATGTACTTAAAAAGATATGCGTAAGACATTTCAACGATTGAATCTCGAGTTTTCTTTCTTTCTCTTCGACTGTTTATGATGTCATTCCTAACTTATTTATGAGAGGGCGAATACTCATGCGCACTGACGTCACCTGGCATGGCCACGTAGCTCATTCGCTCCAGTCCCTATTCCACATAACAGCAAAAATAAGGTCCGCGTTCTGTAAGTACGTCTCGAATTATGAAGAACTCTTCCAAATTCTTCCGTTGGATAAATTATTGCAGAAAAAAATTCAGCCAATATTTTAAGTACGTTCTGCCTACCATGTTGACTTCAAGTTTTAAAAAATACTTATTTTCTTAAATGAGAATACAAGTGATGATCAGGGTCACCCTTGTGTGATCAGCTTCATGTTTTCCAGATGGTGTGATATTGACCTCTAAAAGTCATCTAATACATCACACGTATAGCGTGCGCACATGAATCCTAAAATTTACAAATTTTGAGAATCACGTGTAAATTGTAACACGTAAGTGAGTTATGACTGAAGTCTCAGTCGTATCTGTCAATCTTTGCCGACTGATGTATGATTGCATGCACGCCACCATATTTTGCTTTTGTGGTGGACTCATGTATACTTTCCAATGACTTGTCGGTTCTGAAATAAGCTTTTGTAAAGGCATTTTTATAACTAAAATATATATTGCACATACACTAAAAATATAAATACGTTGTTGTTGTTTGTTGTTCTAATCTTATTTTGTTGATTTGAGGTCTGCAAAAGTGGTTGTCGGATCTTTAAAGTTTGACTCCGAGAAAGGGACTCGTTCGCTTGTTCTACATTGGAAACCCCGCCTTAACAGATTCCACTGCACTTCTGAAAAAAAAAAAAAAAAAAAAGAACCTTCAACCACTCTATCTCTCTCCCGCAGAAACCTCCAGGACGGGCTTCCTGCCATACCACGTCTCCAGGTTCTAAGCAGGCTCAAAATTATGCTTGGACAAAGTCAGAAAAAAAGCCTTAGCAGCGGTACGCCTGATTTCGCTAGCAACACAGACACGAACGCCGGTAAGCGCAAGATTGCATAGAAACACTGAGAAATGCAACCTCAAGTACATGGATACATTATCACCCCTTTGCCTGCCTAACGCTTCTTATTATTTCTATGGACTTCTGTGCTTGCGTTAACGTCTTTTGCAAAAGACAGTTATTTTCAGGGTACGTAAAAATTGGGCGTTTGGTACCATGGTTGTTTTGTTATGCTGGTTGACTGTTTTAGATGGATTCTCTGGCCAGACTATATGGGAATATCGAGTTATTCTGGACTGCCCTCTAACTTCTGGTTGAGAGTAGTTATCAAGTAGATACCCATGACCAAAGGACGAAGGGCTCACGAGGATTAGACTACCCAAGCATGCTATATCGTGACATGGCTATCATATACATTGGGTTAGACCCGCCAAGAACTTTGTACTGTTTCTCTTTGAAAGCAACGCTTCTTAGCCCTAGTAGTCGCAAAATCTTGTCAGTAAATTGAATGTAACAGCCTTAAATCCTGAAGGTTGAATTGTGTTGGTCCGACGTCTCTTAATGACCTCCCAATCCTGTTCAAATGAATCTACTAGAAATGGTTAATTTTCGCAGAGCCCAAACGCGTTGTTTGCTATACCACTAAGAAAGTATCTGTGCCATTAATGGCGGAAAATTTTCTTGCATTAAACAAGATAAAGGAGCTCGTCACTCGAGATATTAAACAAAGATATTAAAGGTCGTTATGATTCACGTGATGTGTTTTACTGAAAAGTTACCGTCAACATTTTTGGGCAGATTCATGTACGGGGCAACGATAATACCAGAAACACTGCATTTGATATTCATCACATGACACCCTCGGCGGCTCATTTTTTCAGTACTCTTTTCTTCAGGGGATTCTGCTTTCGTGCGTGCGATGAAACAGTCGTAACGAGCCAACGTGGCGTAAACGTTGGACAATTACAGTAAACGAAAGAATGAGTTAGGTTTATCCAGGTCTATATATGAGGCTAGCAAGTTGGGAGGACTTTCAGACCCTTAAAGCCCCAACATCATCCCACAAATTCTCCTTACTGGTCTCCGTAGATTTTATTGATTACTAATTGGGAGAACTTTTTCATCTTTGGCGATCATTTGCTAAATTTTCATGACCTGTAGGTGTTGTAATACATTGATATGAGGAGAAATTTGATGCTGATCACTCTTGGGGCTGAAAGGGTTAGGTGAATTTCTGCGCAGTTGTGATAGTTTTCAGATTCTTTCCAAACTTGGGTAATAAATCTGCCACCACATCGAGTGCAAATCAACTTTTTTAAAACTTCTGCCCACTTCAAGATTGCGGCCAAATAACATTTCCACCAAAAAGCAGGCGAACAAAAGAAACAATCATTTCAGGAATTCGCTAGTCTCTACTCCTTCTACCACAGAGGTATTTCCCTCTACCGACCAGAAGGCATCTTTTAAGCGGATAAACATGTCATGATTGAAAGACGTCCAAATTTGACACTCATCGAGCTATACACTTGCGTGAGCTCCACTTCCAAACAAGGGATAATCCATACCCCAATTTCTTTCCTATGGAAGACATTCCAAACCCAAAGAAGGGGAATTACACTTTCACACAAAAATAGTCAAGAGACACCAGAGCAGCAGAGATTTATTAAAAATATTTGTAAAAATTTTCATTCAAATTAATAAATACAGTCCATTAAATACAGACAAGTTTATATCAAAATTAACTCAGGAAATTCGAGATTCATTTTATAGCACCAATTCAGACACACGGTACTGTGAACGAGTACTTCCAATGTACTGGTTTCAGGAAATTTCCCACAAGAATGTCGCCCAGAACCTTTTCTTTCTAGAGTAATTAAATTACACTTCTTACACCACTTAGGCTGGGCATACTGAGAAGTGAAATTTAATTCTACACTGAAATTGGCGTTCCATTTATGATCCCCGTTTATAGCAAGCTACTAATAGTTCTCTAAAAGACTTATCAAATAAGTGGCAGCTTCCGTTAAGGACGGTGCCTCCTTTTGTTACTGCGCATACGTTCTGCGTATCTCGGGATATTCGGGTTTCTTAAGGAATTTGCCTACCAATACAACAATATTTTTGCGCGACTTATGACTACGTGGAGAAAGCAGATCTTAGCAAGGACTATCAGAATCCAAAAAGAAAATTGGGGGTAACCACGCATTTTTCAGAGATAATTGAGCTCAAATTTGGAAAGAACTTGCCATACATTCTTTGTATTATTTTAGCGCTTTTTTAGAATTATGGTTGCTTAATTAGCTCTGAAAATTTTCCTTTTTGGATTCCAATAACCCTTGCCAAGATCTACTTTTTCCCTTTAGTCATAACGTTTGCACAAAAAACATCAGTATTAGGAGGCACCGTCCTTAAACACCTTCAAATGACAGCATTTCACTCTCGTATTCCTTAATGGCTGTCCCCTTTCTCCTGGATTAGCCCGTGAACTACAGTTGGCTGATCGGCAAAACGAGAAGGAACCTATCCATCCCGCCGTTCTTTCTTTCTCTCTCTATAGTCATTTGTACAGGATACATTTTAATTACGAAACCATACAAGAAAAATACCGTGTTTCCTTGAAAAGTAGCCAAGACGATTATTTTTATGTGCCACAAGAGTTCTAATGTTAAAGGGTGGTAATTCACCGACGTAAGTCTTAAGGGCAATTATTTAAAGTTTATTCAAAAGCGGGATGATTTGGAGGAATGGCGATTACTCAAGGAAATAAGGTATTTAGTATTCTCTCCATCTTGAAACAGGCAGAGCGGTTTTCCAGCGACTGTACAACCAAAAGCAAAGACATCACTACTAGCCAATCATAGCAAAGGGAACAATGTAATAAACCAATCACAACTCAAAGGAAGAATAATGCAACTAGTGGCTGCACGAAAACACACAAGTAGGCTGTTTTGATTGTTTTCAATTCTGAGTCGTTGTACTTTTGTTTTGATAACATTGACTATGCTTTACAGTGATTTCAGAGGACTAGGCCAATACAAACCAAAACACAGTAGTGAGGAGGTACAGTAGACATAACCACTTCGACAATCAATTGAAAACCGCTCTTGGTCAAGTGAGAGCAATACCTTCACGAAGTAAAGAAGTAGAAATAAATTGAAAGAGCCCAGTATATTTGAGGTAGTACAAGCTAGTTGTATACAAAGGAAACTGCATTCAGTCACACAAACTGTTTGTCACGACAACAGACCACAAAGAAAGCAGATTATAGCTTTGACCCCTGTTGAGGACAAAGGAGTTTTCGTTGTAGTCCCATGCTGGTGTCGAAATAACTATGGTTAACCTACCCCAATAGAGCCCACCATTTACCATATTTCTCTTCAGCTGTATAACAATTATTTAACCACAAGCTAGTCACAAATAACCTTCCTCATTTCCAGTACTTTGCAATTTAACATGGACACGAGGCACTTGCTGTTCGAAATGGCCTCACATCCAGTTTCGATTACATTATTGTACTACAGATAAGAAGAGCTATCTGTAAGAAGGCCATTAGAACAATTAGGCGTGAAAGAAGAGTGGCTGTGTATTTTATCCAGAGAAATAGTTAACCTGATGATTACACTGCATTTGTAAGACCCAAGATAAGATAACGTTGTCTGTAAATTGTAAAATTCATACCACCGCGAGGAAATTCGTCACAATAAATAAGTTTCTGTCCTCATTCATATTTTGATTCCAGAGTTTTTGCCACAGACAGACAAACGACAAAAAGTACAAAAAGTCACCTAGAAGATGTGCAAATATTCTGATCACAAAATAAATAGCAGGTCTGCTGCAATATATTAACTTTGGCACCAATGGTAGTATCATATTATTCTTCCTTTCAGTGTAGACGAGGAGACCAATGAAGTGATATCCGGATTGATAAGAACAAAGGACTGATATTATAAAAATTAGTCCGATATTATTTAGGTCAATTTTTCAATGTACAGTGCCCACAGGCGTAGCAAGTTTGTATATTTTATATAATATATATAAATCATGCATATGTATAAGAATAAGTATATGGATAAGAAAGCTTTCTCAAAACCGAGAATCACAAAAACAGTTGGCTGCAGTTGAACTAAAAAACAAGCTAGAAATAGGGAATCAAAGATAGGAATTTGAGAAAAACTTATGATTCTCCCATCCCACCTGCAAGCGACTTCTAGAGAGAATACAAACATGGACGTCTGAGTAGCGTGTGCATTGTAAAAAAGACTGATTTCATCATATTTCTTGCGGAAGAAATTCCAACCAAAATATCAAGAAATATGTTAAGAAAAAAGCAAGTTATCTGTAGCTTTCCAATTTTCCATTTTTATACCCATAAAAATAGAGCACTTCCTTTGTCATCTGTTTACCTAACAGAGACAAAGGCCAATTAACAGCTTTAACTTAGCGACAAAATTTGAAGCTTAATTTGTAAATAAAGAAATTAACGGTTGGCTATCGACACTGCAATAATGATATAAATGACTTATCTTCTGAGTACTACTACTACACAATTTAAGGACATATTTGAAATAGCTTACGTCAATTAAGGTTAGACTTTGACTCCATCTAACCAATGGCTTAGCCTTGGATTACTATAAAATGCTGCAAAGAACTACAAGAGCCCTTCCTTTTAAGAGTCATTGTCTGGGCTGCCATGAGATGAAACATCACTGTCAACACTAGAGGAGCCATGACTTGCATTGTCCTCTAATAAATCTCCTTTAGCAGATGAAAGAGGTGATGTTGCAAGATTTCCATTGTTCAAAAGTGGATAAGAAAAAGCATTTGATGCAATGCCAGCTGGGTATCCCTGTGCTCCACTCCCAGGCTGTTGTCCTGTATACAGCGACGAGTAAGAGTTGTTAAACAAGAGATGGGATGATGAAGGAGCTGGACTAACTGGTGATTTTGCCTGTTTAGTTGCAGTATTCTCGCCAAATGAAGTGCCTCCCTGGGAGTTTGCAGCCATGCCCATCCCATAAGGTGAATAGTAAGACATGGGACCAAATGGGCCAAAGGGCATAGCATGCTGGAAGTTCCCAAAATGTGCAGAGTTAAATGGAAAATTTGACTGGGAGGGTTCACTGCGAGTGTTTGATGGAGCTGTTGATGACGGTGAAGTTGTTGACGACAATGTAGAGGAATCAAACTGAGGTTTAGACACCGAAGAACCATAGGTCAGCTCATTGTATGATCCATACAAATGGTGTGTAGCTTGTGGTCCAACAGCTGTGGGCGTGGTAGGGTTAGACTTTCCTCCACTCTGGGACAGTCTATTTTGCAGGGAAGCTGGTAGAATAACCTGAAATTAATGGACAAAAAAGATGTCACTGTACAAACCAAATTATCAATTCATGTCAGAATAAGCGAGAAGGAACAAGGATGAGAAAATGGCAATGGATTAGAAATCCCAGTCTTCAGCAATTTGGCTATTGTCCCATACATGTCAAGGCATCTTGTCACTCTAGCACTCTAGTTGATTCATATTATTTTACTGTGTGAAACAGGGGAACCAGCCAGTCCTTGAAAGATCTCAGCTGGACTATGACGTTCACTTCACTTTTGGACTGTACATGGGTCTGTGCTTGCATCCAGTGTCACATGTAAGACACACAGACAGTTGAACACAGACAAGGATTAAAGACCCTGAGCACTACCCAACAGTCCAGCACACTTTCCAGGAACCCTACACAGCCATGACAGCGACAGCAATGAGAACATCACAAAAACAAAAGGTGTTAAAAATTAAAACAAAGGTTCTGCATGTGTGTTACAAAGTTTGGTATGTTTCGTTGTCTCTTACTGCACAAATACAACGCAATCTGACCAAATTCAACTACAAAGTACAGCCACATTAGGTTCGAATTATCACAAAGTGGTTAAAATGAATGCAAATTCACTTTTTTGGAGTTGCCATGATGGCTGCATAAGACCTCTGATCATGCTCTCAAGAAGTTTAAATAACCAGTAGTAAATAGGTCTACAATGAGAGCAGGTATACTGGATTTAGCCAATTTTAATAGTTTAATAATAGGTACAGGTAATGCACATGTGAACATATTTACATGGAACATGCACAATATAAATAATTGATTGTATCGTATCATATACACCCAACTGAAAAAACATTGTTGGGTGAAAAGCAAAAGTCACTGATGATGCGACCCAATGGTGCTATGGGAAGCGTGAATACATGCCTCTATTCTTAGTCACGTGCACATTATAATAACTAGCACGCTTTAATTTACTCTTTAAATTATCTTGGAAAGAAAATATTTGAATATCAAGAAACAAAACCCAGTAACAAACTTGCCCGTGCCATCTTCCCAGAGTTCCATTGTGTCACACTGTCCATTGTTTACACGTTTCATCCGACAATGTTTTTTCAAACAGGTGTACCTACACAACTCAAGGCCATTTACCATTAGTAGCCATTTAATTTTCTGAGCCATGAGCCACGTACCTTACTACGCACTAATGAAGTAGACTCTTCAGCAACATCATAACTGCTGTTTTGCTGCAGCCACTCCACAAGGTTAGATATTGTAGGTGCTAAATTTCCTACCAGCTAAAAGAGAATTGGGAAATATTCACGGACAAGTAAGTAACAATGTCTTGTGTCCCACATTCAAACCTCGCAGTTGCAACCTCTCAAGTGAGTCTAAGGGCCAATTTAGACGGGACGATCTTCGCTTACGACTGTCGAATGCAACTTTTGTAGCGTGCGCTGCTTGCATCAAGCCAAGATCGTAAACTCATCATTCTAAAATTTTGATTGTGGCTATGACTGTCATAGGGTTTAAAAAATGTTTCAAAATCCTACAACATTTTTCGCGTTGTGTGCAACTGTTGTGAAGATGTTGTACATTGGATTTAGACGACGTGATTCATGTTGTAGACATGACATGAGCAAGTTGCATACAACACTTGTGAGCAAAAATTGTACCATCTAAATTGACCCTAAGGATGAAAACCTTACATACCACCACTTGACACCAATTAACTGCTAAGTTTCTTGTGGTGCTGTAATAAAATGCACTCACCTTTCTTCCAGTTTCCCTATCAACAACACCAACTGGTTCATCTTGTACACTACTGTTTGATGAATCTCCTTCTAGATTTGAGTTCTTGAACTAGGCAGAGAGAAGAAACTTTTCACTTGATTTACCAAGAAAGCCGACATGATGGCCAGCAAGTTACAAAACCAAGTTTTGCATGAGTTTGTTAACATAGTTGCAGAGCTGCAAATAACTGTCAGTCATTGGACAATGTCCGACTAAAATCGGCCCATGTCCGACGAAATCTTAACTTTGGTCGGACATTTATGTCTGGACAAATTTTTTTCCCAAATAAAAAAGTAGATAATGATAAAAAAATTATTATTTCAAAAAGACTTCCAATTAAAAATAATAATTAAAAAAAAAACGTCCAACCACATTTCTGTTTTGTCCAACCAAAACAGAGACTTAGTCAGACAAATGTCCTTCCAAGAAGGAAAAATTATTTGCAACCCTGTAGATGCAAATTTTATTTTGAAAGCAATGGTCATGGCCCCAAGTGGCTCTCAGGATGCACCAGACAATCTACAATTTCCAACAGCTCAAAAGGCTTAATGATGTGATTGCTAATTTCCATTTATCCCTGCCACGTGAAAGAATGTAGGTAAGTTCTTTACTTGTCCAGCTGCTTCCCCCTAAAACTTTAAACAAGCAGCTACTTGATCAAATCCAACTTAGAACTTTTTGTGCAATCAAACAAACAAACAAACAAGATAACAAACAATGTACAATTTTAATACCAGTTGTAGCAAAAAAAAAATTACCTCGTCATATGTTGGGAATGCAGGGTTTGCTCCACTTTCACGGGGTGACTTAGAAAGGGCAGCTCTTGCATGACTGGTAGTGCCTTCCACTATTGCAGACACCTGGTTTGCTCCTACTTCTATTGCATTTGGGTGAGAAAAACCAGTCCATTCCAGAGATGGCATCCTGGAACCACCAGTGTCAGCTAACCTGCCCGCAGATCCGAGCTTATCGGTTTTAGGTTTCCTCCCACGTTTCTTTCCAGAAGGTGCCTTTTCAGGCTTTTCTCCTTTTTCTTTCTTTGAAGCTCGTTTCTTCTTGGGAGGTTTCACTCCCATGGAAGGATCCCACTTGAAGTCATGACCTGACATTTCCATGTTGATCATGCCTTCATTCCATTCTCCATCATGATGAACTCGGGCAGGCATTGTTTTGTGACCTGGTTGTTTGTGTGCATGTTCTCCATCTTCTGAGAGGCCTTCAGCCATTTCTGTGACAAAAGATCAAATAAAGAAAAACATCCTACCTTTAGTGTTTAGTAGGTGAATCTGTGCTTTCACATGCCCCAACATTAGGCAAGAGTGCAAATACAAAACCAAAAAAGAAAGAAGAATTTAAGAACACAAACCTGCTTCTTTCTTCCTTTTTCTTCTGTTTTTCTTGAAAGTAAGTTTTAACCCATCAAGCTGTGAGAGAATGCAAAAGTATGTCAAGGGATGACAGCATTATTCCAAGGTCAACAAGAAACACATCAAAAGCATCTATATAGTGACAGGATAGAATAATAAAGATGTCAGGCAAGTGCACTTATTAATTAAAAAATTTAAGGGCTTAGAGGAAAAAGGGAGTAAAAATTTCGCCTTGAAATCCAAACTGCTCCATTTCAGCTTCACTTCGGCATAGAGGTTGGATACCATGTAAGGAACACTTCTTACTTGCACTCTTTTGGTGCTAAGCCCCCAGCCTCTGGAGAGGTTTAACCCTCTAACTGAATTATCCAGAAAGTTATTCATAATAGTTTATCATTACCAACATTTTCAACGGAAATGTTAGAAGGACTAACCCTTTTTAGTTTAAATGCTTTGGAGGGGTCCTCAGGTAACCCATCTTCACCAACAGCAAGGCCAGGAGGCAATGACACCATGTCCACATCTCCAAGACTTGATGACATTGGTGAGTTAGCAGCCAACTGATTCTGGAGTAAGGCCTCTGCTGCTTTGCTTACAACAGGCCATTCACCTTTCAGGACACACTCACAGAGCTGGTCCAAGCGTTGGATGACAACTTTATCCTGTCAAAAGATAAAACATGCATTTAGAATCACATTAGTACTTGAACCCAGCAAGAAACACATGGTTTAAAATGCAATTCAACCAAGTTCAGAGCAGTGTTCCACTCTGTCTAGCAGACAATAGTGTTAGCAGTTACACATGCTCTGAAATATGTTATGCCCACAGTCTAGTGTGCTTTGGTAGCGTCATTGTTTCCTGCAGTTCAGCCCATGCACTTCATTGTGCATGTTCTTCTTAGTCGTCCATCTACCCTTCACCTGGTTCTACTGTTTATTCAGTGTAACACATGCATGTTCCTCTTGCTTGGTTATAGGGATGACCAACCACAGGAGTACTACTCTGTCTACCGTCTGACTGGTAACCGTTAGTTCAGCATTCACCTTCAGAGTTTCCATGTCATTAAAAAGTGCAGCGATCATGAGAGCAAAACGTACCTTGGGCCATCTCACAGAGAACATACTAGATGCTTCACTGGACTGGCTCTCTTGGTTGAAGCTCAGTTGAGAGTCCTCATCTTGGCAGATGCCTGGATTAAGCTGGGAAGGAACAGGAGTACTGTGTGTACTGGTATCATCCATATCCTCAGTTTTAGGTTCCCCACCTACAGCAGGCTCTTCTCTGGTAATCTGATCCTGAGATGAAGATACTGAAGCAGAGCCAGGAGAACCTGATCCAAAGGTATTAGCAAGTGGTGTCTGTGCCTCTGTTTTCACTGACGTAACCATTGGTGCCATTGTTGTGGTTGACTGTGTCACAGATACCTGCTCATGAGATGACACTGAGGCATCCATTTCTGATGTTTTGTCTTCACCAGGCAGCTGTTCTGACAGTCCTTGGACACATTCTTCCCTTTGTCCATTTTCATGCTCATTGTTAAGAGGGGAAAAGCCATCAAAAGGAACAGCTGATCCTGTCTTGACGCTTCCTGCAGGAGAAGATGTCTTTTCGTCTCCAAGGACTGTACCTTTATTCATGGGAGTGGTTCCTGGGTTTGAGGGTAGTTTTGAAATAACTTCCATAAATGACAACTCAGGATCACTAAGAAGGTTGAAATCAGTTCTGCTGATGCCATGCCTACAGAAAAATAAAAGAAACCAAGAAAAGGTAAACCACACAGCCTGTGTTTAATTCTAGTTTCTGAAGTAATAAATATCATCATCATCATCATCATCATCATCATCATCATTGTCATCATTATTAATACTATTATTATTATTATTATTATTATTATTACTATTATTAGCATTAGTATTGCTACCCCCCCTGAAAAGATGCTTCTTTGTTTAAGATTATTGCAGATTACCACCTTTGTCTACAAGGCTGACATTTGGCTACAGTGCCCCAACCAATGTTATACAAGGCCAATCTTGACTGAGCTCAATAAGCTAACAAAGCGATAGGCAGATGCATACCGGTACATCTCACAAGACCTAAATAAAAGGACTTGGTATTTCGCACAGTAACTGACTTACCAGCAGATACACCTTGGTCATTCAGGACTACAGCTAGATCATATCAAGTACACAGTTACCGATAACTTACTTGACCATAACTGGTATGTTGGTAACTTACTTGGCTGCACCAATAAGGAGATCCTTGTCATGTTTACCACATTGCCACCAGTCAGGAAAGCTAGAAGAAGGTTGCGCCAGTTGAAGATGTTCGTCTAACTTGTCATGAGGTAAAACCTGCAAAAGAATGTGTCCACAGTTTTATCACTGAGACTTCAGTTGATTTCACTCTGCTTCAGATGAATAATTCATTTGTTTTCAATAAGTATTAAACTTTTTTTCATGTGAAAAGACAGTGAAGTGAAGCTGAACTAACCAAACCCTACCTCCTCTCTAATCTTTGAGAGCAGCTGTATTCTGTAAAGAGTTCTACTGGCTCTTTCCTCTGAAATAGGATCCACACTTGTGCCTGCAATATAAACATATGTTTCAGCAACAGCTCATGCTCGTCTAAACAACTAAATCTTCAGTAAGGAAACAAGAACGCTAGGGGTAAGGGAAAAGACCCAATCTGAAGTTTGACTGTTCCAAACACAGCCTCATTTTGTAACGGAAGCTTTCATCAAACGTTTCAGGATGTGAACAGCAACTTGTATTTAATCAGTGGCTGTGATACTCCAGGTGTAACCAATTGATGAAAATCAATCATAAACCAGTTATCACTTCGCTTGCTTGATTAATAGTAATAGTAACTGATATTGGTAATTGAAACTTGATCATCACAACAAAAGCATCCTGATCAATTAATGTTATCTGGTTAAAACCCATGTGTACACTTTTCCTATACACTTCTCAGTTGAAGAGTTTGTGTTTTTTACCAACCTCTTCCTGCATCCTCTTCAGTGGCTTGGCCACAAACTCTTCTACACATGGCCATAAAATCTATGTAGTATGCAGTCAACCTTTCATCATTCTTCTTGTCCAGTCGAGCCAACCGTCTGAGGAATTAATCACGGCAAAATTACGAGTCAATCAAAGAATTACTTCACTCGATGGTTAGATTGTAAAATAATTGAGGGTTTTTATGTGCAAGAAACTCAAAGAAAACTTGGGGGATGGTAGAATTGAATCTAGAATAACCACTGCCCTCTCAAAATATTCTAAAGTAGCAAACAGGAGTAGTGCCAAAGCATAAGGGCCAGAGGCCATAGTTTCTCTAACCTCCCAATAACAAGTATTGTTTCATATCCACATTTTACCAGTTGGTGGTAATTACTGCCCATACTTGCTACCATGTTCCATAAAATTTCAGAGAGTTTAAAAATTTAGCTTTCAAAATTAATAAAAACGGAGTTTGTGTCAAAGAATTTTGTTCACATAAAATAGTTTTTGGGCTCAGTAATTTATGGGGAATTTTAAGAAATGGGCAGCAGGTCTTCTTGCCTGCTAAACTGCCCCAGCAAGTCCAGTGTGAAGTACCCAAAAAACAATTGTCACTAGGTAACCGTGCTGCCTGTAGCCTGCATATTTTTGTAGGGCTTACACCAAAGTCTCATTGTAGGTAAGGTTGTGTCATCATAAATTTCAGTCTGTGAACAGTAATAGTTCTAATCATTGACTGTGGTGGTGGAATGGGTTTTACATAATGTATGTTACGCACTCAGTCATTTCAACGCTTACCTGAATCGTGACCAGTCATAGGTACCAGTCTTCCTGTTGTACTCAACACCAAAAGAGGACACCGTTCGATAGAAGTCCACCTCTTCACGTTTTGACCATCTGTGAGTCAGAACAATTGAATTAAGCCACATTTAAAATAAAACGATAATTGCTGTTATTATAAACAAGATACTTGTTTATCTGCCTAATATTTGGCAAGGTCAATTTTGCTCTAATAAGCATGTTTTGAAACTGAGTTTTGCAAAAATTCATGATACAAAGACATACTAACTTTTGGGCCATTTCAGCCTTCTTCAGCTCTTTCTGTCGAACAGCCTCTTCAAACCTTTCCTTTCTTTCTCGCTCCTGTGCAAGAGTATGAAAACAATCACTAATACCACATTGCTTCAAGTGGCAGTGCCATCACATCATAACCCATAATCGAACCTTAATCTTAAACTGGGTGTTACTCTAAAGGAAAAAATATTTGATGGAGAAATTGTCATCAAACTTTTCAGGATGTGAAGAGCGCAATGAATTTCATCTATAAAAGAAGACTAAAGCGTCTCTGTCACTCACCTTTTCTGCAGCTGCTTTCTTGAGCTCAGCTTTCTTCACCACTCTCTGATAGCCAGCAATGATTCTTCTGAGTCTGGTGTTCAAATCAGAAGGTGCTGGCCATCTCAAGCTGGGATTGCCTCTAGTTTCACCTCCACCTGCAACCAGTAAGTTCACTGATGTTGATATTGTTTACTTATGGGCAGCCTCAAATAACAATGCGATCACATAATTTTTTTCACTTTTATCATTCTGTTCTTTCTAATGGCTCTACACCTCCCTGAATGGCATACTTAAAACAAAGAAACAGTCTATGCAAACCTTACCTTCGTACATCTTCTCTGCTTTCCGAGGTGTGCCAGGTGATGATACTGCAGAAACAGTGTCCTGAAATCAAGTCAGTAGAAACTTAAACATCTACTTTGTATGACAGAAGGGTTTAACACTTTAAGGGATGGTACCTGGAATGCTGAATTTCCTGAACAGCTACTACACCCCTAAAAATAAAACAAGCATACTGCCTCCCTTTTGCCTACCCCTTCTATAGCTCTAGGATAAATATGAAAATTAGAGTTGCCTGTATTTTGTTCACGCAAAGTTTCAGTGAAATTTAGGGGTAATAGAAAGCATACTATTCATTCCTTTCCTTTTGACTTTGTTGTTTTGTTATAATTGTAGATTTATTCCTAATCAAGCAAAAGGCAACCTTCAAATATGTGTCACTGATAAACTTTAAGGTAGAAATAAAGAAACAGGGTAACCAGATGCCACACACCAAAACAAAAAACAAAAAAACAAAAACAAAAACAAAAAAAAACATGCATTTCATTTAAATCCAGTGTAAACACAGTCTCATTGTAGGTAAGGTTATGTCATCACACAATTCAGGATGTGAACAGCAAAAGATTTAATCATTGACTGTGTCAGGGAAGCAAATAACAACAACCATGCAAACTGCTACCTTATCATCTTCATCATCCATGTCATCATCCTTTTGCGACACACTGGCAGGTTGCTGATAGTCAGGATCATCATTTGCATCATCCTCATCTCTAAATAACAAGGATTTTTAAATTAATAACAGTGGGGGTATGATGCACAGAGAACCAGATCAAAAAGTGCTTAGGAATAACTTGTTAACAGCATCCTTGATCAGCTAAGTAATTTCCTCCTCTGTGTCAGTAGTCTAACATGTTTGAACATCATTTCAAGGATGGTGGTTAACCCTGTTAAGTTCCAAGATTAAGGGACAGAGAGGTTGTATAAATCCTTTCATCTGTCACAACAGTGACACCTCAAGTAGCCACCTACTTGATGTTCCCTCATGAAAAATTGCTCAGCTGCTTTGGTTACCTTCACCTACTTCAAAAGTTAATCAAACCCCTGAAAGGATCAGATGAGAGTGTCTGCCTTAATTAAGGTTGTGTGCAACTGTATTTTTGTCAGCACCAAAATACTAAGTACTTGCCTGTCATCCGGGTCAGTGGGATCTCCTGCAGTTGAGTCATTCATGTTGTTTGGAGGACCAACTCTAGACAGGAAACACAAGCTGGGATCTGCCCTCATTGTCTTGTAATGCTCATATCCTAACAAACCACAGAACAAAGAAATGTGAAAAGGAGCAAGAAAGCCCATTGTGGACTACAAGTAAAAAAGGACATGAGTGGGAACCAATAAATCACTCTGACAGCAAATATATTTTCACAAAAATTCTAAAAACTAATCTGATTTCTTTCAAAATGCACTACCAGGGTTCTCAGTAAATTCTCCCCAACCTTTGTATTTCTCTATACAGGTGTAGCAACGTGGAACACACCAACCAAAAAGCATTCCTACATGTATTAGTGTTACAGCAATTACACAACAGCCACCTCACTGCACATTACAAGTGACACCTCATACAGCTGTAACAGGTTACAGGTTCAGTTAAAATACAGTTTAGAATGCATAGGTCCACCCAATGCGGCATATATTTTCTTCTCACTAGCCATCACCATAAAGCCATGTTGTTGTCTCAAAATCAAATTCATTTGCATGATACCCACCATACTTGTAGACTCCCACTAAGAGTGACTTATCACACTCTTCATCCCACCACGGTGCTGGTGGGTCACCTTCAGGGGGGTAGATCACAATATCCAAATCACTGCAAAGACAACAATAGACCATCAGAGCACAGCCAGGTGGTGAGAGGAACCAGGTTGTAATCCAAGGCATCAGTTCTGGAGGCCACTCTGACCACCAGCATGACTACAATTTCAGACTAAACTGTCAACACAGTTCAGAACTTTTACCATGAATGACAATTCTTACATGAACAATTCTTCCCACTCTCTCCCTTATCAATGTTGCTTTACCACCAAAAAGAAGGCCTGATGAACTGTCACTCCTTCCAAACAACACTGCATGAAGGGAGTGGGAGAGAAAATATTTCTGCCATCTTGTCTGTGTTTCCATGCAGGAAAATAGAGAGCACACATGTAATTGTGTTTGTCTTGACTAATTCTGTCTAAAACTGAAGTAAGATGACAGGCCCATCTTGCAGGATGTGATTTTTTACAACTGTTGAGTGTCCCCAGTTAGCACTGTAGTGCTAAATACGTACTTCAACAGTTGAAAAAAGTGATACATTTCGTTGGCAAGAGATCACAAAGAAGACAGCTGTTGAGCAGCGAATATTGAATACTGGGTGTCCCATATTTGACCAAATCAAGAAAAAGCAAAACAGCAATTTACAGAGAATGAATCTGACTTGTAACAAACCTCGCATTGCATCCTTCCCTTATCTTAGATCCACGAATACCAATCACTTCGTGTCTCAAGAAAAACAGCAGTTTGACACGCAACAGAATCCTTGAGAAGAAAAAAAAACATTACAGGTAGGTAAAAAAAACACTTAATAAGGATGGTCTACTTCCATGTGTTTTGATGCTTGCCAAGGCAGTCAACCAATTTTTGTTCCACTGAATGAGTTAACATGCACACTAAGGTATAATGTCCTTGACATGAACAAAACACAGATGCTGGTTGTACTAAAACTTCTAGAAGTCTTGAATTCAATTGGCTAAACATTTGAGGACCACCAAATTCTTGTCTTCAAACAAAATGAAGTACAGTCTTACTTGTTACAATGGTGTTGTAAATGCTTCTTGTAACCTTCGTCCAGTATAAGAGTTTCTGGGTCACATGTCCTCCACTCACTACCAACTTCCAGAAGTGCAATAGCACTTTTGTTCTTGTTTGAAGTCTTTCCCTTTTTGTTTCTCCCCTTGCTCTTCCCTGTAGCTGGTAATGGAGTGTAAGTGGCGTCTCTTTCTTCACTTGGAAGACGTTCTCTGATGGCAGAGGCCTTGATGAGATCTCGAATGAAACCTTTGACCTTCTCATCCCCTTTGTAATGGTGGAGACAATAGACAAGGATGGTACGAGAAATGGCTTCAACATCCCTTTCTGAGACCTTTGTCTTGAATCGCCCAGAAGCAATTACATCCTTCCACTGTCCCCATCTTGAAACACAGATAAACAAAGAAACAAAAATGATTAACTTGTGAGCTACATAGAGCACAGGAAAGTGGAAATAGTAGAAGTAAAATTAGTCTGCTTTTATTGCTAGGACTATCAATAATATGCAGACTCTGGAGTTTACAACGCAACCGATATCACTTCAAAGGGTTCTAAAGATCACACCCATGGACAAAAACAACATACCCATAAACTAGCAAGTTCTTTTCCACCCTGAAACACTCCACTCTGGTCCAAGATGACCTCCGTGGCAAAGGTGCTTCCTCGTCTTCTTCAAGATCCAAATCTGATAGTTCAAAATCACCATCTTCATTTCCGTACCGCTTAGTTTGTTTCCTTTGTCGTGGGGCATCAATGATGCGATTATCCTGAGAAAAAAAAAAGGAAAAAAGGAGCTCCAGTCAGAAATTTTCTTCTTGAAAGCCACAGTCAAACCAGTAACATGACATAACTGTGAATCCACAACCATATCCCTCAACTACCTTCCTGCTCATTTCAATTTTGCTCTTCAACCCCTCCCCAGACCCCCACTCCCCCTTTAAAAAAATCAAACTTAATCAAAAGGTAAGTTGGTTGGGGAAAACAAGTTATGTTTAGTTAGGATTAGGATCTCTGTTTCCAACCTTGTTCATGAGATCAACATCCAACTCAGCCTTCTTGGCCCATTTCTCCCAGAAGTCAGGATCATCAATATCAATCTCCTCCTCGCCCTTGGACGACACAAAGCTTGCCTATAAAGGAAAAAAAAGATGCAGTTAGAGAGTTAATCTATATGATACCCTTTCCCGGGAGGTTCACTGAAAGAAGAAAGAGCTTCAGTGGAAGAAGAACTCTGCACTCAAAACAGTAAGCACAGTCTATCACTTTTAAAAGACATAACAAGGAAAGAAAATCAAAAATTAATTGTGACCTTTTTTGGGAAAACATACATTAACGATTAACCGTTATCCGTTAGAAAACTAACGGATAGCTAACGGATTGCTAACGATTTGTTCTAACGTTCTAACAGTTTGTTCTAACGCTCTAACGGTTTGTTCTAACGCTCTAACGATTTGTCCTAACGCTCTAACGATTTGTTCTAACGCTCTAACAGTTTGTTCTAACGCTCTAACGATTTGTCCTAACGCTCTAACAGTTGGTCCAAACAATCGAACGCTTTTCCCTAACGCTCTAAAGTATGGTTGTTGCGAATGGTTCATCTTATTATTTTATTGTCAATGTATTTAGCGGATGTTTTTAGTAAAGCGGTCGATCAATAAACGGCTGAAAATTGAAGGCTTTTAACGGGTCACATCAAAATCACCAGTGTTTAGATGAATTGTGGCTGATTCAAACGGGTAAATAATCGACCTTCTCTCGAAACGACTGCACTTCATGCAGGTCGTCCCGTTTCTCCTGGAATGAAACTTCTATTCCTTCGTATCGACAATAACTACTGTTTGCCGAACACGCACCTTGATTTGGGATTGTAATTTTTCCAATAAATACATCGGGCAAACTCCTTGAGTCCGATGAAAGTTTTTAAAAAGTTCACAGCGCTCACCTAAACAACTTTATGCAAATTTTGGTTGAAATTTGACCCACCAGGAATTTGAATACGCAGTGAAACGTTGTGTGACGGACGGAATAAAAGCTGCATTGTATTGAATGATTGTAAGCTTTTTTAATTACTAGAGAGCTTTAGTTATTTAGAACTATAAATCAAATGAAAAAAACTTGAAAATCCCAAACGTTTCGTAGCCGAGTGTACCGTTCGTATCAAGATAGAAATTAACGCTACAATCAATCTGCATTGTAGATGCAAGTAAAATTTGCATATTTCACGTGTAATTTGAAACCTGGATCTTGCTCGCTAAAAATACATTCAACAGCCATGTTTCTGAAAGCAAAACGACCAGAAGAAGGTCATGATTTTTATACCGAAGGTTTTCCTGCAACCATTAAATTCATTTGACAAGACGTGCTTGTTTGTTTACTTTTTATCGCCAGTAGTTTTTGCCAACTGGCGACGAACCAACATTAATTTGACGTTTTCGTTTCAAAAGAACAGAACGAGTAGGGAATTTATCGTTCGTTCACTGGAAGTTGGCAAGGTCTGGCAAGAATCAGAAGTTTCAGGCGCCCATGCGGGCTCCTTGTTTATAACTTTCGTTGCCCGCGAGCGAATAAAATTAATCATAGAAGCCTCTGACAACTGAGCGCCCGTAAGTCAGCATAGCGATAGAATCGTCAGTTAATGCTTCAGTTTTCTGGACTAACGCTCTAACGGATACAACTAATGCTCTAACGGATATGCATGAGTTGCTAACGGATTGACTCACGCCTCTAACGATTACAGCTAACGCACTAATGGATACGGATGAGTTGCTAACGGATTGACTTGCTCCTCTAACGGATACAACTAATGCTCTAATGGATGACTAACGGATAGCTAACAGTCTGGACCGTTTAACGGAATATCGTTAGTGTACGTTGTCCCAAAGAAGGTCACAATTTCAGTCTCGCACAGCCTTTAGTAATAAGTGCCCACAGACTTGATTACCTTGGCAAAAGTGGATCCCTTCCCTTGAGATTCAATTTGAATAACTTGTGTACGTCTCTCAAGAATCTGATCAATGTCTTCTTCACAGAATCTAACAGTGGAAAAATTAAAAGATTAGAGTGTTGAAATCAGGAACCACAAATATACTCGCAACACTTACTTGGAGCTGTCATCATTTTCCTCTTCCATGATGGCACCATAGGCACCCTTTCTCAGTAAGTCTTCAATCTCTTTCTTGGACATCGATTGCTGGGGGAACGCAAAATAAGTTTGATAACTTCATGTTGCCAATCAAATGCTCTTTTCTGAATTACTGTATTTTTCAATAACATTGTAACAAGACTTAAATTCAAGGCTCTTGTCAATCACTTCTGCAGACATCTCATAAAATGCAATGGGTTTAAGAGGTCATATAAATGGGTTCTGCTAGGCAGATTTGCAGATTTCTGTTCTTCAGCTATCATATCTCGTGGCAGTTGAACCTAACCATTAGTTGGATTTTGACTTCAGCTTGTTACATAAAAGTGCACTACAGCCACACATTCTGACAATTCACACTGTGCTACAGCCAATATCAATGCTGTGAGCAGACATACATTTTTTGAACTAATGTGATTTGCTGGCTATGAGCTGCCCATCATGACTCACCCATAATCACCCGACAGTAGAGGAAATTTTCTGCTTCTAAATTGTTTATTTTTCAGGAAGATTGTATTTCCTCTGTGAACTCATTTCGCGTGCAAATTTCTATCATTAATTTGCCACCATGGATGAAATATGTGGATAAATCATAGCTGAAGAATCATGATTCACCAACAGTCACAGTACACTAAAATGAAAATTTTTATCTGAGCTTACAAAAGAAGTACTAACTTTCTTTCTTAATAGCATCATAATCATTAATTTCAAAATTACAACTGTTCATACAAATGTCCACTGCTGTTTCTGATTCATAAAAAAAATAACCAAGACTGCTGCCTTCACTTACATTGTTGCTTGCATTCTCTTTGGTATTCATGGACTGCAGTACTGCCTTGTCCAAGCCCAGCTTCATGCTTGCTCTGTCAAACATTTCACGCTCATAAGAATTCCTAGTAATTAGCCTGTACACCTTGACAGACCTGCTCTGTCCAATACGATGACACCTTGCCTGTGCTTGAATGTCATTCTGGGGATTCCAGTCAGAGTCAAAAATGATCACAGTGTCTGCAGCAGTCAAATTGATTCCTAATCCTCCAGCTCGCGTACACAACAAGAACACAAAGCGATCAGAGTCAGGCTTGCTGAACCGATCAATGGCAGCCTGCCGCAGGTTACCCCGGACACGGCCATCTATTCTCTCATATGGATACCTCATGTGAACAAGGTAATCTTCCAGAATGTCAAGACAACGAACCATCTGTGAGAAAATGAGGACTTTGTGCCCATTCGATTTCAGTTTTGGTAGAAGTTTGTGAATAAGCACCAGCTTTCCAGAAGCATCAATCATAACAGTAGCATGTTTAACTGTCTTTTCAGTCATTGACAAGTTATGTTCAGCCAGCACCTTCTCTTCAGCTCCATTGATCAAGAAAGGATGATTACAACATTTGCGGAGTTCCATCATGGTGTTCATCAGATTTGGTACATTTGCA
Source organism: Siderastrea siderea (assembly GCA_964030785.1). Classification (NCBI taxonomy): domain Eukaryota; kingdom Metazoa; phylum Cnidaria; class Anthozoa; order Scleractinia; family Rhizangiidae; genus Siderastrea; species Siderastrea siderea. The sequence continues at coordinate 29,207,334 of OZ034969.1, forward strand.
CTTGAAGTCGCTCCCTTGCTGAGAAAGGCAAAGTTGCGCTCAAGAATGGCTCTATACAACTTTTTCTGTATTGTAGTGAGCTCCACCTGCAAGCAGCATGTTAACATGTGAGCAAACTAAAGGCTTGGTTGGTGCTATTCCTATTGCAATGGTTAAGGCCAATGGTCACAGCCCACTTAGAGAAAGTAACAGCCAAATCCACCGAAGTACAATAATCACACAATTACCTGCATCAAGGATAAATTTATTAACATAAAAGCCTATAACAAACTATTAATAGTGAAAATCTGATTACAGAGACATCACATACTGTATTCAACCTTGTATTACTCGATCCCGTGTATAAGTCGACCCCCTATTTTTGAGGGCAAAAACTAAGTTTTCTTTACTTCTGGGTAAGAGTTTTCTTGGAAAACTAATCTTGTATTTCTTAGAATTTTCTCTCAAGTACTAGGGATATATGAAGAAATGACAGCAAGTTTCAACATGAAGTTTTTATTATCACGTGTAAGCGAGCATTCTAGCGGGTTTTAGCAACAACACATGTATAAGTGGGCATTTTGTCCATAATTTTTGGAATAGGCTTATAAATTCAAATGTACTAATTTCAAACTAATCTTTCTAATTGTGAAGTGTGGAAAGGGGCTTTGGAAGACAAGCAAAACACCAAAGAAGCTCAAGAACGTTTGACTCCATAAACAACGCAACCTTTGCTGCTTAGTAGCCTGGCATGATGCCAGGCTGCTAAGTAGCAAAACTTGTGGCGTTTGCGCTCGAAGGAAGAAAGATGTTTTTCTTCAAGCAGATTCATGGCTTTATTAACAGAAACTGTCAGTTCTTTATTTCGAAGATAATCTTAATTCATGTCTGCTTGAACTGCTAGCATTTTAAGACATAGGTTGCTAAACAAAAGGACATCACAACCTTCACCGTATATTGGATGTTTGTTAACATATAAAGACAATTATTATGCTAACTGTGAAGAACTTGTTTACCTGGTGCTTGGCTCTCAATTTTTGACCTATGGATAAGTCAAGGGCGATTTTTTGGAATGATTTTTAGGTCGTGAAAGGTTGACTTATACACGGGTAAATACGGTGTCTGTGGGATATAATTAAAAAATAAAAATGCACCTCTATGATGGTTTCTTCTTTGGGTGCAATGTTTTTCTCAACATCCTCCTTCAGTCGTCTTAACATCATTGGTTTCAGAAGCTAATAAAAACATCAGACAAGAAATTAATATTGTCAAATGCAAGGGAGAATTAACACCAAAATGTGTACGAATATCATTTTGCCAGTGACTTGCCCTTGAATGTGGAAATGATAGTAAAAAGTTGTTTTGCTTCACATGCAACTTGAATTGTCTGATCATGAGTGTACATAACGACAAAATTTATAACTTGTGTCTTCACTCATTGTTAAATATTTTATAATGTTCTTAGAAATAGCATCTACTTCAAGACAACAATTATCTTTCAGTAGTCAAAACTTTTTTCCATATCACCTTCAGGCTTGGAAATGTATCAGTTTTTTAAGAAGAGAGCAATAACGTAAAAACAATTTCTTAGGAAGTAAGCACCCTTGATCAGTGAAAAACTTTTCCTCATGCATCTCGGTAGTCTAACATGTTTGAGCATCATTTCAAGGATGCTCAACTTTAGATTTTCAGTCCCAGGTTCTAAATTTCATTTCTCCCCCATCACCATAACAGATTTCTGTTAACAAGTTTGAGAATTTAGTTTTACATCAAGCTGATATCACCAAACTGGGAACAAGTACCTGTTTTAATTTCTCCACTTGAGCCTCAGTCTTGAGATCACCGAACTCCATTAGGAAGGCAACTTGAGAAGGAAACTGTGCTGGTTCAAGGAAGTTCAACAGACTGAAGAGCTCGTCAACATTGTTCTGCAGTGGAGTTCCTGTCAGCAATATTCGGTGTTCCTTGAAAAACAGCAGTAATGTTATTGTTCTTTTTAACTAACAACAAGTATCAGGTCTGTCACAGAACCAAGAAGGTAACCAGGGAAGCTACCATAAGCGACATGTTCAAGCAGTTGAAACACTTTGCAAAAGGAGTGCTTGGTATTTTCCAACAAGACTTCAAATGCATTTGAAAAATCTTAGCCCACCCCGTCCCTCTTATCCGATGTTGTACCGTTCCAAAGGTTACTGTTTGTGTACAAACATTGGTTGGTGGAAGAAGGGACATTCTGGGGGTAGAGACAGGATTAATGGTGCAACTGAAACACTTGAATTGCATAATTATTTACAATATGTTATTAAAAAAGATAAAAATTTATGATAAGATCTATTTACATTTATCTATTTTACTTATGCACTCATTGTACATATATAGTCCATGACAAGGTTTCCTCCAGGAATTTGTAGGGTTTTGCTAACAGCTCCAGCAGAGGTGCCAATTCATTCATCAGCATGAACGAAAACAATGTCAGGCATTGCATCTGTCTAGGGGCACCACATTACCACCATGCATTGGTCCAAGATGCGCTACTGATCACTTCATATTAAGCACTGGTATAAAATCTCATACCATGTTCAGGTTGTTTAGTCCTTCCAGTAGCTTGCAGTTCCGGTTCTTTAAACGATGTGCTTCATCTATAACCACACACCTCCAAGGCACTGCACTCAGTTGCATGTTATCAGCTTGATAGTGAGATAAGAAAAACAAAATGAAGTAGTTTGCTCACTTTTTCTGCATTTCTTTCTCAGCGTGAGTTAAGATAATTATTATTCACTCCTAATGGAAGGGATAATTTGAGAGAGTTGTTTACACCAGGGCAGATGGGAACAAACTGAGGGAATTTTAAAATCAAACATATGTACTGAATTATGAACATAAAGACAGTTGGGAAATGCGGTAAGAGTGGACACACCTATTTAAGTGAAAAAATTGTTTCCGTCAATTTCCAGAGAAAGGAAGGGGAAAATATTCGAGTGAGGTGACTATTTCCAGAGTTGGAATAGCTAAGCCAAAATAAAGGTATGGTATGTATAGCATACTCATTTTAAAACTCAGGAGATGTGAAAATTAAGTACAAAACAATTTTTTACCTATGATTATTTCATAAGTCGTAATCATAGCTTCAAACTTGAATAATCCAGGAATTGGTTGGCCCTAAAAAACACAAAGTGAGCTGTTCAGTAAACTATGGCAGAAATTTTTATTTAACATACAAAGTGAATAAGACACAAAGTACATGACATTATTACAATGTACAAACCAACAACACTCAGTCAGCCAAGAAGCTTCACATATCTGGTTGGCTGGTTTACTGACAGAGTAACAATAAGCCTTTCCACAATAAGCATGTTCAAGACAGAACTAAGGAACCATTGTAGAAATATGACTGTTTGGGGGATGTATCAATCGGAACATTTAGGGAAATGGACTGGTGGCAGGACAAAATGAACTACAGTGCATAAGAAGACTTGCTTGTCTAACAAACAAATGAAACTTACATGCTCATCTCTGAAGTAAAATTCATACTCCTGAATCAAGTGGCGGCTTGATGCACTGAAAACACAAAACTCTCATGAGCAAATCACATTATTTTAGTTCAAATTATACAATTGTGATCAAACTAATATAGGTAGTGCATCACCTACAAGTTTAACATTTTTTGGCTATATTTTATATTTAAAAATAGAAAACAGTCCCTCTGTTTGGAAGAATTTGAAGTACTGATAAAAGCCCTCGCCTGTGGCTCAGATTTACACAAATTCTTCCAGCTGTCTCCTATTTGCATGAGGTCATGTTAGAGTACACCTTTTTCATTTCCTTAAGCTTCCATGAAGCTTGGGGTCAACTTACCTTCCATGATAGACAACAGCATTAATTTCACTCCAAGTCTCAAATTCCCTTTGCCAGTTGGAGATGGTGGAGAGTGGTGCAATAACAAGAAAAGGCCCTCTGACACCATATCTCTGCAAATAGCCACAAAAATCCTCAGTTTTAATGAATGTCACGTTCTTTTTAACAAGGTTTTAACACCTTTAGGGTTGGCATTAGAACTAGCCAAAAGAAGGCAGTAATCTGAGACAATTCTCATAAGCATCTAAGAGGAAACCAAGACAAAGAAAGTGGCTATTTGAGTATGATTAGATGCTGTAGCAGTTTTATTGAGCAGGCCCCAGTTCTTCAAAAGGTGGATAGCACTATCCACTGGATAAATTGCTATCCAGTGGATAAGTGTTAGGGAAACCAATTGCGCTATCCACTGGATAGAGATTTATCTGGTGGATAGCGCTATCCAACTTTTGAACAACTGGGGCCGGATGATTGAGGGTTTCCCTGTGTGAATAACTTAAATTCATTGCACAACACCTCTGTAACACTTGTGGGATATCACTAAAAATGACAAGGTCACAAGTACTGGCACACACATGCTTTGATAACCTGTAACCACTAGAATGAACATTAAGGTCCAATTTGGTTACCAAAATGTGCATATGTACTTGTGACTTTGTCAGTTTTAACCACAACCCACAAGTGTCACACTTTGTCATCACTTGATTTGCTTATACTATGCTAAAAAAGTTTAGTAAGGCTGAAACAGCTGTCCCCAGCTTCTAACACTTGGGCCCTTTATTTAATGTAATTGTTATTATCCTTTTGGTAGATCAAGTAGTAATGCTGCTACCAACGTGGCCTTAGTGAATATTCCAGAGGCTACAGGATACCAAACCATGCATGCGATACTTACCTGCACCTCAATAAGAAATGAAATTGACTGAATGGTTTTTCCAAGACCCATTTCATCAGCTAAAATGGAGTTTTGCCTAAATGAGAAATAAAACAAAAGAAAAAAAGAAAACATCAATTAAGTCACACTTAGCAGCCAAACACTTCTGTAATGTACATTAGCTAGTGGCACTATCAGTCAGACTCTCTTGCATTATGCATTCCCCAGAGGTGTCATTTTAATTTGGAACTTTACACTGCAATTTGAAATAATGCAAACATAAACCTGACATCAGTCAAGAGAAAAACTGTGATGGGATCAGGATGCAGTCAGAATGTAAATGTAAACAAAGTGAAGAACTCTGAACGGAACTAGATGGAGATCTTGTGCTCAGTGCTAAGTAAAATGAGCTGGTAAAATTATGAGAAATAGTCACTGGCTTCTTCCCATGTTCACTTTTTCATGTCATGTTAAGATGGGTAACAATTAATTTACTGATGTCAAACCCTTTTACCCCTTTACCTGTTGCACCAGCAAAAAGTGAGCCAGTTTACACCTTCCAACTGATATTCACGCAGAGTATTGCTATTTTTGTACAAAGGGGATGAATCCATCTTGTACCACTCATGAGGGTATGGGCGAGGACGGAACTACAACGGAACAAGACAGTGGATCTCAGTTCCCTTGGTTACAGAAGGAAGGACAATTTACAGCAAACAAGGTCTGATACCAAACAGACCACTCATACATCGGCTTTTAGTAACCTTTTCTGTATGTACAACAAAGCAAGCAAGAGTGTACAAGACAAACAAAAAAGCTTTATTTGAATATGTTTGCCCTTCTTAGCTACAATCTAACATACTTGTCTCATTGGCATTGGTGGAAGTTCCTTCAGCTTTTGAAACTGTTTGATCTTATCTTCATCAACATCAGCCTGTGAATATAAATCACCCCATAAGTACTGTGTCCTTAAAAATGTTGAAAATGGACAGAAATGTTTGAATAACCATCATACCATCATGGTTGCCAAAGAGATCAGTTTTCAAAGTTCCTGACTTTTTCCTGATCAAAGCTAAATTTCCCTGACCAATTAAACCCAAGTCATCCTGATCTTGAAGAATTTTTCAATGTTTCCCCTGACCACATCCTGACCTGCGGCAGCCCTGACCATCTTCGGAAATTTTCGTAAAATCTCTGGAAAACAGCTGAAGTCATTCTAAAAAACTGGTAATTTTTGAAAAATGACAAGAAACATCTGGAGAACCTGAAGAGAAAAGTCTCTGGGAATTTTCCGAGCCTTAAAGGGTTAAATTACATAAAATAGGCACATGAAAAGTAGTGAAGAGGATTGGGATAAAACAGTTAAACAAATGCTTTCTTGTGGTATACAGTGAATAACCCACGGGTTCCTTACCAGATTTTTTATCCTAATGTGTATACCAAACAATCAAGTCACTAGTGCGACAATTCAAGGTATACTATTTGAAAGCACTGTGCAGAACCAGAAACTATATACAGTTCTCCTTTTAAAAACTAACCTCAACTTCCCATGTGCTTTCCTCATAAGGCTGAGATCTCCATTTCACAAGGTAATGTGTGATTGGCTGTACAGAAAGGAAATTTAGTTCCAAGTGCAACAAATTATATGCCATTTCTGATTCAAAATCAGCATAAACATACAATAATCAGAACACGCTAGAAGCACTACAAAAGGCACAGTTGTGTTGGGATTTTTCAAACTTGATGGTGAAGTTAGAAGAAAACAAGAACAATGTGTTTGCGGATTAGTTTCACTCAAATTAACTTACATTCTTTTACTACCTGTTAATGACTGTACAATCCATTAACGTCCGTGCCGGCCTGAGCTGGCCTTGATTTTGCATGTTCCCTTTCTGCCCTAGCCTCCTCTATAAAGGCTTTTTTGGTCCCCGTTTGTCCCAGTTGTCTTTGGGAACGTTTAACCAATCAGAATAGACCTACTGTGCATAAATTTGAAGGCTTGAGGGGGGTCCTAGAACGGAAGACTTCTTGTCACTCTAAGAGAAGATCACATTTCATTCAAAATGGCTGCCATGCACTTCACGCATGAATTTTTCAAGATGGCAATATCTCACTCTTGGAAGGAAGGATTATCTTTTGAAGCTTAAAAATCGAAAGAAAAAGCTCTTAGGAACACTCGACAAGTTAAGTGATGGAATTTAGAGCTTTTAGAGCAAAGAAAACATCTTTCGAGGACGAACTGTCATTTTGTCAAAGCCAAGGACAATCTTCCATCTCCAAAGGTTTTCCGAGCTGCGGACTTTCTGGGAAATGCTCTTGCACTTCTATGAGTCTATGGTAGAGTAAATTACACATTTGATTGCAAATTTGTACCGAAATAGCTTTTTAATTGAGGGATTCTTTGTATTCCTTAAAGTTTTTGTAAAAGTTTTGAAAAACGTGCACAGTTCCTATGAGTAAATGCTCTTCAAAATAACTTGCACATCGAGCGAAATCGCTTGTGCGTAGCTTCCCTCAAAGAAAGAATTGAACGCATTTGGTTTTCAGGAACAAATAAAGGCATGTATTAACAAATGTTTTTTTTTTAGAAAAGCTTACTGTCTCCTCTTCTGTGAATCCTCATTCATGAAACTTCGAAAAATAGTAATCTGACCTAAACAGACACAAATCCCCTGTTGTGGTTTGATTTCGTTTGCGACATGTGAAATCTCTTGCATGCACTTTCAAAATTTTGACTTTGAGATTGTATTTTTGGCTAATTCTTAATTGACAACTGGCATATTTTATTCAAAAGTTGGAAAATTTTAACTATTGTAGATCAAGTGAGTGTTGTTTTTTCGAGCCTATAAATTGTTGTTTCATACTCATGAACATAGGGTTGTTTATTACCAACTGCTAATTTAGTGAAGCGATCAAAAAACATGCGGATGTTAATGGGATATAGAAGGAAAAATGCAAGAGAATCAAAGTTTGCCACAAACAAGTTAAGGTTTCCATTGATTTTAGATGTCCTTTCAAATGGCTTGAAATGTAGTTCATTTCAGACACCGTTGGGTACACTGTGTGGTTAAAAAATTGCATAATATCACTTTTGTTGATGAACAGTGAACTTCCAATAACTAAATTTCAATACACCATTGCCAAACAGGAATGCCTTCCACAAAACCTTTCCTAGAAAAATTGGTCCTTTAATCAATTTCAGAGGATTTGTAGAGGTGTATGTATGCTTGTGGTGAAGTACCCTGACAAGACATTCAGGGACTTGTCTGACAAGCAGTTATTAACTTTGTTGTTGGAGGTTACTACTTATCTTCAATACAAATTGTATTATATACTACAATGCAGAACTAGCAAGGAAACCTCCTTAACTAATGACTGAAAAAATAACAAATGAATAAGACAAGAAACAGAGAGAAAAGCCAGAAAAACCAGACAGAAGCCATATGGCTAAATCTAAACAAAAGCTTTATGACCAAATCTAAACAAATCATGTCACAGGTCAGACAGATAAAGAAACCACGTTTGACCTAAGTTTCTGTAAACTGATACTGTCAAAACCGGACATCATGACATCCAGTTAGTTCAGCGGGTTAAGGATTTCAGGGCATATGGTAAACTTTCCCTTCAAAAATGATTTTTTTTAAGTGCAGCAGACCAAAAACCTAAACCACACAAATGAATATTTGTGTATTTCATGCTAACTGAACAGATTTTTGCTTTGATTAGTAATATGGGTTTCTGCACTTTACCAGTTATCTTCTGTGTGAATTGACTTTAGATACTAATACAATGGGTAATGCATGACTGCAACAGCTGAATGCACCCCTTCTCTTTCATTACATAATACAGAAAAATGTGAATGTGCCACATTCATAATATCAGAACCTTGATATAAATAAATAACCTGTTTGTTCATTTCAAAAGTAGACATGCTAAACAATAAAATCTACATATTTTCAAGACTATTTTTTTTTTCCGATCAAAAAAGAAAAAAAAAAACAGAACAATCTTTTTAAGAACAGCTTTGCATTTTCAGAAGTCAAAGTCTGGAATAAGCAAACCTTAATGATGGTATTTCTTTAATAGTTAGCACGTGATTTACTTAACATTTGCTTGTACATGTAGATTAACAGTCATATTATTAATGCCAGCTTTTAGAAGAACAAATTACTTGAAAAGTTTAATTTGATAAAACAACTATGGATAAATAAAGTTTTCTATCCATTCAAAAATAGAAACCTACTATGTATTTTATTACACCAGAAGTAACCTAGAAATTTTGCTTTCTTGAAATGAAACCTGTCTCCATGGTATATCTTTATGAGCAGAAAATTTACTCTCAGTTTCTCAAACAGCCTTTTGCTCCTCCCAAAAGACCAAAAAAGTTTAATATCCAAACTCTCAGCACTTTTCCATAAGGGTTGACAAGTAAACAATTTCCTTTCTCATCAATACGTAGTCTAGCCAAGACACAAACTGAGCAGACAAAACCAAAAAGACTGACAGCACAAAGACAGAACACCTGCAGGAAATGAGTAGTTCTGTGGTAATGTTGGAAATTTCAAGAAAAGATACTTCTAAAGGAGAAAACAGTAGCTTTGATGAAGTCTGAAACAGTCTGATACATAACTGAGGGTAAGTAATACTACAACGATGAAAAAACTAAGAAAATTATCCCATACCAAACCCTTGAACAAACAAATGGCAGTCCACAATGCTCAGTATGCTATTACTATTTACATTTGTACATACACTGTAAATCCATTCATTGATCAGGATCTGAGACGTGTTTACTTGACGCCCTTGAGGCTAAGTCAAGAACTTCATTGACTCAGTACAAGGTAGTGTGAAAAAAATACTTTTGGCCTAAAGGTTGTTCTTTTACTCTTGAAACTGACGTCCACAAAATGAATTTATTTGATTCAGACATCCAAGTTAATATAAATATGCAGCGATCAAAATACATGTCAGTTAGGACCACAAACTCACCAGGAAAACTTATTAACATCATCAAACACTACTCAAAGAGTTTGCTTAGACACCATGAAGAAGGGTAAAATACAGCTGTATGTGAACATGGCTGACACAAAATGTTGTATTTCATGTTTCATGCTTGAAGGATTGTTTAAATCAATTATTCATACACACTGCAGGTAGAATTTATGACATTTGCATAATTCTTAGACAAGAATGGCAGGGCCTGATTTAATGAAAAGCCATAAAATAACTCAACTATAAAGATTCAACAAAGATTGCTAAAAACCGCAAGATTCTTATCTAAAATTGTTCTTGATACATTTAAATTAACATTAAAAGTAAAGCAATTTTATTGATCCCTTCCCTTATCCATTCACTATCAAAATGTTTAAAGTTTTCTTCTTCTATGGAGATAAGCTAAAACTTTAAAATATGAATAATCAATACAACCAGACATGGAATTCACGATCTCCAAAATCTTTATCAGTAGTATTGAATTCTCACAGCCTATGTAACTCAGATTCCTAATGTCTGTATCACGCAAACAATGCGAAAACTCCTAATTTAATCAGCACAAAATAACTCAAAACTGTTCAAAGGCAAACAACTCCCATTACTTTCTTTTTAGGGAGATTAGAAAGTTAAAGAAATGGCATTCACTTGGATTTCAGGCAGTATAACAAAGAAAAGCTGTGTTTATTTTTATCTTATAATTAAAATTGATCCTGTTCAGTTGTCTAACCAATATTGACCTCTTCACCACAGATATCAATACCTTACAGACATGAACAATGAATATCAGCGTGGATAAATATAACCAACATCAACACTTACATAAGATAACTGTGAATTCCACACAAGTTTGTAAAATAATTAACAACAAAAACAGACACATGCTAACTGCTAATCAAGAGAGTAGTTTTCTGTTTCGACCGCAAATTACCATTACTTGCAAAAAGTAGATTAGCGCAAGTGTAAACAGCAATGACCTATAAAACCCTTATATAATCATCCCCAACAGATTAATTAGCTGTTAATGTGACAAGCCGCAAAAACCACCCACTTGTCTGAAAAACTGCGTCACGCAAAGCTATGCTCTCGTTAATACATCTAGGCAAACATGCCGTTTGTTTGCCTACACAAACTGTTACATAGTTAACAGCAGCAAACATCAGTTTCTCCCTTAAGCTTTGCTAATCAACACTAACAACTCCGACTCTCTGTCAATCTTAACTTAAGCAAAACTCAAATGTCCGGCAAACACTGCTGCTTATGAGAAATAATTTTATTACAAAACTCTTACATTTATGTTATATTGAGAGAATAACAAAAGTGGACTTACTTCCGGTATAAACAGTGTAAATTCAAGGTCTCTTTTCTTACCTCTCCACTATTTTGATCCAGTCCGGTTGACATATCTAGCACACGATCAACCTCAACGTAATCAGGGTTAAAAGGTTCTTCATCAAGCTGTAGGCCAAAAAAATACAACATTTTTCCTGCTAGATGACCAAGACTTTGACACAAACACTAAAATTCACATGAAGTCAGAAAAACTTTTAATAAATTCTATTTAATAGCCCTTCTGCTCACATAAAATGTTTGTACCTCGCTGAAGAAAGCCATTGAATTTTGTTGTTTGACTTTATACCGCTTGATTTTCATATGTATTCTCTTATCACCTCTTGCCAGCTTTTCAGCTGTTGCCCATTCGCAATGAAGATACGAGCTACAAGATGACAGAAGTACACAAAGGTTACGTACAGTTCCTACAACCAACATCAAAATTAGAAATCAACTTCACAATCAAACTCACTAATTCTTAAACTTGACAAAGAATTCTTCATAACTTCCCAGCTCTTCATCCTGCAAAAGATGTTGTATGCATGACTTGTAATTTTAACAGGTCTTGAAAAACCACACATACCAGTTGTGGCCAGTTAATGACTAGCCACAAATGACAAACTAATCTGTGCAGTACTTCATCTGGGTTGACTGGGTATGATAAGTGCATGGTCTTGCTATAACGGTTTCAGGATATTCTACGTACAGCCAGATTTTTGGAGAATGCCATAGAAAATGCTCAACACCTTTAGTACTATTCTCTTGGGAGGAGCATAGGGTATGCCTCTAGTATCACCACTTCCCAAATTCTTACAAAAAGGACGTCATGAATTCCACTAATACAACAAGAGAACTCTTACTTGTTTTGTTCTCATGGCCAGAATTTTCTCAACTGTCGTTGTCTCTTCCACTTCAGGTACCACAGGAACATAGCTTTGACCAGCACCATCGCCCTGTACTACTGAACCTTCAACAGGCTCTTTCTCACCATCCTCATCAGACAAGTTGTAGTCAAAGTCGTCCTTGTAGGTTCTCTTTTTACGTTCTCTGAGAGAACGGCGCTAAAAATATCATTGTAGGAGCAAGTGAATTGACTGTTTACCAATAAAAATTAGAACTAACCCAGATACTACTATTCTTTTAAAAATTACTGTCAGTGTTGATAACAGTGGCACAGTGACAATCTGTTTCCAATTTTGATAAAAAAAGACAGCTTTGAGAGCAGTTCTTTTCAAAAGTGACCAAATGATCAGCATCTCAAAATTTTAACCAAGCATTTTTAGACTTACTGTGATACTGGATACATGATCCTCTTCAAAATAGCTTGGAGAATTGGGTGGTGAGGGCTCAGCATCAGAGGAATCTTTTCTATTCCGCACAGGTGCTGGTTTTGCCAAGACAGTGGCTGGAGGTCTGCAAGACACAAATAAAGCCACCTCTATTACAAATTTATTGTTGTGACCAATAATTAAAAGGACAACAAAAACTGTCAGAAAATGGAATGGCACTGATATTATCCTACTAGCAGCCTCATTTTTTATTAGATCTAGTGATGATTAAAAGCCAATCTTAGTTCATTGTCAAGCAATTATCTCTGCATCAAGGTACTAATACACCAACATGACCAGCCCAGCTCATTGTATTGAGTGCAATGACAAAATTCATTTTACAAAGTCATTCCGGAAGGAGTGCATTAACATTTTACTACCATACTAATATAACTCTAAGGGTACAACGAAGCTAAACAAATCATTTTAAACAGAACCTTGAACTCTGTGAGCTTCGTACTGGGGCCGGTTTTGAAACAATAGATGGCCCCAAATTAATTGGGTCAGCTGGCTTGGGGTGTCTTGATAAATCTGTCGGTTCATTATTTATTCCTGGAGGATTCCCCATCACACGCTGGCCAGATGACATTGGGGGGAACCCAGGCATCCCAGGCATACCATCAGCACTGAGCAACGCAGCTTTAGCCATCGCTTCCACTGCAATTCTATTGGCTTTTTCTTGTTGCCTTTGCTGTTGCAGAAACCTCATCTGTTCATAATTTTGTGGCTGAAAGTTCGCTTGCACTCTCTGCTGCTGTTGCATAACATAGAATTGATAAAGCCGCTGAAATTGGAATTGCAACTGTTGCATTTGAGCAGGCTGTCCCATTTCCCGCATTTGCTGGATCTGCTGTTGAATTCGCTGCATTTGAAGCAAGATTGATGATGTTTTGACCTGCATCATGTCCTGTGGATCTGAAACCTGTAAATTTGTGAATGGGTACCCAGGTTGTTGAGGAGAGGCCATGCTACGCTGGTTTCCGGTAGCATACATATCCTTGTGATCAAGTCCGCCTGCCATTCCTCCATTAAAACCAGCATATTGTGGATTTTGAAATTGCTGTGAATTGTACCCTGGCTGCGGTGAATTCTGATGCATGGCCATGGGTGGTCGAGGTCCACTTTGAAATGGGTTGTAAGGAAAACTTCCGTCCCCTTGGCCAGAGAGTGGAGGTTTGCTCTGATCCAAGTCAACCATATTTCCAGAGACCAGGTGCTGTAAACGACTTTGTCCCCCCAGTTCAATTTGTTGCTGGTTCCCTTCTGAACCCTGAAGGTGTCTATAAAGCGCTTGCTGTGGACTAATCTTTTTGTGTTTTTGTTGTTGAGACAGATCCATTGTCTTTGGATTTGCGCCTTCGGGAGAAGAACCGGAAAAAGGAGCGGATGGTGACTGGTTTGGGTGCTGAAGTCTAGGAGATTGTGAAGGCCCTGTCGCAAAGCGATCGGAGGAAGAGTTCATAGGAGATTGATTGGAGAAGTGCTGAAGTCGTGGAGAAGACGACCTAGGAATACCGTATCCAAATGGCTGTCGAAACGGTGACTGTTCAGATCCCTGTGAAAATCCACTATAATTAGGAGAGCTTCGTGACGTTTGCCCACGGGGCCAACACATGTTTATCTGTGGTGGCGAACGAAAGTCGGAAAACTGTTGTTGTGAGGGCGACTGCAAAGAATGAAAACGCTGCGGCGATGACGAAAGTAACGGATCGTCGAAATGTTGAAGTTTCTGCGAGGGCGGTAAGAACGGAGAACCTGATGATCGTTCATCGAAATGTTGAAGCTTTGGTTGGTTCGAGTTCGACGGCGATTGCGACTGAAATCCAGGGAAATGCTGCAGTTGTGCGCCTTGGCTTCCATGCGAGCCCACCGATGAGCCAAGACCTAAATCGTCCAAGCCATTATTGACTCCATCGAAAATTCCCAGAAATGGATCCGCCATGATGGTTCATCGGCGATAGAGCTACCACAAGCAACTCCGGTTTTACGCAATAACCGTTTTCCGCAAAGTGTCCATCTTTATGTCCTTTTGTCAATTTCACCGTTGAAATGTCCTTGAAGAGCCATGGAAGCGAAGACGGACTGTTACACGAGGCTACTCTACTCCCAGCCGTCAACGAAGCCGTTCTGAAAAGGAGAAAATTAAAGGTCACGGAACATGGACTAAGTCAGTTAAAGACCAACAACTCTAATCCTAGGAAAACTGTAGAAGAAAGGCAATTAATGGTAATATGATATGTAAACAGGAGCAAAGTAAAACGACGGAAAAGGGAGGAAACAACCACCTCCAAAACTGAGATGCGTAGATTCAACGAATGAATGAAACGCGAATAGGCTTTGCGTAAGCACGGCCTGTCGTACATAAATTACATTGCATGGTCAGTTATCCGACGGAATGCTTGCCAGTTTGGAAACATTGTCTATATAAACCGCCAAAACCATTCAAACAAAATTTTCACTGCTCTTGTAAAGCAACACAATCGAGAGAATTAAAGCCACTGCCTCTTAAAGAGCTTAAAATTAGAGGCTAAGTGCGTTCGCGTAGAAATACGGGAGCGAAGCCGGTTCAGGCAACGCTACAACCCGATAAAAATTCCCCCTGTCAAAACCTATTATCTTTACAGTCTTCGTTTACTACTAGATTCAATTACTGTGACAGCCTCCAGTTGAGAGTTAGAACCACGAAGCAAGGAAAATATTCGCACAAGTGGAGCGAGGAGGGAAACACAAAAGCCTTCATGCCAAGTCGGGCCAGGTGGAGGAAAGTTGTCCACAATAACAAAGTAAAATCGTGTTCACTAGTTGATTCATATGTGCAAATTGATGCCTGTCCTCGATAACCTAAACAATTTGAACCAAAAGTCTCCAGAAATCCTCAAAAGTTGAGTACCATTAAACAACGTATAAGTGTGCAAACGCCAATTGGTAACGTCCATGCTTGTTTGCAACGTCAAGGGAACAAAAGCGAAATGTGGGAAACACGAAGGATATTTTGGCTGCCCTTCACAAGCGCTCCAAGTGAAGTAATTGATGTCATACAGGGTCAACAACGCGATTAAAACATGGTCAAACACAAAAACACAAAACTAACCTACACAAAATACAGCCGACACAGCTTGAAGAATGGAAAAAGGCCGACAAAAAATTCCTCTTCGATGAATAAGCGAAAGGTTTTGAGATGAACTCGAACACGAATATCATGCTTTCACTGGCCACCACGTTACTACCTGCTGACAGCCAATCAGAAGACGGCTTTCTTGACAAGTTCCCGGATGAACGGGGGGTAGCATGCATTAGCGGGGTCACCCTTAGGCCAAGTTTGACAAAGAAATACATTTTGCACCAACCACTGCTAACCTAGTTTCGCCAAACTTTACGACTTCTGTTTAACGGACTAATTAAAAGTTTTTGTCTAAGTCTGAGGGCTATCCGGATGTCTAAGTATTGCGCGAAGAGCGAGAGCTTTTTAGCAAATTAAAGCGCACGGAAAGCGCACGATTTGAATGACTTTTAGAAACGTCATTAAACAAAAGCTATTCAACGTCTCTTAATGTTATTGTGTTGCAAGGACAAAGCTCGATTCTTTTTCTGCAATAAAAAAATTCGGTTAAATAGAGACTCTGTTTTGAATATTTCAAATCTTGAGAGTGGTCCTGAAATTTTTCAACAAACAGAGCCAGGAATTCACATGCGTCACATAAGAACGAGGGGGCCTTCAGCTACAGACCTACCTACGATGCGCTTTTGTAAATATTAGCCAAGACCGCTACAAATTTGTCCATAAGGGGAATAATGTTTGTTTTTTTACCTTGATGTATTTTATTTTCTCAGTAACCGGTTAGGCGAAGGGGAGAAAATCAAAATACTTTAAAGGAATATGACAAGTCGGCGGCAGCGGGGAGCAATTGACAAGTGTACATATCGATGTGTCTCTAAACTCGGTGCGTTTTAAACTCATTTAAATTTGGTTAAAATGTCTCTCTCTCTCTCTCTCTCTCTCTCTCTCTCTCTCTCTCTCTCTCTCTCTCTCTCTCTCTCTCTCTCTCTCTCTTCTGCACTACATGTATTAGGGTAAAGGGTCTGGGATTCAAAATGTGCGCCGGCGGCCGAGCAATTTATCAACGTTGCTTTATAGCTCCCAAGGGTATTACTGAAGTGAAAAAACTGATTCAATTTCTACAACTGACTTTTTCATTGAAAAATAACTGCTTGATAACTTCCATTTGAACGGTGATACTTTAAGAATCCATACTCAGAAGTACAAGTTATCTAAGTTGCAAATTTGCCAGGAGCCGTAACTGTAACTTTTGCTTTGAGGCATCATCTGTCCAGGGAAATGTCTTTCGGTATAGAGCGGGCGAGGGAGAGCATCGAAAAGAGGAGACTTTTTAAATAAGTTTAAAATTGTGTTCCAACTAACTCACGTGAACACTGTGCCGATGTCGCAGCTTTGTATGCTTGTAATCGTTAAAAAATTATAAACTATTGATTAATATATTGAGGGGGGGTCATTATCTTGACGTCGTGAGAATATAAAGGAAATACGAAAACGATGGAGGAAGCTGAAGCCTAGCGAATATTCCTTGAACTACTTCCTTGGTCAAATGCCCTTTTATTCGTTTCCTGTAGGCTTCTAAAATAAAATGTGTTTCTTACAGACAAAAACGTGCACTCCATAAACCGGCCCTCGGTATTCGGCTGCTGAAATGGGTTGAAGGTTACAAACGACAAGTCGACAATTGTGCCCCACCTAGCCCCGCTGTAGACTCAACTCTCCATCCCCCCCCCCCCTGCAAGTAAAAGCCGTTGACAGTTTGAAATGGTCTTTGTAAACATAAAAAGAGAACAAAGGACATTTGACAAGAGTTTCTGACAGTTGAAACAAGAAATACGAGCTTTCTATCCCCTACTTTAACCTGCGCGCGCAAAACATTTGATGCTTCAATAAATTTCAGCTCCCAAACTGAAATTATAGAAAAGTTATATCACATAGGACCTAATTGATTCTTAATCCTATTTTTTATATAGATTTATGCATTTTTACCCTATCTTTTTAAAATTCAATACTCGACAATAAAATTATTAAAAAACACATTCGATACTGTTAGAGTGACAGTATTTTGTTCATGAAAATGGATGAATTTTATTGATATGAGTTTTCGTGCCTCAGAGCACGTTTTTCAAAGGCAGATTTTCGAAAACTCAAAAAACTGGCTTTTGTCACGTAGTGTGTGCGTAACTAATAAGAAACCTGTCTTTTGCAGGGAAGAGAGCCCATTAAAATAACCCAAATCGAAATCCACTTTTCTTTTCCATAAAACCTGCCAATCACAAATGGATCATTAGCTGGAGGTCATTTTTATTTTTCCGCGCAAACAATAGACCATCCTGTAACGCGGCATGTAATATATTGTTCAGTGCTCTCCTTGGATTGGTTAATTGACATATCCACCTGCCGCAACCTGTATATTTACCTTCGATTTTAGCTGTTTACATGCATTCATTACGTGTGCCGGTCCTACCCACGTGTTTCGGGCCGCGAACACGCATGAATCGCCGACAAGACGTCAGAAATCAAAGACATATGGTCCTGGGAGAACGACAAAGTTGACTATAGATTTCTGGCATCTCTTTTCGATCGCACGAGATTAGACGATAGCGCGGGGGTCATTATTAAACGGGCAAAAAACAAAACAAAACAAAACAAACAAAAAACATGCAAACAGTTATATTCAAACCTTTTGAGAGCGCAGGAGAATTGGCGAAGGCTTATGAAAATTGAAGGTCGTAGACGAGAGAAAGGGAGAGTTTGAATTCTCGTTTTCCTTCTTTGACTTCTTTGGGTGGCATACGAGCGCGCCTGTTAAAGCTTTTTAAAAAACGACAGAGAAAATCAACAGTCTTTCAGTTTCGAAAAAAAAGTGGCATAAAAGTGATTATTACGGAGAGAACATAACATCGTTTTTCCCTTTGTACTCCTAACACGACTAAAGTTCTCGTGATTTATTGGTTTTTAATTCCGTAACATGGTCGGTTGATCCACCTAAGCTCTGGATACCGAAAATGTCACTACAGTGAAGTTTAAATAGTTTAAATCAGCTCTTTGGTCTATTCTTTTTAATACACGCTAACTTTGAGGAAGTTAGTGTTTTAGTTGCTGTTCGAAAACTACGGGGACTGATAAAAATAGAGTGATAAAAATAGGGCAAATGGAACTAAGGTGCGGACAATTATATGAGGAAAATTTCTCATGACTTATTGGCTCGGACACCGCTATTTAAACAAATGGACAAAACCGTTAGCGTTTTGGTAAAATAGAACTAACGGAATTGATTTCCACGCCCCTTTCAGAATCACCTTTCATGAAAGATATGTGGGACCCATATATGTAGCCAGACTGAATCGAAACAAGAGGAAACTTTCTTTCACGCAGATTTTGCCAGTTTAAGAATTTCTTTTTCCCCTACCGCCCGCTACTATACCTCTGCGAGGTTGGCCGGCAGCCTACTAGTAACTTTCGTATGCTACAATTCACTTTCATTTCAGTGTAGATTTACGATCTCTATCACCTTACCTTATCATTCCATTCAAAAATGTACCGGTATTTGAATTCGATGTGTCCTCATTCGTCTAACGGACCCGATCGAATGTGAAATTTCCAAAGCAATGTTTAACAACAGGCAACGTGCGTTCCCGTAAATGCGGGTTATATAGAGAATGGTGATCCTGTGCATCACATGGTAGACCTGTGGCGGTTGGTGTCTGAAAGCTGAAACCATTTCTGGCGACAGTTCTCATCGCAATTACGTCAGTGGTACTGCTTGCACGGAAAGAGTGGTTCCTCATTCACTTCGTTGAACATTCACTTCGATTTCCGATTCCATATTGAATGGGTTTATCTTGTAAGCTTGCGAGTACAGTTGTCTCTTATCTGCTCATGGCGCGAATCTGCGAACGATGACCGGCGGCTGTATTGTTAGCAGGCTAGCTAGTTTTATCTCTGGAGGGACCAAAGAGCCAAGGGTGTGAGCCTCTGGTAATCCACGCCACTGATTCATTTTTATGTGTGCAAGTAGGCACCTGAACAAGTGGTTAGGGTAACTTGGCACAATTCAACTACCCCCCCCCCTCCCCGCCCCCTAGCTGTCGACCCAACACCCTTTTCAATTACGCATTGGTCATGTATCGTAAACAGTGGGTAAAGCAAATTCCTCAGTGGCAGGGATGGGATAATAGATCAGACGCACCCAAATCTACCTGATCGTTCCCTTATCCCCTTTCCCCGCTTAGCGTTGATCGGTGCATACTTAGCATTTCGAATGTTGCTAGGCTTTATAGAGCAAACTTATGCAGCCAGTTTTCTATTTCCGCAGCTTCGTGCTTAAAATAGAACAGAATGACTATGACGACCCCACAGTGTACGAATTTAGACCATTCTCCGAAGCCTGTGTAAAACAAGGCTTATCAGCTCTGTGTGGGAGCAAATTTCCGTTTGGTATGCAGCGGGTGCTTCATAAATCCTTCCTTTCTTGGAAATTAAGAGTTAAACAAAGCAGGAAGTTCAAAAGGATAGTGTTCTTCAGCAACACAGAGTCAATGAAACTGACACGTGCTTCGTCATATTAGTGAGGACGACTTGCTTTGGAAACCTCTACAGGCGAGTCAGCGTTTGGCAAGGACGTTTGAAGCCTGCCAGAGTCTCCACTGCACTTACCAGCTTCTGTATTGGGAAGTCAGAACACTTATCTAACCATTTTAACTCTAACATAAGAAGAACGCAATGACTGCCAATTCCTAGAAATAGCAAATCTTGAAATAACTACAACTTAGATTAGTTTCAGAGGCCCTGTGGGGTAGAACAGTCTATCAGAGACCCTCATCGTCAACTTGGATCGTACTCTTCATTGTAAAAGAGAACAAAATTGAAACACAGGAACGTTTTATTGCACTGGCGAATTTCTGTCTGGTTTTAATTTGTATATTTCATACTTAATAAATTTTTTCACATTCTATGTTAGTTAGAACAGGTTAGGTAAGAGTTAGATTAGGTTAGCAGGTCCCAACCAGCTTTTAGCCGTTGATTTTGCCTTGTAAACCTGCTAAACCAAAGTATTGATGGGTTGAATCCTCTCGTTAAAGAGTTGATCCACCAAGATTTGAACCTTACAAAGCTCATGACAAATATATAAGCCTGACGCAGTTTATTGAATTTGCTCCTTGGAAAACACTTTTTTAAAAGTGCTTATAAAAAGTGCTTAGTTCAACATAGTCTTCTAAGGTCCTAGATAGACGTAGACCCTTTGTCTACGTCGAAGACAGGAGTCTAAATAAAGGCTGGCTAGGAGACTACTGAAGTCTTATACTGTTCATAAAGTGTTTCTTCTGATTAGATGGCGAAAACACTTTTCCCTACAACCTTACCTTGTCAAAGGATCTCAAAGACAAACATCTGGTGCACCTTGCTTCACGTAATGTGGGCTCAGCTATAGAAAGAAAGCTATTGAGCACGACGCTTGTTCTCGCTGCTGGTTTTGCTTTACGACTGACATGTGGCACTAACTTTTGAATCTGGATGAAATCCTAAGTATAAGTAATTATAGTGTGACTATTCAAAATAAGTCTACCGAGCAGTACTTTCATGTGCTGATTAGGTTCTCCACGTCGAAGAAAGTGGTTCTAACTTTTGAGTCTATGGATGAAATCCTAAAAGGTGAGTGATGAGCATTCACATGAAAGCTATTGAGCAGTTTTATATGATGCTATTTCGGTTATGCTGCACAAGGTGGCTCTAACTTTTTAAGTTGAACAAAATCCTTTGCGATGCGGTTTGCCCGGTTTGTCAACTTTGCTTTACACGATAGTTCTAAGACTTCTAACTTTCGAGTGAAGTAACATTTCCTTGCGGTATTGTTTGTTTTTCAATATCAGCAAGCCGAAAATTGAGGGTTTTTTAAGCACCCTTTTGATTAAACGGGCTAATATCGCCTCTGTCTTTATCTGTTCGCAAACAGAGTCATGCGCTTACTCATGACTCGCGAAACAAGCCGGAAAAATTCCATCATGATATATTATCGATAATGTTGTATAATGGCTCTGGTTGCTAAAAATAAATTGGAATCAACTAAGAACCAATTAGACACTTTATTCATGATTCAGGCCTCCTTAACACTGCATCACAAGTGTGGAATTTCTCGGTTCATTACACAGACATGTCGTCCATTTCGCGTGCACCACAGCGTGGTCGCACGCGAAAAAGACGGCTCAGTTTTCTAAGGCTTCCTTTTTTAGACCTCAACTAACATAAACCAGAAGGCACGGAGGACAACAGTTCATCCATGTCTTTGGGAAGTAAGGTTTACTTAAAGCTTCCTATCGGCTTTTATAATTAAGCAATTCCGATAAATTAAACGTGATATGGGCACTTAGCCTTTTCGTCACCTTTCGTGAGAAGGGGCGTGATTTCGGCTTAGAGATCACGAAAACTTTTCAGTTGAACCAGGCACGGAACACGTTGGCAAAATTCATAGCCCCAACTGCTCACCTGAGAAATTAACGGTTTTGGCAAATGAATTAAATTTGTTTGGTGGAAACTTAACGTTTAACGTATGTTCTTGTCGATCGAGAACAAGTGACCTTTAGTAAAGAGAGAAGAGAGAAACATGTTTAGCATCATTAGACTAATTTTGTATGAACGTCCATGGTGTGCTGAACGTTAAAATGCTGATACATTCTGGCCTATGATGCAAATCTAGCTACAGTAATCGCAGGGAGGCTGGACGCGAGTTTCAGCTGAATTTGTTTGCTGTGACACGTTCTGGTTGGAAACAAAGGCGTCATTTCACATCTATACGATTTTGTTTATCCTTTTTTTAACTTTAATCAATGTGAATGGTGCAATCTGATGTTTTCTATGATTAAAATTGACGAAATTCCTTCTCTTTCACTGCGCAGATCCGACGTTTTCAGATTAATGCTAGAAGTCACGTCGTACTAAAACAGGTCCTTGTCGCTAGTCCTTCAAGGATGGTGGGTTCTAATACAGAGGTATTTTTCCAAAGGATATGACTATGAGGAAAAACCAGATCTTAGCCAGACCTATTGGAATCTAAAAAAAAAAAAGAACTGTGAGTAACCCCACATTTTTCAGAGATAATTAAGGAACCATTATTCAAAAAAAAGCTTTGCTTAGTAAAATACAAAGAATGTATGGCAATTTCTTTCCAAATTTAAGCTCAATTATAAAACACAAAACACAAAGACAAGCAACAAACAGCAAACAAAAACAAACAAAAATTAAAGATATTTTTTTACCTACGGTTTTGCAGTATCCACAGCTAATTATTGATTCAAAATGGAGCTATCTGAAAACGATGATGCTACAACGTTGGACACGTTTCCAGTAATAAGTGGTGTCTTAAGGGAGCGGTCATTATTTAGAGCAGGGGAGGGGGTGGATGATTTTTTAACCCCAAACAGCATAAGTCTATAACCCCTCCTTTAGCAGATAGTAACTTTCTTTGGCCCCTCCTTGAAGTGGCTGAAAAAATTCAATAACCCCTCCTTCTCCTCTTGGAAGCTTCGGAGGCAAAACGTAAAGACCTTCCAGGGCATGCTTATTTCAAGAAGATATGGGATTTCTACAATGCTCATTATAATACAGGTGAGCTGTTTATGGAATACCTGAAGAAACACTGCATTAATAAGGATGGAAAATTATGCGATTTCTGCCAGGCACATGACTGGGTGGGACCAAGCCAGGAAGGAATACCTCAGCCAGTTCCAGATCCTGCTAACCCTGGTCACTATATGAAGCCTTTTGAAACCCCAACGAGTAGGAGATTTCCGGATGACTGGCAGCCCAGAGCTAATATTTAAGAGCTTAGTAATAGAAATCTCCAGACAGAGACTGACATTGACCACTTTGCCACCAAATTTGCAGTTGATCCGAAATTAGGAAAGGAGTATGTGCAGCATCTAAATGATCTTAAACAAAGATCACAGATGAGAGCTGCTCAGGAGGAAGGAAAAGTCAGCAGCTTAGGCAGAAGACATTCGAGATATGACTTGCAACAATTAGTTCTGGAAGGAGAAATCAGCAAATTGAAAGTATTCGAACTAGACAAATATCGGGACAAACACAATATTCTTACCGGAAAGAAAGCATTAAAGGACGATAAAATAAAATGCATAATAAGTCGTGTTCTTAGAAACGATTATTCAGCCACTGATACAAACGCTGTAGCTTGTGCCAGTTACAAACAAAGAGAATGTGTGGATGAATCAGACAGGGATGACGACAACGACGACAAGTACGACGACGACTATGATGATGATGATGAGAGGTCGGATTCAGAAGAGGACCTGGTCCTGAATGATTTGGATGAATCAGAAGATTCGGGGGACAGTGAGAAAGAATAGAGTGAAGATCAACCAGAACTATTTGATCAGGTTATTGTTCGGCCTGGAAGACTGGCCGCCACGTGGCAAAGCCGATTCCTAGTGCGAAACTAGAACGCTTAAGCCATAGTCCTTGGAATGAATAAAGTGTTCATTGATTTCTAGTAACCCCTCCTTTTTTCTCTGTGGATATTCCATCACCCCTCCTCCAGCACTTCCCAAAAATCCATAACCCCTCCCTAATATCATCCACCCCCTCCCCTGCTCTAAATAATGACCGCTCCCTAAGTTGTTTTCAATCGTTCAAATGTGAGCGGATAACTTTTTGAAAACCCGTTTACAAACATTTCCTTTTCCTCATGGGGATTTTACGCACCTATTGTCGTCCACGAAACTGCTTGAGAAAGGTATCAAGTTCTTTCTCAAAGGGAAAACACACTCTCATTGGTTTTAGGCGATTTTCCAGGGGACAGAGGAGGAACTTTAAAACATCAAGCTGCAATCCATTTCCGCCCTAGCTACCCGCAGCCAAACACCTTACAGTTTCAGAAAACTAGCAATTTCAAAACTGAACCACCATTTGTGGCTTTCCCTTGCTTCCGTGTATTTCAAGCTTTTTACGGCAATACTAAAACGTGGTGACATAGCCCCCTCAAACCTCCCATAAAAGGACTCTTTCCTACAGTTGGACAATTCAACGTGGTCCCTAACGGGAGGAAGTAATAGGTTGTGTCAAAGATAACGGTGGACTTGAATACGGGACACATTGGTGGGGTCGATTAACAATTATTCACCGAAGTGGAAAAGTAATGGACATTTACCGAGCCGTGACATCTACCACTCTTCACCGACATTGAGGTGAGAAATATACCAAACTAGTGGATAGCCGTACCAAATAGTTCTCTTTTTTTTCAGAGAAATAAGGGAAAGCTCGGGTGCGAAATTCATAAAAATGCCGGAAGGTGAATATAGCAGATACCGTAAACTGCCGCTTATAAGCCCCCCCGGTTTTAGGCCCATCTACCTTTAAACAAAAAAATACATCCGGTTATAAGCCCCCCGGATATAAGTCCCCCCCCCCCTCTCCTTTCCTTGTTTCGTTAATGTTAAGCACTCTCACAGAACACTGCAAAGACACTGAACTTCTGTTTTGTTACGTTCTGGTTACGTTCGTGTTGTTACAGTTTTGATTTTGTTGTTAAAATTGAACTGAATTCGATTTATTATGACATTTTAAAGGTTAATTAAAAACTAAATTAAAAACCTGTTTCGATCAACACTGCTGTGGCTCATTTCGAAACGTTTTTTTTTATTCCGCTTATAAGGCCCCCCGACATAAGCTCCTCCGTTTATAAGCTCACCCAAAACCCCTTACGAAGTTGTGTAAACCCAGGGCTTATAAGCGGCAGTTTACAGTTTTAGTATAGCAAACCAGTGGATAGTGTTTTTCGCGCACTCTAATTGGCTACTTAAGGTGATTCCATCGAAAAAGAAGTTGTAATGAGAATTTGTTGAAACTCTGCACAGTTATTAATTACACCTAGTACATTAAAAAAATAAAATAAAAAGAGGGGGGTCACCGTGTCTGATTTCACGCTACGGGGCTGCAGTATATAGGTACTTTGCTATCTTTCGACAGCAATTTTAAAAAACCTATCCTTGTACCAGAGACACCCATTATTTCAACAAAAGTTACTACTAGCAATGAAATATAAGCATTATTCTGATGATAGACGAAAAATGTTACAGTAAAACGTCTTAAAATTGCCGTAAAAATGAAACTTATTTGATATAATAGGCAAACCGAGCGTCTGCACGGTTCCAGTGAAACGCCTAAAATCTGACTGCAACAGTGAATCAACCGGAATATTTCAAAACTGAATAATGAAAAATTCTTCATATTTGAATATGTTATTTAAAGACGTATTTTCCTTAAATAAGTGGAATAAAAAAGTGGGGTCACCGAGTTCGTTTGGGAGAAAACGACCATTTATTTCTCTGAATAGCTCAGCTTTCATAGAAACCTATCAAGTTTCGAACGTGCGCGCGCTCCTGCGCGCGCTAATCATGCAAAAAATGATTCGCAAAATGAATGCGCAATGCAATTGAATGGAATCACCTTAACCCTTTAAGCACTAAGCCCGATGAAAATGAAATTTCTCTTTACATGATCACTACTTGTTTGAATGTTGAAGTGACAAGAATAAAGGAAGTGATCACTGAGGACAGGATGTCTTGATATTTAGTCAAATTCTCCTTACTAGTTTCGTAAGAAATGTATGGGGATCAGTAATGAGAATATGCATTTTCATATCAGGGCTTAAAGGGTTAAACTAGGGATAGCATCTGCTACTCACCTCCCGGCATTTTTCTGGATTGCGCGCGGGAGTTTTGTCTCATTTCTTAGAAGAAAAGGAATTATTTGGTGCTGGCTATCCACTAGTTTGGTACATACTAAAACAATTATTCACTTCAGTGGCGGTGAAGATTGGTAGATTTTTACCTCGCCGCTTCGCGGCTCGGCAAAGATCCACCACCGGCTATTCACCTCCGCTTCCCGAGTTTGAGTAGCAAATCAGAGCGCGCGAAAAACACTATCCACTGGTTTGGTACATACTAAAACGAGTTAGATGGCTGATCATAGACTGCGAGTAGTCTCTAATTTTGGCGATGGCGATTGTGGGGCGGGCGAAATACACACACGCGCGCGCGCGAAATTTCGCGTCGCCTCGAGATTTTGCGCGCGCGCGTGTGTGTATTTCGCCCGCCCCACAATCGCCATCGCCAAAATTAGAGACTACTCGCAGTCTAGGCTGATCAAGGCAGGTGCTTAGGCCTGGCCTCTGCAACATGAAGCGACCATTGATGGGATGTTACGATTGTCTTTCGCAGGGTTACACTCCAGCATTCCGTTACACTAGGAAAAATCCCTCTTTCTGCTCAGGGATAATCGAGCAAGAAGAGCATGCAAAAGCCTACGAAAGTCGCAAACGTGCCCTCTCTCCCACTGTGCCCATGGCAGGGTTCGTACCCTTTTTCGAAAACAATTTTCCAGGACTCAAATACATTTTCCCAGGGCTCCCAAATGCACAATAATTGCAGCAATAAATCCTTACGAAATAGAAATCCAGCAATAATCCTGCAGAAAATTGTTTTTTAAGAAAACTTAATTACAAGAATTTAAAGATTTCCAGGACTTTCCAAGACCTGCATTAATTTTCCAGGACTTTCCAGTCCTGGAAAATGCTACAATAAAATTCTAGGACTTTCCAGGATTTCCAGGACCCGTATAAAACCCTGCCATGGTTCCTCCGTGACTACTGTTCTTCTGTGTCCTCTGTTCCTCTGATGTATTTGTAGACTTGCTCCTAGCCGCTTGTTCCGACTATGGAGGACGCGTGCGTGATTTACGCGCGTGAAACAAAATGCCGGCGGGTTCTGAGACTCGTTTCTGTCATCATATCACGCGCAAAACACGCAAATATCCCGCGCGCGAGTTTGCAATCATCTGAATATAGGTTACCGCGCTACACATGCACATTTACAGAGTGCGTTTTTCAATAACCAGATAAACATCTCTTTTGTCTCCAAGGAAAAACCAGCGATTTGTAGCAAGTCTCACGTAGTTGGTGCGTTGTACATCAGTCATGTACCAACGCGCCTCTGTCACCATGCGCGCGTCGTTTTCACTCAACACTCGACTTTCGAGCTACCCTGGGTACCAGAAGTTTTTTTTTTTCGCTAGCGTCGGCCGAAGCCGAGCCGCAGAAACCGCGCAAGAAAAGCCTCTACCACCCAGGGTACTTTCGCGCACGTTCACATATTCTATTCGGACTACGCCTAAGCGGGAGCGACTGCCCGTAGTCTAGCATTTTGTTATTTCTCCTTAACCCTTTCAACCCTAACAGTGACGAAAATGAAATTTATGTTTACATTATCACTACTTGTTCAAACCATCAAGTGATGAGAATAAAGAGAGTGATCACCAAGGATAAGATGTCTTGAGATTTAGAAATTCTCCTTACTAGTTCCATAAGAAATGTATGGAGAATAGCAAGGAGAATAGGCATTTTTTTTATCAGGGCTTAACGGGTTAACGGTGCGATCGATTTATACGCTTAGGTAGAGAGACACTCTGGGGAAAAGGACCAACTCTTTAGCCACCGACCTCCCAATCTTCCGATCGAGAGAAAGCAATGCTAAGTCCAGCATACCCCCGTGACGCCACAAGATAATATAATAACACTGTTACCCAACTCTTTATTGATTTATTTTCGCCATTAAAAGCCAATGTGTATCTTTTTGTCTTCATAATACGATTTTTAGTTATAAAATTTACTAGCCTCGATAATGGAGACAATCGTTTTCGCTTACTGAAGTAGAGTTTTGTGGTTTACTTCAATTTACCTCTTTAAATCTGCTGTATCGAATATCGAAAGAAGCGTTTACAATAGTGATTTCTTTTAAACTTTAAGATAAAAAATATATCAATATATCTGTAATTTATGCAATACGCCGGTAGATAAACTGCATGCATTTCCTCGTTCCCCCCTTTAACTTTTTAATGGAATTATACTTCATCAATTAAATTTCACCTCATCACAAGCAAAGAAGTACGATTCAAGCCCAGAAATAATGAGACTTAATCAACCTCTAACTTGATACATAATTTAAAACTAAAGGGAAAATACACCCTCTTTTTTTAAGGCTGGAAGCGAATGAAGTTCAAACGACCACATAGCCTCAAACCTACATCTACACCAAACGTGCTCAAGCGACTACAGTGCGCTTTCGTTGCAGTCTAAAAAAATTTCACTGCAATATTTGCTACATTAGTGCCTTGCTTTGTAATTACGTTGGTTGCAGTGCTATGAAAGTCATAAGAACGTGGATGCTTTCCATTCACAGCAAGTCAAAACTAGAGAGACTTTCAAAAGGAGCAGAAACCATCGAACACCCCAACTGGCGACAAGTAATTTCTGAATCTTTCCTTGTGCAAGGACTCGTGGTTTTTGACTTTTCAAAAAAAATTTTCCCGTGTAAACAGAAAGCACTTATCTTAGTCTCTTGTTAAAAAACAGCTTAACAATAGCTAAAAAGACCTGTGCTACAAATTTCTCTAAGAGACGCGCGTTACACTCAACGCCTTCTCTACAATCTTTCTTCGTGCCATCCTTATTTGTCAATACCTCAGGGGTGGGGTGACAGAGCTCGAACCAGGCTCCAAAAACAGTGTACCCGCTTAAGTAAACAATCTACCTAGAAAAACTAACTTAAAATACTTATTCTTCCTACCAACTGTTTAAAGCAAAAAGTTAGAAAAGTTTGCATTATTTTGAAAGCCTTAAGGTATCCAGAAAGGTATCCTGGTATCCACTTGCACCAAGTTCCATAGTCTGCATAAAAGAACAAAGTCAGGGTTATAAAACAACCTTAGCAAAATGACCGTAAAGCAAAGCAAATTCCTTCCGTCTTTATTTATCAACAAAGAAAAGCTGTTGATTTTTGGTAAACAAAAATCACTTCCCATAAGTAAACCTTGTTGATACCTCACTGGTACACTTTATTATAATAACAAGCAATTAAACACGAAATCAAAACTATGAGTGTTCACTAGCCTTATTCCGAAATGAAAAGGTCTGAGGTGCCCCCCACCCCTCCCCCCTCAACTCCTCTGGGAAGCAAACTTAGAGAGTAAGACAAAGAATCAGACAAACAAACCTAATTTTTCACTTGAGTCAAATTTCGTGGTGCTGTGTATTTGTGGTTCTAAATTCTGAGCATGAGCATATAAAGTGAACCTGTAAGTCAGCAGTATTTTCCAGCGGTGGTTTTTGAGAAAATAAACTGAGAACATTATCAAATTTTTATGTTGAGGTAAGACCGACACACCAGTCTTAAGAAGCAGCTTCCTCTTTCTTTTCTTCTTCTGGTTTAGCTTCCTCCTTCTCTCCTTCTGTTTTTTTCTCTTCTTCCTTTTTTTCTGCTGCCTCTTTCTCCTCTGTTTTAGCTTCAGCTTCCTACAAGAATCAACACACAAAACTCAAAAACAACTGACAGTTTCTTGAGAAGAAAATCAAAGTTCAGTTTCATTCCTAACAGCACTCAAGATAAAAACGGGCAAAAACAAACCTTAATTTGCCAATTACTAAGAAGAATACTGTGCCGCCTGAAAGCACTGCTGGCCAGCTTTGCAAGATATCAAGGCCAAAAAAATCAAGGTAAAAATATCGAGGACCAAAACGTGCTTGTCAGTAACTCAAAAGGTAATTGTTATAGTACTTTGAGTCATGACTTTGGGTTTTCCTCAAATCATACAAAATGAACAGATGTTTATCTTTAGGAGTAAAAGGGCCGGTTATTTGGACGGAGTCTACCAAAACTGCGGTCTCACGAACCCAATGTTTAAATCGTGTTTATTGTTAACAGTGTCAAGAAGGCACATAGAACAGATTACAAAAACTATTATGTACTTAAAACAACATTTTTAAGAAATGATACGAAGGTCCAGTCATTGTCTTAAACTGCGGTCCAAGTTAGACCTCACTGAAATAACTGACCCAAAGAGTATATTTTTGTGAAAACAAGTAGTCTCTATAACAGCAAGCCTTGGAAAAAATTGCTTTTGTATAAGCATACCCCTTCTTTTGGCGCCTCTGCTGCTGCTACTGCTGGTTTGGGCTCTGGTTCAGGTTCTGGTTCCTTCATGGGTGACAGGATTATTTTACCAACATTCTTTCGTTGGTGAATCTTTTGCATGGCCTTACCAACCTACTTGGAAAAAGCTGCCAGTCAGGACTGGTCTATTTTCTTAACTAAATTCCATTTACCCTGGGGGGGGGGGGACATTGTGCCCGCGCTGACGTTAACAAATTACTACTTTTAAATGGCTAGACGAATCTCGTGACTTTTCCTGAAATTTATCAGAGAAAAATTTCCTGTGTCAATGATGTGTCTATGATGATTGATGTTTCCATACCAACCATCTACTCAGAAGGTGTTTTGCCTATTTTCTGTCTTTTTTCAGTTTTTTTCCCCTTCATTTGTAAGGAGGACAATCCTTTACATTTTTGTGCCTGTTTTGATTAAGTACGTTTCTTAGAACAAATTCATATAATTTTTGATGTTGTCATTGTCAACTGTATGACTGCATGCTTGGGATTCAAGATGGCAGCTCAAAATTTATAATGGCTGCTTTGTGACGTCATGAAACGTCATAATCAACACGTCATAAACCCAATCTGTTAAGCTTATGACGTGCTAAAAACAGGCCAACTTTCATCACAAGAGCATGAATACTTTTCGAGATCTAAAGTGGGAACACTTTGTGCCCCCCCTCAGGCTCAGAAACTCAAAAAAAGCCCAGGCAAAATAGGGTTAACCTTCTAAGCCCTGGTACAAAAAAAGGCATATTCTCCTTACTGTTCTCCATACATTTCTTATGGAACTAGTAAGGAGCATTTGACTAAATATCAAGTCGTCTTATCCTTGATGATCATTTCCTTTATTCTCTTTACTCAGATGTTTGAACAAGTAGTGATAATGTAAAGAGGAATTTTATCATCGTCACTGCTAGGGCTAAAAGGGTTAAGGCTTAACAGTCACATTTATTTACTTAAATGACAATATTATTGCATTTTGGAGCAACTGATGTGTTCTATGTATCAATCCTACCACAATGTATCAAATTAAAATTAAAATCAACAACACTGTTTAGGCATTTGAAAATCACAAAATGCATCAATGTGCACATCTTCTTAAATCAATGGTCCACATGCATCAGGGGACATAGGATTAGTGTCCTTAAGCATTGCATGTGGCTTTAAATAAGAACTGATAATATTATGGATACAATTAACTGATAGTGTGGTTGCTGAAAACAAGTCACGTCTTGTCAAGTTACTTCATGTACCAAAGTGTCACAACAAAAATAAAATATACTTTCTCAGTTTTTTTTGGCACACATGTGTGGCTTCAACCTACGTCCTGATTTCAGCCTTCAACAATGTGAATGATACTACAATTTTCAGCGGAGTAAGGCCAAGAGAAGTTTGGTCACAAAGTTTAAATGTTCAAATTACCATGTTGTCAAGGGCAACTTGCTTTGCTTCCAATGGAGACTGCATGAATCGATCACATCATGCCAAACAAAAACTTCATAGGAGTTCAATTCTTTTCCAATAACATTTCAGAAACTTCTCAACTTGTATTATAAAAGCTAGAGTCAACATAGCAATAAAATGAACAAAGTAAAACTGACCTCTTCAAATGCAAAAACCTGATCAATGTGAGGTTTGATCTTTCCCTCACTGTACAACTGTAGCAAATCCTGCATTGCCTTTTTCGTTAACTCAGGGAAGTGTTTTGCATGTGCCAAGTCAAATCCACAGACACTCTTGCTCTCTTTCATCAGCTGCAATGG
This sequence comes from Siderastrea siderea, assembly GCA_964030785.1. Classification (NCBI taxonomy): domain Eukaryota; kingdom Metazoa; phylum Cnidaria; class Anthozoa; order Scleractinia; family Rhizangiidae; genus Siderastrea; species Siderastrea siderea. The sequence goes on from OZ034969.1 coordinate 29,239,507, forward strand.
GTTGAACGTTACCCCTTGAAACCACTGCAAACAAAAAACATGAGGATTAAGTCAGTAACTGTACTTATCAACAGGACACACTGCTTCACAATTTAGTTAAGACTATCAGTATTGGAACAAGTGTCCCCTGAGATTTAGTTTCCAGGAAATCTACCAGAGCAGAGAGGTCAGTGATTGCAGAAATTGTCCATTTTCGAAGTGTCCAGCCGGAAATAAATGACTTGTAACAACTGTCAAAACTATAAAAAAGTGCATGAAAGTTTAGAAGAGAGCACACAAGAGTTGATGAGAGCACACAAAAGTCAAAGGCAAAGCATAACAAAGAGTCAATGAGCCGAGAACACAAAAGTTAATGACAATGCACAAGAGTAAATTACATAGCATGGAATTTGGAGAAAACCCGTTCGAGTCAATGGGAACTCATTGGAGATGTTGAGAGCACATGTGCATGCCATCTTGGCAATCCTTCATTACTATCTACCTGGACTTTAGCCTTAAAGAAATAAAAAGTGCTGTTTTTCTTAAGGTTCTCTAGGATTGCCAGTGAGATTGCCAGTTCACAAGCAGTCTGACTTTCTATTTCATATCCTTTCCACACCACAGCTATTTCTAAGCCTCACTACCCCACCCACCCCCCAATCAGGTTGATGACCCAACCTTCACCAATGGTCGCAAAGCCTGGTCCCTAGGGAGCATGGCACTGTGCTGTGTGATGCCCCCCCCCCCCCCTCACTTTTAGCTGACCGCAGAAGGTTTTAATACTGTGTCCAGAATAAAGCAAAAAGTTAACTCAGACTTACATTCTTGGCAAAAGAAAAGACACTCTTAGATTCACTAATTGCATTTGCATATCCTGTGAAAAGTAATAATAACATAAGTCCACATTAATTCAAAATAATACAAGTGTATTATGTGCCACTACAACACTTAATCAAGACTACTAGGGAGCAGGGTCAACAAGAACCCATTTGGCAAAAATCGAGGGTAAAAATAAACTGCAATGCTTACTGGAAATCATCACTGTCATCATCATCCTCATAAACTTTATTTAAATAAGAAGTTGTATCATTGTGTGGTTCCAGAAAATATCCATACCCCCACCACATAGGGTCATTGGAAATTCCAAGGGGGAGGAAAGTATGAGCCTAAACTGGAATTTCCAGAGGGATGGAGGGTTCAAACCAATAAAAACCCTCCGTGGGGGTCAGTATGGATATTTTCTGGAACAACACATTACATAAAATGATCTTCCTAGGGGTTGTAGGAAAAAAAAATACACTAAATACAGCTAAGTAATCCTGAATGAGTTAAAACATACTCTCCCAGATTTGTACTCTCCCAGAAATCAACATCGCTAGTTTTTCAAGAGGTGGGGAGCAGGGATGGCACAGTGGTGAGAGCGCTCGCCTGCCACCAGTGTGGCCGGGTTTGACTCCCGCTCCCGGTGTCATATGTGGGTTGAGTTTGTTGTTGGTTCTCATCCTTGCTCCACGAGGTTTTTCTCTGGGTACTCCGGTTTTCTCCTCTCCTCAAAAACAAACACTTCCAATTCCAATTAGATCTAGAGCGCACGAACACGTTTAAACGAGCCTCAGAGCTCCTAAGTGTTTTGTGGGTAAACAAATTACGTTACAACAAATTATAATATTACAAGAGATCAGATTAGAATAATTTTCTCCACTCACTTACAGACTCTGCCTGGAGTCATGGTAAGGTGCTACAAAATGGGTTTTTAGTTTCAAGAAAAGGTGAACCATGAACAGTCATAGGACCTGTAAATTCCTTTGCTATAAATTTTTAGAAGCTGTACTTTTCTTGCACTTGCGCAGTCAGTCATACTGTGAAACACGCATGCATACACAGCTGCCCAAGTTTATTATTTTCATTAGTGGACATGAGCTGTGGTTTATCCATGAAATGAATGAAACGGTATGTAGGCAATTTAACCAACAGCTTTTCTTTAACTAAAAAACAATTAGGGCTATGACCTGCACAATACCACCACACCACTCAACTGAATGAGATACTGGGTCATTAGGTCGGCTGTGGGTTCTACTATCCTGTATGTGGAATGGATGATGTAATGAATATTAATAGCTTTTGCAGCTCCTCTCTAAATCAGTAAACACTTTAGGACCTCTGTCAAATTCCATTTTTTCCACAAAGAGGTTTTGACATACCAAACGTAACAAGAATTCCCAAGTGTTTAAGAAGATTGTATCCTTTCTTTGTATCTGCACCTCCAAGGGGATCAAGAACAATATCGACTCCTTCTGGGCACACCCTAACAAAACAGCAACCAATGAAAGACATTAAGGCCGGAATATAATTTTACGCCCTGAAGGTCAAGAGCACAACTGTCTTGTGTCAATTTAAATTTTAGGCTTTTCTATTTATTTATTTATTTATTTATTATTATTATTTTTGCTCCAGACTGCCTGAATTTTTGCATGGTATCTTCAAGTTCATTCAAAGAACATTGCCTAATTTGTTTTTCGCTGATTAGCTTCATTACCACATAGAGCTCTTGCAAAGCATGATGGATGTTCAGCGGCCGCCTGGGGCTCCCTTTCTGCTCACTACACTTGACACAAATCCAAGAAAAAAAACATAAAACGGCTTAATAAATTTGTCATCCTTTGAAGCCACCTTACGAAAAGTCTTGCCACAATTGTACCAAATGGGCTGCTTGGGTTAACAACTGGAGCACGGATGAGAATTCTTGGAAAAGAATGATTGAAGCAAAATTATAAAGAAATGAACTGAAATAAGCCTACTTTTTCACTGCTTGAACATAGTCCACTGTTCTGTAGTCAATGGCATGGGTTATTCCATTGGCAAGAATAGTCTCATGCTGAAATGGAAAATGCAATTACAGAAACATATTTATCAACAAAGTCTCTATTAAAGACCTTCTTAAAAATGATGGAAACTTCTTAACTTTCAAGGAGTTCGACTCTGATAAATACGGATGCCAAACTAACTTTCTTCAGTATTATCAAATAATTAGCGCAATACTGAACCGTTTACTGACAAAGGCAAAAGATACTGCCACCTTTAACAAGCTATTTTTCACAAGCAATAATAAAATCTTCAATTTGAATGACACTGTACAAATTAATCTGGGAAAAGCTAAATCAAAAGATTTTTACAAATTACTTAATGACAAAACCCATACAGACAATCAAACTGGTGCCAAACGGTGGAGCAAAAGTCTCTCTCTAAACGAAGATTCCTGGTGTAGGATCTTCAAGTCGCCGAAAAATGTTTGTAAGAAAAATAAACGCAAAGAATTTAACTTCAAGTTCATACATAGAATTATAGTAATGAACAGAGAATCATTCAAATTTGGTATCAAGAAGGATGATGAATGCATATACTGCAGACAGAACGACTCCATTGACCACACATTTATTGAATTCTATTTTATGAAGGCATTTGCAAAAGACATTTTGCAATGGTTTAACGCAACAAACAGGTGTCAGATCACCCCAACAGAAATGTTATTTGGTGTAATTTCCGATTCATGTGAAAGAAAAATAACAAAGAAATTTAACTATACCACCCTCTTTATGTGCCACTATCTATATTCAAGTAAGTTAAATAACAAAGCCATCTCCCCCCAAGAGTTTACAACTCAACTCAAAAATAAATGTCGTATTGAGAATAACTGCTGAACATTGGCAAAATGGGAACTACCATGCATCCTCCTTTTGGTTTCTTATTTAGCTTTAAGTAAGAATATATTGTAATTACTGTAAAATACTGTAAAATTTCCTGGACAAAATATAATAAAAAATGTTAACTGAAACAAAAAAACAAAAAAAAAAAAACAACAACAACAAAAAATCAGGACAATATATCACGAATCCAACATTAAACATTGAGTTATAAAATTTATTCCAGTTATGTGCAAAACAAGGTTGCAATGATTACTGCTCATGAAAATTGCTGCATCATGCAAATAAAAAATTGTTGGAGAACCCACTGTTGATATACATTTTCCAGTGCTTTCAATAAGCACCGATGGCCAACGAAAAGTGTCGGCTATTTCGCTCAGAGAAATTGGCTACTTTTCCCCTAAACTGAAGTAATTACAGGAAGATTCTTTCAAAGCTCCTGTTGATACAGTCAGTTAATACTCTACTCAAACCAGCTGCCTACTTCAAATTTTATTGAAACCCCTGATTTTCATATCATTTAAAAAACTTTCTTTTCAGTGTTTAGTGGCTGTGAACTATGTGTATACCTTTGATGCAGAAGCTGTACCAAACATTGTTATTCCCTCCACCGTCTTACAAAGCTGAGTGGCTGCCATACCCTACAAAACATTTTCGCAGACACATTACAAAGCAAATGGACGATTCTTAAGAAAGAAGACCATGCAAACAAAGCCAAATTGGTAGTCACGGTAAAGCTTTCTGCTGGGTAAGGAATGAATGAAGCATTTTAAAAACCTAATCAAGTTTACAATTTAGATTTAACAGGCACTATGAGCAAGGCTGCTGCCTAACGGGCGCCCGGTCGCCAGGGGCGCCTAAGTTGTACATGCGGGCGACCAAATTTCTGTACAAGGAGCCCGCACGGGCTCCTATAAACCTGAGATTATCTTGGGACAATGGCCCCTACGTCCCGATAAATTTGGTTCTATTAGCTGAGCTTCAAACAATGGAACTATTTATGTATTTGGCGCGAAGCCATACATGGTAGAATTCTTCAAAAACCCATAACAAAAGTGTTAAAACAGCGAAGCCATCGTTTGTCTCCTGTTGGCAGTTGGAGACTGGGTACAAGATGTGATTCCCAAATATGGAATATCAAAATCATGGGCTGTTTTGTTGCCCCGGCATTCGCAAGTGATCACGCGCTGGCAGCAAGGAAGACTGTTATGTCTATTTGATTTTTTTTTCTTTTTGTGAGAAGAACGGGTAGATGACTTGTGTGCTATCGCCTCAACATCCTTGATATTTGATTTCATGTACAAGTTCGCCCTGAATCATTCATCATTTTGTGATCTCGTTATATTCAAATAAAGAAACCTTACGAACTTGGTGTAATCTTTACTTTGCTGCACGCGTTCAAGCGCTAATTTCTGCGAAAATCACCGAAGGTTTCCTTGGCTTTAACGGAGTATAACCCGATGGCAGCGATGGAGGTCTCGCAACAGGAACAGGTAAAATATATAAAGTTGTTTTTCTCGATTTCTCATACGAAAACATATCTAAGCTTCCAGTCTCGATAGCAATTTGAAACCCTTACAAAACAACAAATCTTCCTTATGCAGTGCGACTTGCGTTACTTCATTTGATCGTATATTTAACAACGTTTTTTAGACTAGTGTAGTATTTCGATTATAGAATAACCGTCCCACTTCCAGAGACACGATCTACTGCTCCTGTGGTCCATGAAGTCACCGATTTTGAGTTCAAAGATCATGAAACCGGGGTGACAGATTATTAATTCAATTTGATATTTCCCGCGCAATTTGCTTTTGTGATTTGATCGTTTGCATACAGAAATTTCTCGCTAAAATTGACTTTATAAAAATACTAGTATGTTTTGTTTGTGTGTAAAAACATAAACTTTTGCGTCTGGATGTCAGGTATGGCGCGAAGTGAAATGGTTGTGTGGAAATCGAAGTCAAACTGAAAATGTAAGCATGCCACTGTGTGACCTATCTCTAGTTTCACTGTCAAAGAGTTAAAAACACTCCCCAACAACTTAAATGACAAAAAGGTAAAGTCACAATGATTAGAAATCATTCAGGAGACAGTATAAGACTTCTGTACCCATACAAATTTTTATAGTTTAAACTAAAACAGAAACTTTTACTTGGATACATTTGATAATTATCCAGAAGCCAATGCAGCTTTCTATTGCAGATATTTCAACCATCCAGACTAAGGCTAATTGCAAGCAGTGATGTTCTGTTGTTGTTTTATCTGCATATATGTATACAAATAGCATGAATAAGATTGTAACATTGTCAGCAAATTTCATGAAGACTAAGTTGTGAAACACTCTACTGTTAGTCTCACTGTTAGTACTGTTAGGAGCCATCAATAAGGTCCAAGATCAAACATCATGAACACTAATGACGACTAAATTGCATAACCTACGATTTTATTAAAACTGTGTTGAGTTAAATTGGACATTTTCTTGTTTGCAACTTCTGTTTGGTATTGTTTATTGTAATTATGTATTTTGTCATTTATTTCTTTCATTTTTTTGCATAACACTTCCTGTAATTAGCTGCACAGTTAGCTACAGACACGTGCCATGCTGCTCGTGAAACCAGAAGCAAGAAAGAGATGTTCGTAGTCCAAAAACAATTTGGCCAAGGATACAGAATGAGAGAGACAGCGACAGCATAATGGCTGGGGCTAGGGTTTTCTTTATGATGCGGTCTAAATAAATAATTAACCAATTCTGGGCTCCTAGGAATGTGAGTTGGGCTCCTAAGTTTGGATTTTGGGAGCCCGAAGGGCTCCCGAAAATTTTCCTTAGGCAGCAGCCTTGCTATGAGAGTTTTTTTTTTGCAATGCGCATTTGACCATGTACTTTAAGTATGTTAATTTGCATAATATTAAGTAATAAATATTATCATTAGCGGTTTATGGCACTGAATTTCAACTTGGTCGCGTCAGGATCAAATCCAGTTCTGGCCACTAGCTTGAGTGGTTTCTCGCTAGCCTGAGTTCAGCTCCTTGTCAAAGCATGCATGTTGATAGCCGACCGGTCTGCCTCTGCTCAGTTGGGATTCTTACTTGTTATGTTAAATTTGTTTTTTCTTTCTAGATATTTATATGGTCCTACAATTTTATGGGTTTAACACATATAATAATAATAATAACAATAATAATCAACTTTATTTAAAGAGGGCAAACATGTAACAGTAAAAAACTGAAAAACCAGGGCCCTCTAATATATAATACAATATTTAACAATTATCCTGCGAAATCGCGCGGAATATCACCTGATACTTAGCCGACGAGGCCGTAGGCCGAGTTGGCTAAATCAGGGGATATTCCGCAAGATTGAGCAGGATAATTGTTTTATTATTCAACAAATTCCCATCGACTACCATTTTCAGAACGAGAAAAACTACGGCTCTATGATAAAAACGCTAAAAGCTGGCAACACATAAGCTTAATAAAAATCAAAACAGAACTTCAAGAAATCGAAGTTTACTACCGTTCACTTAAAAATACTTATTTACAAACTCATGTTTGGAAATGACAAGACAAAGGAAAAAAATATTGCTACCTTACCGAGAATAAGTCCTCATTCTGTGAATTAAAATCTTTTCAACTTTAGTCTTTACAACTTTCCGTGAGCAAGTGTGCTGCTTCGTTCGCAATAGCATTTTCTTGGTTGAGTTCTCACTATGAAAATTCCAAGTCAACCTCTGGATATCTTTGTGAGCTGAAGCAAATACTTGATGACTTTTTGAGAGCATTTAATCGTGGAAAGTTTCTTCCAGAGAGTTAAAATTTACAGAGAACACTGCTAAAACTGCCTCGCTTTTCAAAATGGCCGCCAAACAAGCAATGAAAGAAAATCTGCAGTGCACTTCCAAATATGGTCATTTACATATATCGCAGGATATCTGTCATGTAGGATGACAGATATTGAGGGCTTCCTTACCATATATGGGCATAGTGACAATTTGTTGAATAATAAATATCAATATACAACATATATCTTGTGTAAATAAGGGTTATTCTTACCAGTGAACACTATTGTACTTTCACAACTTCAATAAGAATAAATTATTGTAACCACAAAAGAACTAAAATAAAAACCACTATAGGCATTGAAATGCAATTGAAATTCACCAAAAATCTCTAAATTTGTTAACAAGAGTTGTTGCAGAAAATAGTAGCCTTACTGTGAAAATTATACAATTACTTGCTTTAATGAAGTAAATATAAAGCAAAACATTGGTTTGAGCTCAAAATGATTACCTAATAGCATTTATGACCAAAGCTTTGTTTTGATCCTTTCAACTACCACCAGCGAATAGCCTGCGTGCAGACGTCTCCTATTTCCTTCCACCCGTGGAAAAGGGACGTCTGCGAAACGGCGTCGCTAATCGTGTTCCAGTATCCTGCTGTTCGGATTTTAAATTTCGCATAAATTATGATAACAGAGTTTTGTTTTCTGTGCCAGAAACGTTTCCCTCTGATCGCTCCATGATCGGAGGTCGAACAGGACTAAGAGGAGGAATCTGAATTTTTCTCACAGAAGCATTGCGAACGGCTTTCACAGGAGATGACGTAACCAGCGAACTGAGATCATTCGACGAACGATCTACCGACTCCTCCAAAAGAATTCGCTTCTCGGGAGAAGCCGAAGTTCCTACGCTGTCCTTTCCTAGTGTCTCGATCTTTTTTTTTACTGTAAGTCCTGCCTCGAAAGCTTTGGAACTATAATCGCTAAAAAGTTCGTCCTCGATTTTTCTCACGTTGGCGTAAAGACCTCTCCGCTTTTGCAACTTTCCCACGCACGATCCACAAATATATGGTGATGTTTCGTGTACGATGAACTGAAGAGAAAGGACTTCTTCCTGAATTTTATATTCACTGCGACTTTTCACAAGGTTTCTGTCGTTGTTTTTCAGAATAGTCGAGAAACACAACACACAATCGGACATGTTTTTATCAATGGAAAACCCTGCTAAATGTAGTCGCATACATTATCTCGAGCATTTCCCGACGATAGCCAATCAGAGTTGTTTCTAACAGTGGCTATTGTCAAACAACCAATAAAAGCACTTTCCACGAATTCCTGAAAAACAGCAGGATATTGGAACACGATTAGCGACGCCGTTTCGCAGACGTCCCTTTTCCGCCGGTGGAAGGAAATAGGAGACGTCTGCACGCAGGCTACCAGCGAATGGAATATATTAAAATAAGCGAAAACAAGGAACAAATTGTGCCTTAAGCCCATTCAAAAATCTCTTGTTTTAAACTTACCACTCCGCCAGCAGCCATGTGAATAAGGATACTTTTCCTGTGACCTAAGTTTGCACAGTGAAAGACCGTGAAATAAGCCGTGAGGTAATTAATAGGAATTGCAGCAGCATCCTCAAAACTCATGCTCTCTGGAATGACAAAACAATTCTCTGCAGGAATACAGACATATTCAGACCAAGCACCGCATGTTTCAAGCCGAAGGCACAATACACGTGCACCAACCTATCAATAACAAAAACATGAATGTGATTAGTCCATGTTAGACAGGAAATTGTTGCGACATGAAAGAAGCACTCTCTGTCCAAGAAGTGTCCTCTGTTCTAATCAGCATACCTGTTGAATCAGGTTTTCATAAAAAGGCATCCCTACACAAACTGGTATCACTCTCAACATGTATAGTAGACTTTTAAAACAAAGTAAAACAAACTTTGTTGTTATTGCTTGTCTTACTTCTTTCACATTATCCTATCACCTTGAAAGAGTTCATTAAACATAGTCCAAAGAGAGAGGCCTTGACAGTGTACCATGGCAGTGCTATCAGTTGGGCAAAAAGGCACACACTGGCACACACTAGCCAAATTTTTACTGTGTCATTATTTCTACACTTCTGTTTATTACCCCGCCGTCAGGACGGGTCTAGTAATATCCATTTTTTCGTTTTTGTGTTCTTTTTTTCTTGGTCACTTGCCCCAGACTCCCGGTTATCGTTCGGTTGCTACACCACATGGCCTCTATTTTGAGTGACTGTAATATAATTTGCAACCTGAGGGGAGGGAGAACAATGGTAGGGTCTAATGTTAGTATTTTCATTACGATCACTTGAATTATACAGAAAATAATTATTATTCTTTAGATATATTGTTCAGACATAAGTGTGTTCTTTAACAATTTGTAATATTATTATTATTATTTAGTGCGTCCCCAATTAGCACCCTGTCTTTACAGGGAGCTAGATCAATTTTGACACAAAAATAAAGTTATTATTATTATTATTATTGTAATGCCCATGGGGTTTTCTTGTTTACTTCTTACCTCCAAATCTGTGACATTTTCTCCAAGTTCCTCTACGGTTCCAGCACATTCCATTCCAGGAGTGAATGGTGGTTTTTTTGGAGCACAATACAGCCCTTGACGTTGCATTATGTCCGCAAAATTTAGGCCACTGTGTTGATAAAAAGTGTTGAAAGGAAAAAAAATAAAAACATGCAGGACATTTAGAAATTATCATAACCTCTCTAGAATGGCCAGTGCCACAGAAAGCACTGTTATTAGAATCTAGCATCGCCCTGTCATGGCTCAGGGCAACTATAGTCAAGACGGCTGGCTTCTCAGAGTTTGAGACTACAGGCATAGGAGAATATTTCTGAGTTAATGGCTGGCTACTCTCCCTAAGAATGCAACTTCTTCAAAGATTAATGACAGTCCTGCTTTGAGGGTTAACTGGCAGTTCTGAACAGCTAGCTGTTAATTGCATGTTTTAATTAGAGTATTTGAGAAAAGGGATTGCTGTCTGGACCAGGAAATATGGTCTTTGTGGAGAGGTGGCACAAACGTTATTTCAAAACTAATTGGCTGGACTAGTCAGCCTGTAAATACCGTCGAATTCCAAAAGACCCTGACAGTTACTTTTCGGATTAGCAAGCCTAAGGGGCTGCAACTTTCAGGTAGCCATTACTTTTGGGCAGCTAAAATGTGCCAGTGATTTAAAAAGGAAGTAATTCATCATACTGTAAATGGAACTTCAGAATAAGCAAAATGTCACTTTGATTCTTTTAAGACTTTCTTGTCTATTCTTCAGCATTGTTGTTAAACACTGGGCTGTTGGAACTCAGTTTCCACTTAGTTACACTGAAGACTAAAAGGATTAAATAGTAATTTTACCCGTTCAAGTTTATGTTAATGCTCTCATTTAAAACACTGAAGTCATGCTTCTGAATAAATGTTCCTGTTCCAGTAACTACATTCAGAGCTTTCATGAATTAAAATACTTGTTCCACTTTGAGTTACTCCTGGTTAGTTTGTTCGGAGATGACACCAAAGTATTTAGGACCACTGTTATTGGTGGAAGCGTTACTTTCAGGGGCCTGCTACTTTTGGGAACTATGAGAAAGGTCGGAGTATTAACGACACTTAAGGGTGGCCGTTACTTTTGATGGCCACCACTTTCGGAATTCTACGGTAGCATTTGCCAATTTGAAGGAATAGTTGTGCATACCATTGATAGAATGTACCGTTTTGAAGTTAGAATAGTCCTAATAAAATAGTCGAAAATAAAGGCATTCACAAAATGTACTGGTCTGGCCAGCCATTGTGTGGTTCTAGAAAATATCTATATCTACCTCAAAGGTCCCTGGAGATTCTCAGGGGGATGGGGAGTCTCAAGAGTCAAATTTCAAAAGAAGAGCACAACACTTAAGAACGCACCTCTAATACAGAGATATTTTAGTAACGGTTATGACTTTGGGGAAAAGGCAGATCTTAGCAACGGTTAATGGCATCGAAAGGAAAAATGTGGTAACCACGCATTTTTCAGAATAACTAAGCAATTATAATTCTAAAAAAACTTTAAAATACAAAGAATGTATGGCACTTTCCTTCCAAATTTAAGCTCAATTATCTCTGAAAAATGTGTGGTTACCCCCAGTTTTCTTTTTGGAGTCTCAAGGGTGTTGCCTAACAGGAGCCCAGTGGCCTGGTGCACCCAAGGAATAGCTCTGGGCGCCTAAATTTTAGCTGTAGCACCTAACATTTCACAGGCTGGGCTCCTAATGTATCGGCTTTTGGCTTTGTGGGCTCCTTCAAATTTTCTTTAGGCAGCAGCCTTGAGTCTGATAGTCCTCGCCAAGATCTGCTTTTCCCACACACAGTCATTAACTACGCAACAATACCTTTGTATTAGTAGACAAACTCCTTCAGAAACTTCAGTATCTTGGACCAGACCCAAGATGTGCACAACATATGCACAGTAACAAAAGTAGGCACCTTCCTTAACTGGAATTTCCGAAGGGGTAGAGGGATCAAACCGAAAAACCTTCTGTGACCCTCAGGATGGGAAGGGGGGGATGGATATTTCTGGAACAACACATTGAGGACAAACGGTAAAATAATGCTCTTAATATTAAGTCTCTTGTGTAAGAGAAGAGATTTACAAATTTGACTTACAATGTGCCATTAAGCTGTCCACTTCTAATTTAACTCCCTACTCACTTGCCTAGAATCAAATGTTACAAGTAACTCCTTTGAAATACGTGCATAAATTATATTTAGTCCAACAAGAAATTCTGAAGAATTTACAGGTGGTGCATAGTCTCTCACCCCCCTCCCCCTCCCCCCTCCCCCCTCCCCTTTTCTTAAGGAAAAACGTTTAACTTTAGTAGTTCGTGGTTTCTGGTGACCTGTTATGGACAATTTGCACTTCCGGTATGTAAGGAATTAAATGTATGTATGCAACTTGAGAACTTCGTTTGTTTGTAACCAGTGACCCCTGTACAACTCTTTCAAATCGTTCTTAAACCGTCATATCCTTAAGCTACAACAGGCGGAAACGTTTTTTGCCCAAAAAGCTTTACTTCTCTTTTGAGCTCAAACTTCATTTTGTCTAGTGTTCTTGATTTCACGTAGGGGTTCAGACCAATTTTTTATCGCCAGAAAGCTGTGTTTCCAGAGACATCTGGAAGACATCTTCACATCAATGCCGAGATAGCTAACTGACTCGTTACGTTTATAGTTTTGCCCGTTAACCCGTGCTCTAATACAGACTAAAATGAATGAAACTTTATTAATTAGTTTGAAACCGTGGAAAGACATAAACAAAAGACTGAGAGGTCTAAGACAAGTTTAGACAACCAAAATTCTAAAAATTGGGCAGAACCGAAAAGCAGAAATGTATTTCTGACCTGGTGCAATGGAATCAATTTAGATTGGTGATACTCAGGCCTTGTTTGTTATTTGATTGAGATTTCATCACCACCGAATTTTTTTGTTTACTGTTTTCCTTTTTTTTAGTGTTATAGTTTTTTGGGACGTTATTTATTAAACTATACAAGTTAGTTTCAGCTTTGATTCTGTAAGGGCCTGGTTTGCAGTGGCAGGTATAGATTGCTTTCTGTCTTGTGCACTGAGAGAACGCACGTGAGCGCGGATGGGCATTGGCCCAACTCCCAAGTTCTCACTAGCCTTTGTAGACACTGCCCCTTAAAAATGAAATGTCCTCAAAAACAGCGAAATAAACATTTCAATGCTTACCTCTACTCAACTTCAATACACTGCAAAACTCAAAACAACAAAATTACACTTCGCATGCAAGAATGGTCATGTCACCAACAAATCGTCCGGTTTTTGAAACATTAGCTTTCAATCTCGTAAAAACCACGTCATTATAACGAGCCTGATTGTTTAGAGCCCACATGGAGACTAAGTCTACTGACTTCCATAAATTCAGGAATGTGCATTGCATTTTATGAGACGGCCGCTGAGTGCCTAGGCATGTCGCGCTGCATAAAAAGGAACCTTATATCTTGCAACTGAAGCATAACATGTCCTTAATCATGCTGTTAGGAATCCCCAAATCCTGTATTCCATTCATATTTCAAATTCTGAATCCTGAAAATGTGAATCTTCTTATAAAGAATTGTCAATGAAATACATCCCTGGCAAGTGATGTTTTCTTCCATTTTTTCCCTTAAAATTTTCTTTCATTTATGTATAACATTAAAAAATCATACACTTGAAGACATTTCAGTAAAATCCTATATGAATCACGATTACCATTTTTTATTGGCTCCCAATTAGAAAATGTATGATTTTCAAATTTTTTACTAGAAGTCTCCTTGAATTGTACCATGCACAGAGCTCAAACCACAACTAATGGAATATGATTTACATACAATATATGCAAACTAAATTATGCCAAGTATATTATTGACAACTGAGAACCATAATCTTCCCACGCAAATACGGCCACAATGAATCTTAAATAAACAGTTACAAAATAACACTCCTTCAAGGAAAATAAACGAGAATAATAATAAAGCGACACTGAAACATAATTATAACCTCTTAAGAGGAGTTTTTGTCGCAGGTACAGGACAAAGCTTGCACGATGGGAACGATGCAAAGAATGACACATATCATGGAAAGCAACTAGGAAATTATAAGCCAGCAAGGTAAAATACAATTAAACGAAAACGTAACGAACACATTTACTACGGCAACTACACCTAGCGGAGTTGAAATTGGCTTGAATCGCTTATTATCGCCACAAAAGCATTCGTTTATACAAGGTCAAATATCAAACATGTGCAAGCTTTTATATGCAAGACTGGATTTACAAGAGCCCCTCCCACTACAAACAACGGAGCAACTCCCAGCCTTTCAGGAAATCACTTCTACCTTTGTTCGATCGAAATAATTGCACTCCAGGGGGAATTCAGCTGCTGCTCTTAAAGCGTCACGGAAAAAAAAGTCTCAAGAAAGCAGATAACATTGAGAAAATAGAGGTATGTTACTCACCAAGCGTGGACGCGAACGAGGACTTGACCATTCGTCGGTTTAGGCTTGACTAATTTTTGGACTTGAAGTTTGTTATAACCGCCATACCCCGTGAGCACAATGCTTCGTATTCTTTCCTGCTCCGGTTGTTCCTTTTTCTCCTCGGCTTTTTCTTCAGGTTTTTCTTCCCCCTCCGCTTTCGCCGCTGCTTCTTCCTTGCGCTCCTCGTCCGCCATGATGTTTGCACGTTTTTCTCCGGTTCCCTGCAGTCAACAAACGTGGCCTCAAATGAATGAAGGGCGGGGTGGGGTGGGGAGTTGGCTGGATTAGGGGACGCGTGACTACAAAATCATGACGAAGAGCATGAAATGTAGACAGATTTGAAGAGGCAGTTCAGAAAATAATAGATATTTTTATTAGAAGGTGAACAAAAGCTCAATTCGATTATACGCAGGGGAAACTAGGTGCAGTGGCAAAATTTTCCTTTCCCAACTAGCCTGTTCATTGAAAAATAGTTTTTGCTGTTGTTTTTGAAAATTTTTAGTTTCTAAGTGCAGGAAATTCGAAGTAGAGCCGCTTCACACTTGATCTCTTAATCTGAAAACTGAATTCATGCAAAAGATCTTGGGCCATGATCCACTGCACTCAAATGTATCAAAAATATTCAACTATCTATCGTGGAGAAAGTTTTAAGACCTTTTAACGTTTTCTGATCGAAATCATCGTTCTGCATAGTCTAGACACATTTTTAACCTCTATGTGTAAATATGAAAAAAAAACATGCAAAGGGTTTATACACAGTGTTTACACGACAGGACATGTTGCAGCGACATGTCGTAGTGACAACTAGCAGCGACAAAATCGTATGAGAGCTCTTCGCATTCATACCACGGAGTATGAAGCAGGGATCTTTAACGGGGGCATGCAGCAGCCGGACAGATAAAAAAGATGATCATGCAGAAGATAACGTAGTTAGACATGTACCAGGTTCCTGTTTTCTCGCGTGACCTACCTGTGCTAGGATGATTTTTTTCCCATTAATTTAAAAACCAAAAGTCTCACGTGCAATAATGTGCACGTGTCCGATCCTCTAAAACCAGCGGTTAAAATGTTACTCAGTCATTCAGACGTAAAGAAACGATAATCAGACAACAACGATCGGAGAAACGTTCAACTGTGTCGAATTTCTGCCTCTTTTCTAGCTTGTAGTCGAAATCAGCAGGATCCGTGTGGCACTAGTAGCAGTTTATAGTGGCAGAAGGTAGAGACCCTCCCCAGTCAGCTCGCTAAGCAGCCAAGTCACTCTACACTGGCACTGCAGCTGAGATATGAGCGACAATTCGCCCCATGATGTCTTGCAAATCGTGTCCAAACTCATGCTATTTTAGGTTTATCAACTGAGTTGATAAGGTAAATGGCCACCGTAAAGAGATTGAAAGCTGACGTTTCGCGCGTTAGCCCTTCGTCAGAGCGAATCGGATTCGCTCTTGAGCCCTTCGGGCTAACGCTCGAAACGTCAGCTATCTCTTTACGGTGGCCCATTTACCTTATCCACTCAGATAAATCCAAAATTTTGTGTTTTACGTCCCCACCGACGCAGCACCATAGTTTCTTTAGAAACTAACCCCTTGGTTGTTTAATGTTATTTTAAACATCTTGTTTGGTTTAAAAAAGTTTTCCTTTCTTTTCTTTCTTCTGCGCGAAGTTTAAGTTGCGGAGCCGCGAAGGGAATGGAGAGAAGCGGTTTGAAAGTGGTGTCCGCCTTTGGAAGCATTCTGCGCTTGGCTGAGACAACAACTGTACGACCGCTTGAAATTTGTCCGGTAGGTGTCCTCCATGTACACATGGTGCCAGTTGGATCACTTTCCAATTGTATTTGCTCTTTTTCAAGGACCCCCGCAAACGAAGAAACATCTTTGTGGAATTTTTGTTTCCCAAAATGTTTCTTGGGTGCGCAGATTAAAAACGTTTGCTTACTGCTTATGAACTGGCTACGCAAAAGTTTTTATTTGCATTTATGCTCCGCTCGCTGTCTATGTTATAAGCTGTTATACTTCTTCACAACCTCATCTATCTGCCTGTTAGCATAATGATTCATACAAATTCTTTAAGTATGACTCTATCAGGGGTGGCACAGGCTAGGGGCTAGGGGACCGCCCTGTCACGCTAGGGTGGCACATTATCGGCCATTTTGTGGAGACGTTTGTGCATGCTCGAGTTAGGAAATACAGCCCGTCGCTATAAGCCCGTCGCAATCCCGTCGCAGCCCGCGGGACCGTGAAATCTAGCAGTCAACATTGTTTCTTTGGCACAAACGGGGAAACATTTGGTGAGGAAACAACATATTTTCAAACACATTTTTGTTTCTCGTAAGCAAAAAATGTTTCCGCAACAAATGTTTGCTTTGCGCTAAATAGGTCCCGCTTATGACAGGTAAAACGCAGCATTAAATGCGTGGCTGAGACTACAAATGTAAGACCTCTTGCAACTGCTTGGAAGTTAGTCGGTGCCTGTCACTAGATAGGCTAATTTTCACATGTCCCGAGGTCGCGTGAGAAGGGAGTGTGAGACCCGGGGCGGGGTACTCTTTGCAGTCGGCTATACAGGGAGACTCCACCCGAAAGAGGTGCCTTGATTTGCGCTTGCAGTATATAAAAGGATAGGAAAATTTACCGTTTTAGTAAGGCAAAAGATTTGCCAAAATACACCATGAACTAAAAGACATAGCAGCTAAGTTAGAGGTGGTTATTGTTTGCATTGACGGGGTTTCCTGATAAGAAAATCACTAAGCTTTTCGCTCGTGTCACAGAAAATTGTCGTAGTAACGAGCTAGTTGTAATAACGGGATGGTCGAAACAACAGAGATCCTGGTTTTAGCTTCCTATGTTCACCCTGTCACTGTTGGAGCTCCTCCGGAGCCCGTTTTCTGCTGATTTCAGCACCATCAACTAAAAAGGACGCCCTGTACTCGGTCACTTTTAGGCCCAGTTCAAACGTCGAACTTTACATGTGCCGAGCCTAATGCAAATTAGCAAAAACAAAAGCTTTTGCTCATTTGCATTAGGTTCAGCACATGTAAAGTTCGACGTTTGAACTAGGCCTTACTTATTTTACAGAAAATACGGAAAAGTAACAAAAGAAAACGAAACTTAACGAAACAACCTTCTATTTGTCACCTCTCCGGATATTTGCAACAATGTCGTGATCGTACTACACTCTCATTTGCAGGCGAGCTGCATTAACGTTGGCCTGCAGATAAGAAGAGGAGTTTACATAAGTCTTTGCGAGTATTTTTTGTAGCCTACCACTTACATGCCCCCATGTCACCTTTTAACTCCTACCGACTTTGAGTTTGAGTTCCAACCTTGGAACACCGCTTACTTAACTTGTTTTTAATTATGTACAATTTAGCTTTCTTTCATGGTGTGCATTGTTAACACTAGAAAATAATCTGAAATTAGTTTAACCATAAGAAAAAACAATGTGTAATTTTTACTTTAAAGGAGTAAAACTACTAGAATTACCCGCAGTGCCTTTGACCAGTTTGTTTATTTACCTCATTTGCTTGACACCAGTGTCCTGGCCCCACATTAATCCAGGAATGCTAAATCAGGGACCGCGGGGCCTATTTTAAAGTGGGGGGGCTAGCCAGATCGCTCAAGTGTGAGGGAGGGGGGAGGGGGTGGAATGACAGCCTAACGCGAAATTTTTGTCCTCTTTTCCTGCCTTCAGTGACTAACAATGCATCTAGGGTGGCCAAAAGTGCTAAAAGTTGTCGGTTTTCACCCATCATGTAGACCAGTATAAGTTACGAATCAAAGCTATACTAAAGAGTATCAAAGACATCAAACTATTCAACCTACCAGTGATTACTTAACAAGGTCGATACTTAGGCCACGTTTTGGTGGCCTAATCCGGAATAGAAGACAATATACTATTACAGTTTTCTCAGTTTGGAGATGATGACTTCTTTCGCTCAGTAATGTACCCACGATAACAAAATGAACGGAATGCGGTCAGAACGTTTTGGTTTACTCAAAACAGAAAAGAATGCGTTCTTTTAGGGAGTCGGTGTTCTGGATATTCCTAAACCTTAATAAGAATAGCCAGAATAGTCCTAAAGTAATGTGCCTGGGCCTCTTCTTTCATTTCTGCACACATTTTAAGACGTATCCAGCAAGGTGAAAACCTTGACGTATTCGGATTTAAAATCTCAAACTCAAAAATGTTTTTCTTAAAACTTGTGTTAGGCAAACTGAGAAACTGAGCTGAGTATCATGAAATATATAGTTCACCAAAGTCAGTCTGTCGGTATGTTCTGACTGCAGAATCCCTTATTTGTCATCGTTAGGAGCGAAAGAGATATTTCGGCAGCTATCGTAGTTGCAAAGTTTACATACATAGAGAGGCTTGATGAAGTCAGGTTGATTTTCAACAAATATGGAGACAGACTACAGTTCGTAATGTGCGGGCCAGGCAAGAACGACAGTTAACAAAAGTCAAACTCTTCAAGAACATAAGAGAGTCAATGAGAGTTCACGAATTATAGAGGCCCAACGACAGCGAGAGTTTCATCTACCGTCGATTGTAATTAAAATCTGAGCAGGTTCAAACTCTTCAAGATAGACTCCCCCAGAGCGCACGCGAGTTTCAACTAATCCGAAGCCAAATGATAGCAAGGCGATTTGAACTTTGAAGAGTATTCCGCTTTTGTTTGGTCCATATGAAAATTAATTCTGAAACCACGGGAAAACCACGGTACCGGTTAACCCTGAAACTAATCACTGACTAATGAATTTTCCAACTTTATCATTATTATTTTTTAATGGCACCAAAAAGTGGGGGGGGGGGGGGGCTAAAGCCCCCTCAGCCCACCCCTCGCGCGGTCCCTGTAAATGCTACATATCAATGTAAATACAACTACATGAGCTTGTAGCCCTGGCTTGTAGCTCCCCTCTGCATTGAATGTTGAAAATATTGAAAAAAAAAGTGTTCATAATAGTGATTTCTTTTAAACTGTAAGATAAAAAATATATCAATATATCTCTAATTTCTCGGTATTCCCGAGTTCAGCATAACATAACGTAACGTAACGTAACGTAACATAACATAACAACACCTTTATTTTAGCACGAGAGGGTTTAAAACTAGAAGCTTGTGGGGTCGTGCCTTACTACAAAACATTACAATAAAATATATACATATAAAACATTTAATACAAAGCTAAGAACATAAACTTATAAAAATATTAATTTTAAAAATACACGTAATCACTTCTCTATACCGAGAAGTCGAAGCGGTTGAACTACATCGAAAATAAAGTTTACAAAATACTCCTTGACAGTAAGTCGTACTTTTATTTCCCTAAAATTTAAATAAGTTTATTAGTTATTTTACCATTATAATTCACTCCGCGGCCACGCTTGTAGGTAGCCATCTGGTTTGCTCCCGCCCGTTGGGGTATTTAGTCATGTTATGTTTAATTTATTTGCCCATGATTATCGTCCATGATTATTTCAGTGGAGTGCCTATATATGAACTAGCTGTATTTGCTAAGTGCACGTCCACTTTAAATAATAGCATAAACACCATTTTTTTACCATTTTACACCAAATGTGCTCAAGCGAATACTTGTGTGCGCTTTCGTTACAGTCTGAAAAATTCAATGAAAAATTTGCTGCTTTAAGGCTTAACTTTGTAATAATGTTGGTTGCATTTTTACGAGAAACATAAGAAATTTAATGCTTTCGATTAACAGGAAGTCAAAACTGGAGAAAATGCCAAAAGGATCAGATACAGTGGATCTTTCTAATGGAATAGTTTCTGAATCTTTCCATGTGCAAGAACTTGCAGTTTTTGATTTTCCAACGCGAGTGTTTTTTTAAGTAAATGGCAAGCACCCATCTTTGTTTTCAAAAGTTGCTCGGTTAATTAAAAGATCTTTGATATGATTTTTTTTTAAAGAGATACGCGTTACACAACCTCAGATCCACAATCTTTCTTTCCCCGTCCTTATTTGTCAATATATCAGAAGTGGGGTGACAGACCTCGAAACCAGGCCTAGGTTCAAAACTGAATAGTGGATTACGTTTACTTCTCTTCTTCCTTTTTTTCTCCTGTCTCTTTCCCTTCTGTTTTAACTTCTGCTTCCTGCAAAGGTCAATGCACAAAGCTTACAAATGTCAGAGAGCTTTTCAAAAGGTAAATCAACGGTTTCAATCCTAAAAGCACTCAAGATAAAAAAACAAAAACAAACAAACAAACAGACATCATTTGGCAAAATATCCAGAAGGAAACAGTATCACATTAAAGTTAACTACTCAGCAGCTTTACAAGATATCAAGAAGCACTTGAACAGTATCACATGAAATCAATCGTCAGTATCTTTGATTATGCTATGGGTTTTCCTTGAATCAAGCAAAATGAGTAGATGTTTATCTCAGGGAGTTAAAAGGAATATTTTTGTGCAAACAAATAAATTCTCTACAACAGCCACCCTAGGGTAGAATTTACTGGCTGTTGTTTGAGAGGTGGCTGTCACGGTGAGATATAAAAAATTGAGAGAACCTGAGGACATGGAATGGCGGCCAGGGACCCGTTTTTCGAAACTCCCGATAACTTTCCGAGCCCAAAAACTATTTAGGTGCACAATAATCTCGAATAGCTATTATTATACAACTTTTTGATTTTGAAAGCTAAATTTTAATCTTTATAATTTCGTGAAGCATATCGCTAAGTTTGTGCCAATAATTACAATTAGCTGATAAATAAATGAGCTCGAAAGAATACTTACCGGACCCGGAAAGTTATCCGGAGTTTCGAGAAATGGGCCCCAGGACAAGAAAACAGTGGCTGTTATGAGAGGTTTGACTAAATCTAAATAACATCTTGACAGTTATTCACCGGCTGGGTGGTCTGTACAGGGAAAAACTGTGCCAGAGATCTCGAGCACAGATCCGGGACTGGCCAACCCGGTCCAGGTGGGAAATAGCTGGACTGGTCATGTGTGCATAATTAGCCAATTGAGAGAGATGCTACAGAAAAAAATCTGCTTCAGAAAAAAAAAATATAGAGGAAATGGACTAGCCAGGGTCTCAAGGGGGGGGGGGGGGAGTCTTTGGAGCCCTGGAGCCCCGAGATTTTTGCCATGGAGCACAGAGCGTAGAGCCTTTTTCTAGCTGGAGCCCGGGCAAAAATGATGATTCTGGCTAAACGGAGCCCTAAAGTAGAGCCATGGAGCCCTGGAGCTCCGGTTTCTCTGTCTTCGAGCCCTGGAGCCCTTTATTTTTTAGTCCGGAGCCCTAAACCCCTTTGGGACCCTGACTAGCATCCCATTCTGGCCAGGGGAGGGGAAAATGCTCCTAGTTCCTTTTATACCAAAGCAAATGAAGCACAACACCTCCTCAATGGATTCTGCCTTTTATACAGTCAAATCTCTCTGCAACTACCACCTTTGGACATAATCTACCTGTCATAGTGTTAGTGATGGAAAGAATTAAAACCATCTGAGTCAATGAAAAGGTGAATGGGACAAGATGAGTTGGCACTCTGGAAGGGTGGATGAGGAGGTGGGTGTGGGTGTAAACATACCCCTTCTTTTGGTGCCTCTGCTGACGGTGGTTTAGGCTCAGGCTCTGGTTCTGGTTCCTTCATGGATGACAGGATTACTTTACCAACATTCTTCCGTTGGTGTATCTTTTGCATGGCCTTTCCCACCTGTTTGGATAAAGGTGCGATATTTTTTGCTATCTAGCCTTAACAGTCACATTTACCGGTATTTATTTACTGTAAATGAAATTTGCATTTTGAGTAACTGGTGTGTAATACTTGTGAATCCCACAACTAGGCCCGGGGGGGGGGGGGGGGGGGGGGGGGAGGGTTCTCTAGATTTCAAGTGACGGCGAGGTGCAAATGGAGACAATTAAAACCCAAAAAAAATCCCTTGGGCCAAAATGAACCCTTACAAGTACCCAGAGGAAATGAAACAACAATAACAAAGAACAACTTACAGTACTTTTTGAAAGGTTGTGTTTGCTTGTTTATTTATCATACTATCACAATAAACTTTCCCAGATCTAGATCTAGTACTCATTCTTACAAACTACCCAAAAAAAATACTTGCCAACATTTTCTTACCCAAAGACAGCCGTCAAACCCCCAAAAATCCTTCCCACCTTCCCATCACTTGAAATATTATTGAGAGTACCCCCCCCCCCCCCCCTGGGCAACTAGGTATCAAATTAAAATTACAACCAATAACACTGTCTTCTTTAACCTAACACTTCCATTTCAGAGGAAAAGGGAATAAACATCTTGGTTTGTCAAGGATAATGTCGGCTGCTTCATTCTGCTGTAGTTGCAAGGCATGGATTAGGTTGTCACTGCTTTTAACCCCAAAATGGTATTTCCATATGAACAGGAAACTCTCATACCTTTTGTTTGCCTCTGTCTGACTAACATCAAAAAAAGTTCTGTTTCTTACCAAGGACCTAAGTTTTACAACTTTTTGAATGCAGGTATCATCAATTTGATCTCACCAGCTTCCTTTAAGAACACACTTTTTATTTGTAATAACTATTTAGTAATTCTTAGAATTGTGTTTCTTTCGCCTCAAATTGTTCTTGTAAAGTATTCAGTCACTTTAGTTTTTGATGTTGTAATTAACTGCATTATGCTAAAACTGTGTTAGCATCCGCGGCTGTAATTTCAATTTCAATTATTGCAACATGATGATTATTAATAGTTTCCTTTAGGCATCCTTGCCACTGTTACCATCATTCTTTCTTCTTTCTTTTTTCTTTACTCATTATTTTTGTATTGTTGTTTGTGGTGTGGCAAAGTAAATAAATAAATAAAATAAAAATAAGATCAAACATGCACCAAGTAGTGTAGTGTTCTGCAATATGTCCTTGGCTGAGATGAAGTACCATTGATTGGGTTTATTGCACAATAGCTTCATAACATCATTTTCTTGAGCAATCACATTTCAGGAACTTCTCAACCTGTTTTTAAAACGGTCAACATAGAAATGAAATGAACAAAGTAAAACTGACCTCTTCAAATGCATATACTTGATCAATGTGAGGTTTGATCTTTCCCTCACTGTACAACTGTAGCAAATGCTGCATGGCCTCTTTCCTCAACTCAGGAAAATGTCGCACCTGTTTCAAGTCAAACCCACAGACGGTCTTGCTGTCATTAAACAGTTGCATTGGGTTGAATGTTACCCCTTGAAACCACTGCAAACAAAAACAGGATACATTGCTTCACAGTTTACTTAAGACTGTAATAACGTCTTGTAAGATCTATTTTCTAGGGAATCTACCAGAGAAGAAAGGTCGATTACAGAATTTGTCCATTTTCAAAAAGTGCCCAGCTGGGAGCTAACAACAACAACAACAGTTGTCAACTGAAAGTTAAAAGGAGTTCATGAAAGTTCAGAAGAGCACACAAGAGTCGATGAGAGTACACAAAATTCAATGACAAAGCATCATGAGAGTTAATAAGAGAACACAAAAGTCAAAGAGAGCAGACAAGAGTCAATACAAGAGTCACTTAGAGACCATAAAATTTGGAAAAAGCATGTGATAGTCAATGGAGCTCATTTGGGATGATGAGAGCATATGAGAATGCATAAAAATTTTGGGCGAGTCAAGTGAGCATGCCAAACTAGAACTCTTTGTCTTAGTTTGGGAGCAAATTCTAGGGAGATAGAAAATCTTGTTTTTCAGTTAATTTTTTTTAGATGGCCGGTGAGAAAATGGGCGGGAGCAGGGAATAAGGAGAATTAAACAGGAATTAATTTGTCTATTGTAATTGTTTCAAAGGGGCCTTATGAGCCACATGGCGTAAAGAGGCCTATGTAAGTAAGTAAGTAATTGTTTCAAAACAAAATTACGTACTACATTAGGTACTTACATTCTTGGCTAAAGAAAAGACACTCTTTGTTTCACTAACGACATTTGCATATCCTGTGACAAAAGCAATAATAACATGAGTCCACAACAATTCAACATGAAGCAGACGTTTATTTGCCACTCACACTATTGACTTTAACAAAGGCCTATTTGGTGAAAACCAAGGGTGAAAAAAACTGCAATGAGTGCTGGAAATAAGGCAAGACATACTCTCCCAGATTACAGAAACTGAGATCCCCAGTTTTTCATGCAAGAGATCAGATTAGAATGATTTTCTCCATTCATTTACAGGACTCTACCAGTAATGGCAACTTTGACTGCCTTAACAATTAAAGTGCTACACCCAGCAGTCGGGTGTTACAAAATGGGTTTTACAGTCACACTGGGCCTGTAAATTTTCTTTTGCTATAAATTAAGCTGTGCTTTTCTCGCACTTGCAGTCAGTCTTGCTGCTAAACATGTTATGAAAGCACGCACGCACGCACACACACACACACACACACACACACACACACACTGCTTTTCTTTAGTGGACATGAGCTGTGGTTTATGCATGAAATGAATGGAATGGTGTGTTACTAAGTACAGTGTAATTTAACCAATTGCTTTTTTCACTTAAAAAAAAAATAGGCCAAGGGTGTGAATCAAATCCACAACAGTCATGATACCAGTGCACTGCTACACCAACTAAGCTATGAAGTAATCTATGAAGCCTTGATAGTCTGGGCCAGGTCAGTTGTGGGTTCTTGTATCCTGCATGTGGAATGGACGATCTAATGAATATAATGGTTGCAGCGATCTTCTCTAAGTCAGGTCGCTGGTGAAAAATTTTAGCAAGACACCTAAAAAAGGTCACAACTTGGAAGATTGATACAGAAATGCTATGATGTATGTAAGTGAAAT
The DNA here is from genome assembly GCA_964030785.1 of Siderastrea siderea. Taxonomy (NCBI): domain Eukaryota; kingdom Metazoa; phylum Cnidaria; class Anthozoa; order Scleractinia; family Rhizangiidae; genus Siderastrea; species Siderastrea siderea. Next base: position 29,264,795 of record OZ034969.1, read on the forward strand.
AAATTCAAATGAACTAGATGAGAATGAACTGATCCTGAACAAAAAGAGATCACTGCTGGCTGTTATGAAGCAGTGGAATTCGCACCTATATGACCTCTGCAAATAACAATGACAACAATAAAAACAACATTGCTTGCAACTGTGATGATCTCTTTTTCAATAGATAAACTTCATTTAATTGTTTTTCTCATTTTTTGAGTAGCAATGTTTGGACCTCTGTCAAGTTCCAATTTTTCCACTTTGACAGGTATTTAAAAACGTACCAAACATAACAATGATTCCCAAGGGCTTTAGCAAATTGTAACCTTTCTTTGTATCTGCACCTCCTAGGGGATCAAGAACAATATCAACTCCTTCTGGGCACACCCTAACAAAACAAAAAACAAAAGCATTGAGACTAGCATATATAACACACTCATGCAGATTCAGAAAACATTTCATAATCAAACGACTGCAGGTAAATTGAAACACGAAAAAAAACCAATCAACCACGAAAAAAGTCTGTCACCTGAAAGTGCAAAAATTGAGAAAGTCTCACAAAAAGTGCATCCCCACAGCCATACAAACTCTGTAAGTGCATCATTTTTGGAAGCAATTTATTCAGCTCTTAGCCAACCAATTAGTTTCAAACGCAGTGGGACTTTGGTGCTTAGGTGCTTAGTCAACTTGGATGCTTAATTGGATGACTTATGGACTTTATCATTTTGTTCCTAGTGCTCTGGTTGTTTCCAAAGTAGGCTTAAAATTGAGCTGGGTAATGAAATAAAAAATAAACAATACTAAAAATTGAATTGACTGCAGCATCTTCATGACATCACTGTCAAGTCCAGGATGTAAGATGAAAAATGTAGTGAGAATATTTGAGTGTAAAACTGTACAATGTAAGTACGAAACGTGACCATAAGTACTTTGAAAGGAAGTTTGTGTTTCTTATAATACTAACTGTGTGCATGTCTAAACAAGAATCCCTTTGAGAATGAATCAAATTAAACTTGTCAGAAATTGCAAATAAAACAGCCACTCTATTAACGTTAACTTTAAGCCTTGTCTTAGCACCTGGAGTCTCTCTACAAATTAAGGACCTTGTTAAATTTTGTGCGTAACACACTTCTCCACTTTGGATTTCAGGCTGCTATGTTTGATTTGAAAATTGATTGAAAACAAAATTGACTCAGTGGTCACAATTAGCCCTCTGATTAGGTCTGAAATATACCGGTAATAGTTCATTGATAAATATTTCATAAATTGACTGGAAGGACTGAGAGCTAGCATAACTACCTTAATCACTGTACACTAACAGTCCTTCTCTTGACTACACTCACACGGACGATCATACTTTTCCAACTTATGCCTTAAATATGTTGAATTTTAAACAGCTATTTTATTATTATTATTATTATTATTATTATTATTATTATTATTATTATCATTATTATTATTACTATTATTATTCACTCCAAACTGCCAGAATTATATTATTGCATGTTATCTTCAGTTCATTCATCATATATACACTGCAAGAGTTCTCTGTGCAGATGAAGACCAAGTCAGAAAAAAAAGTTTGTAATGGGCAATGTTCTTTGAATGAACTGAAGATCCCATGCAGATCCCATGCAAAAATTCACACCATTTGGAGCAAAACAAAGAAATGGCCTAAAATTCAGCATAAGATGGTTGTGTTCTCAGCCCTTCTCTTGACCTTCACACTCAAACTAAGAAAACCATGAACACTGAAAATATTCCTGGAATGTATGTTTTGACCAATCACATGCAAGACCTTGAAACTGCAGAAAACGAATGGGTTCTCAGTCACGGAATCAATTTGGTTCTCGAGTTGTTTCGAAAGATGTCAAGGTTTAATCTTCATCTTTATCTTACAGAAATTGAAAGTGCTGTTCCTTTCTATCTGAGTGCCACATGCATTACGCAAGCGAAATAAGTTTGAGCGCTTTTAGAGAATAAAATTTTTCGACAAGCCGATGCAACGATTAGCGTTTCCGACATTTCAAATAAAAGCACCTCAAGCGGCAGTTATTTCACCTTGATGTAAAAACTGCATTGTTCTCCCTTCAAATTCGCCCACTGATAGCACAGCTGACTCGATTTATTTAGGCCGAATCATCGCCATGCCTTTGAGCCGGGCTTGCATCTTACAATGTCTAGTTGCAAATTTTGAAAATGACACATATTCAAATTTAACACCGTACACCAGGCTGTTGAAGAATAACGAACGCCGGTTTCAACAATCCAAGGTCTTTCGAAACAACTGGAGAGCCAACTCGATTCCGTGACTGAGAAACCCATTCGTTTTCTGCGGTTTCAAGGTCTCGCATGTGATTGGTCAAAACACAATGAACATTCCAGGAATATTTTCAGTGTTCACGGTTTTCTTAGTTTGAGTGTAAAATGTTTTAAATATTATTAATTGTCAAGATTTTGAAAAGTCTTGTCATGATGTATTTTTACCAAACAGGCTACATGTATGTGTTAACTGGAGTATGAATATGAACTTTCGGAAAAGAATGATAAAGCAAATAAAGAAATAAATTGAAATGAGCCTACTTTTTCACTGCTTGAACATAGTCCATTGTTCTGTAGTCAATGGCATGGGTTATTCCATTGGCAAGAATAGTCTTGTGCTGAAATGGAAATGTATTATTACAGTAACATTATTGATCAGTGGTTTTTCAAAATGGGGGGCTGATAAGCATCTACCATCGAACTCACCGAAGAATGAAGGAGAAACAGGGACATTTGCAGAAGATGATGTAGAAATCAAAGACGTGGGACAGCAGAACTGACGGTATGGTGATAGTTTTATTGAAGTGTCGAAACAACGTTCGGTGAGAATTCAAAATCCATGTTTCCTTTAGCTCATGGTCAAATTAGAATTTGCATGCAAATTATTAAAAAACCCACTGTTGACAAACGTTTTCATATCATTATGTAAACTTTCTTTTCAGTGATTCCTGCACAAATGGAAAAGTAAATGGTTTTAATAGCGACTGTGAACTTTACCTTCGATGCTGAAGCTGTACCAAACATTGTTACTCCCTCCACTGTCTTACAAAGCTGTGTAGCGGCAATACCCTACAAAACATTTTTGCAGGCTGACACGTTAGTAAGAAAATGCACAATTATTATAAAGCACCTAAAACAAAGGTTTGGGGCACCAAGGACTAAATTTAACTTGTCCTTTGCTTTTTAGTTTGTGAGCACATAAACAAATTATGCCAAAGTACAGTTTCCTGCTGAGTCAGGAATGAACGAAGCATTTGCATAACTTATTAGTTACATATTGATTTGACAGGCAGTGAGATGTATTCTTTTGACTCTTATTTTTCCTTATTTTATAAATACTGAAGAATCAGTAGGAAATTTTTTATTGCAGCTACTAAATGAATGTAAAACTGCATACAACATTGTCAGATAAATATTGGAAGTACATTTTGATAGCCAGTGTGTCAAAAAATTGACACCAAAAATCGAGGGTCGAAAAGTTGGAATTCCATTGTATTGGTTTAGGTAAGTATTCTCCATTGATTTATCAGTGTGACAGCACCACAGTGCCTGTTAGGGTTGCTCGCAGAGGTGAATATGGATATCTCCCTGCTTGCTTGATTTGCATAAGGCCCTCATTTATTGGCAATGACCTTAAACCATTTTTATTTAATGTAGTACGTACATGTAAATATAGAGCAAAATTTTCATCTGACTTTAAAATGTTTACCCCAATTATAATTAGTGACATTTATGATCAAGACCTTGTTTTGATCCTTTCAGCTACTACTGCAGGGCCCCTCTGGAGACCAGCCACTGTGCTGAATGGGCCACCCTGTATAAATAAAGTTTTACCTTACCTTACCTACCTGAAACAAATTAAATGAACTTTAACAGAAACAAGAATAACAAAAACTGTGCTATTTAAAAATTTCTTTTGTTAAATTATTTATTAACTTACCACTCCACCAGCAGCCATGTGAATAAGGATACTTTTCCTGCGACCCAAATTAGCACAATGAAAGAGCATGAAATAAGCCGTGAGGTAATTGACAGGAAGTGCAGCAGCATCCTCAAAACTCATGCTCTCGGGAATGACAACACAAGCCTCGGCAGGGTTACAGATATATTCAGTCCAAGCACCACCCAATACAAGGCATAAAACGCGTGTACCAACCTATCAATCACAGAGAGATGAATGTGTTCAGTCAATGTTAGGCATTCCACTTTCACTTACTGACATGTAACTATAACTGCAGAAAATTGTTGTGATAATTCAAACAAGCACCTATGCGCCCCCTTTTCTAATCAGCATTCTCATTGGACTAGTACGTTTTTGCAGAAAAGCAACCCTACTCTGATGAGGATCACACTTTACCCCAATATGAATCCTTCATATCAATGAATTAAGCCTCTCATGCTAAAACTATACTAGATTTTTCAACTAAAGTAAAGTAATCAACTTTGCTGTCACAGAAGATGTTAATCATCATGATTTGAAATGATGGCCAGCTTAGTTAATCGTTTGTCTCACAATTTAGTCACTTTGATGTGTAATGCGATGTTTCTAGTGCTATACTAGCTGCTATATTGCTGCTAGACTGGTTGTGTATCAGTATAAGTTGCACCGGTTGGTTGTTTGTGATTGGTGCATATTCAAGAAAACAAGATGGAATACTCTACAAGATTCCTTGCAAACACGGCAAAGTATATATTGGAGAGACAGTAAGGTCAGATAAGGAAGAAGGCAGAGATATTAATAGGTTTGCAAGAACTTAGACCTCAGCCATCTCAGAACATGCTAATGGGACTGGACACTATCTGCTTTGGTAGAAAATTAAGTTTATTGACTGATCAGTCATTAAAAGTAATTTTCTTCACACTTGTACACCAGTAGGGTTAAAGAGGCCTTTCACATAAATTATTAAGACTTCACCTAAACATCAACAGGGGTAAGGGATTTAAAGATTTACAAGCGTGGATTCCCACCAAATGAACAACACAACAGCCGATAGGTACCACACTGGACCTCTGAGGGAACAGCATCTGGTCAGAACAACAAGGATCAAAATGCACCAATCATAAACAACCACAGCGCTACTTACAATGATACACAGCCAGTCGACACCGTGGCCTTATGAAGACCAGTGGTATAGTGGTCCAAACATTATGATCCACATCAAAATGACTAAATCATGAGATAAAACCATTAACTGAGCTATCACAAAAAACTTTGTTGTTCTTTCTTCTAACAAATCCCATCACCTTGGGTTAGTCCAAATTGAGAGGCCTTGACAGTGTACATGTATGTCAGATTTCTTCAAAATTATCAAGAAATGGTCACTTGAGATGAAAATTATGTAATGTTTAAACAAATTCTCTCAACTTGTACTATAAGAAAATCAATCAGGAGAATGTGTATGTCAGGGTTCGTACCTTTTTTCAAAAACAATTTTCCAGGACTTTTCCAGGACTTTTTCATGACTCAAATACATTTTTCCAGGACTTCCAAATGCACAATAATTGAAACAATATTATCCTTACGAATTAGAAATCCAAAAATAATACTGAAGAAAATCGTTTTCAAAGAAACCTTCATTACAAGAGTCTATAGATATCCAGGACTTTCCAGGACCTGCATTAATTTTCCAGGACTTTCCAATCCTGGAAAATGCCAGAATAAAATTCCAGGACTTTCCAGGATTTCCAGGACCCGTACGAACCCTGGTATGTTGATATTGGAAACATAAAAATAGCTAGGTCTGACTGAGTATTGAGGTTCTCTAGTCCGAGGGTGCTGCCAGTTGATGAGAAAATCACAAGTTACATGCTAGTCAGATTTTAACTGTGTCAAACTGCATTCACATCACAGCTTACCTTCAGACCTGTGACATTTTCTCCAAGTTCCTCTACAGTTCCAGCACATTCCAGACCAGGAGTGAATGGAGGCTTTTTAGGACTGGGATACAGTCCCTGACGTTGCATTACGTCCGCAAAATTTAAGCCACTGTGTTGTTAAAATATGTTCAAAAGGAAAAAATAAAACGTATTTGAAGTTTTGAAATCATTATAACCTCTATAGAATGGCCACTGCCTTGGACAGTACTGTTATTAGAATTAGCTAGCAGCAGCCTATTATGGCCAGCTACTATAATAGTGAATCAGAGTTTGAGACTAAAAGACAACCGGCATAGGAGAATTTTTTGGAGTTTATGGCTGGCTACTTTCCCAAGAATCCAGCTTCCTCAAAGCTTAATGCAGTGATTTTGTTCTAATTAATATTTGCCCATAGTGAGTCCCTGGGACTCACCCCATGAAAAATAATGACTCCAGACCAAAGCTAATGAGTCCAATCTATCAAGTGCTTGAACTCTAGCCTAAATTAAAGAAAAGTCTGGCACTTATATAGAATTTCCTGAGGTGTGGACAGATTCAAACCTAAAAACCTTCTGTGTCATGACCCTCTGGAGAGGGTTGTGTGGAAAGGGTGGATATTTTCTGGAACAATACATTGTGACAAATGGTAAGTGTCCTACTGAGTCTCTAAAAGAAGAGAGCAAGTTTTAATTAAACCAGCAGCATATAATTTATATGCATTTGGCTTTAATTAACCACTCATCCACTGTGGCTCTAAATATGACTGTACAGTACGCCCTTAAGTTGTCCACTTCTAATAAAATATTTGTCTACTTCCTTGGCTGGAATTAAATGTTACTGAAGCAAGTAGCATTGAAATTTGTGCATAAATTGTATTTAGTCAAGAAACAATCTAAAATCTTGCAACTGAAGCACAACATTAACTCCTTTATCCCGTTGGGGTGACTCCCACATGAACGTGACGGGTATGCTCATCATCTAGCTTAGGGGTGTAAATTGCAGATTTTGGTCTCACTTAGGGTGTTCAGGACAGAAAGCCAATATCTTCACTCATACAGGTATTGCTTAGGGTGAAATATGAATGAAGACCGAAGACTTAAGACAATGCTTCTAAAATCTACTAATAGAATACAGCATTCGATGTAAACATCTTAAGCACAATTTAAATCACCATAGCTCTTATTTGGTTGTCTGTTTCAGCACGGTCTCCCTTAGGGGTCAAATAAAGCCTGAGTTTTAATCCTAATTTCTAATTTTCCGACAAGCATCCCCATCCCTTTCATATAGGAGTCCCCCCTTCCTGGGCCTTTATCATGCTGTCAGGAATCCCTCAATCCTGTATTCCATTCATATTTCAAATTCAGAATCATGAAAAATAAAAGAGGATTCAGATTATCTGAATCCCCTTTTATAGAACTGTCAAGGAAATACAATCCTGGCAAGCAATATTTCTGCTCTTCTCCTAAAAATTATTATTTGATGTGTATGATTTTGAACTTTAAACTCCATATTCCTTTAAGAGGCCCTTTTATGAGGCTACGAATGTCGCTAGTCTGAATTTCAAAACCCTTTGTTTCACATATTGAGGAGGAAGCCATGTCCCTGTTGGTATTTTACTATTGTATTTGGGCTTGTCTTCGTCACTGTCGCAGTTTCAATCCATCTTTGTTGCATTTGTCGCCATTTCATCTGTCTTACGTTGCTGTTTCAAGGTCATGTCACTTGTCGAAATTTACCCTAACAGGGCCTCTTTTAAGACCTGTTACTTCACACATGCAATTTTTAATGCAATTTTTGTCATAATCCCTAATGCAACAAAAGTTGCATTGGGGTGCATGACAAACTAGCGGCGATTTCTCTGCGATTTGAGTGCCATATTTCGTTTAATTTCCCAAAACCTGATGCCAACTTGCGTCAAGTTCTAAACAAGTTCAAAACCTAAGTGATATTGTGGTGACAAATTGCTCAGAAATCGCACTAAAATAGCCACTAGTTTACACTTGCAATTTTTATTGTGAGCTCAAGTGCGATAAAAATTGCATTGAAAGGCGTAGCAAAAATTTCTCAAATAATTGCACGAGTAAACTGGCCTTTATACAGTTCTGCAGTAATACATAATTATTATGATCATAATTTTAAATTGGCACCCAATTAGAAGTTGTATGATATTGAAATTTCTGACTAAAAGTCTCCTCGAATTTTACTAGGCACAGACTTACGACCATAACTATTACAAATTGTAATAGTTATGGTCTTAAGTCTGTGATTTACACATTTAGGAAAATATTCAAATAAATTATGCCAAGCATATTTTTGACAACTGCTCTGAGTTAGTAAAGAGATATTGAAGGGTACATGTATAAGCCCTTTAAGTTAAGTTTATGTCGCAGTTACAAGGCAAAGAGTGCGCGATGCAACGATCACATATTTTATGGAAAGAAACTGGGATGTAAAATAAAGCTAGCAAGTTCGGTAAAATACAATAAAAGGATGTGCTAATAAGCTTAATTAATCTCTATATGCATGCACGAATGGATTTACAAGAACCCCTCCCACAACAAAATCCCAGCTTTTCAGGAAATCACTTCCACCTTTGTTGTAGCGAAATAATTGCACTCCAGGGGGAACTCCATTGTTGCTCTTATAGCATGTCGGAAAAACGACTCAAGACAGCAGACGACGTTGAACAAACATTTTTACTCACCACGCGTGGACGCGAACGACAACTTGACCATTCGCCGGTTTAGGCTTGGTTAATTTTTGGACTTGAAGTTTGTCATAGCCGCCATATCCCGTGAGCACAATGCTTCGCATCATTTCTTCCTCCGGTTGTTCATTTTTCTCCTCGGCTTTTTCTTCAGGTTTCTCTTCCCCCTCCACTTTTGCCGCTGCTTCTCGCTCCTCGTCCGCCATGATGTTTGCACGTTTTTCCTGGGTAGCCTGTGCTGAAGTAGGGGAAGTGGCCTCAAATGAATGAAGGGCGGTGTGGGTTGGGCGTTGTGGCTGGATTATGTGCATATATAACAGCAATTTCAATTAACGTTGTCGGATTTTAAAGCCTCGAGCTTACGCGACAAGACCGAAGATTAGTATGGGTAGCTGTACATCTTTTGTGATTCTGCTGTAATTCACGGCTGTCTCTGCCATAGGATGGGTAAAAGTACCATAAACACTTGTCTAAAACACTTGTCTAAAACACTTGTCTATGTGATCTATTTTATGTAGTTAATAAATTACCCATGTCACCTTGCAGTCTCGTGCCGAAGATTGTACGACAACGCTAATTGAAATAGCTGTACATATGGGACTCATGACGACGTGCATGAAATGCAGACATGTACACATTTGTGGAGGGAGTTTCAGAAAATGATTGAGGTTTTTATTGAACAGTGAACCAAAGTTCAATTCGATTATACGTAGGGGACACCTAGGGGAGCAATAGTAAAATTTTTTATTGAAGAACAGTTTTTGGAGTGAGCGTGCTCATTCCTTTGTGAGCAGGTGCGTTGTTAGTTCTTAATTATTTAACAAATCGACTTTTGACACGCTTTCCATTGAACTTTCAAGCAATAAGTGCAAAAATAGAGTTACCAATTAAAAAATTACTCATAGCATGGTAACATTTTGAATAATAATAAAAAGAAACGTAGAAATTATCAATAGCTGACCCTGCGAGAGAAAATTCAATTTAAAGTTATCCATATTTTAATTGACAAGACGCTTCATGTCAGTTTAAAACAATATGGCTCCCGTTTCTAGCATATTTCAGCCTGATATTTTTACGAGATTTGACATTTATTTTCCCGAGAATGCTTGAGAATTTAATGGCGGGGTCAGTTGGAGAAGCAAATTAAAATGAGATGTTTCAAATAGTATTCAAAATGTTACTGTGCTATGAGTAGTTTTCAGTAAATAATTTTTGCAATTATTGCTCGAATGTTGAGCAGAATCCGTCTTATTTTTTTCATGGTCTATATTCTTAGGGATAATAAAAATGTCAAAAATGACGTCACAAAATGTGCAAGTGGAACAACAAGCCACAGCCGAGTTGTTTCACCTGTTATTGCCGCCAAGATCACCACTTAGTGGCACAGGACACCCAAGATTTGGTTGCGTTTTCCTGATCCTAACGTCGATCGGAATTATTATATCTTATTTAATTAAAGCCATATGAGTTTACGCTCATTCCACGTCCGTATGCATGAGGACCGCTTATTGCTGTTGTTCTTTGTTTTGAAAATGTTAAGTTATACCTTTTCTTTTTCTAAGAGCACAAAAAAATCGAAGTAAAAGCAACTCTACACTTGATCACTTAATCGGAATATTGACCCATGCAAAATATCGCTCTTGGACCATGATCCACTACACTCACTTGTATCAACTATCTTCAACTGTCTATCTTCAAGAAACGTTTCATTTTGTTTCCTTGAAGTTATCCTTCATGAATATTCTATTCATTGATTGTCGGCCATCGATAGATCCTAGCCGTACAAAAATGAAAAAAAAAAAAATACAAGGGGTTCACACAGTCATAAGTCGGTACATTATGATCGTCCGGGTGAGTGTAGTCCTGAGACGGACTTTTTGTGGTGACATTGACTGACGTTTCGACAACCTGAGCGGAAGTCATCATCGGAGTCAATTAAATTGTGAATCGTCAGTAGATGTTATAAGTCTCTGGTCGTTGTCCTGATTGGTCGACGATCTCGTGATGTTATTGGTCGTCTGTCAGTTGAGCCGTGATGTTATTGGCTGTGAAGACTATTAAAGGATCCTAGTCACCCACAGTGCTTTGCGTGCATCAAGTGAGAAATCCGCCATTTTCTATGCCATCTAAAATCAGGATTTTTTCACAGTGAATTGAAATCCGGCTACATCTGCGCCAATACGGCCAGTTTGGGCCTTCATTTACTTTTCTGGCCTTAAAAAATTAATAGCGGTTACATCTGGCCGGTTATTTTGGTGTTGTTTGCTATTTTTCTCGTGAAATGTGCGAGACAAAGCCAGGACTCTAAGCGGTTTACGTTCTCCTTCGCGTGGCAGTACCAAAACAGTCAAGCTTATGAAAGAAATCATTGTTCAAGGACCTTCTTGGTTATTGCACTAGTCAAGCAAAAGATATCCAGTGGATTGAAATGCTGGTCAAGCTCATTCGCCGACATTTTACTTCATTACGGGACTCGAACCGCAGTGCTGGTACTGGTAGCGACGCTAAAGCGAAACCTTCAAAGCCTTCGATGCCTGAGAACAACGCTTCAATTTTTTCCATAAACTAATCCCTGGAATTGTAGAAAAGGAGGAGAAAGAATGGTTTGCGAACAGAAACTTTGTAAATCAGATCTGTTAGCCGCAGTCGACACCTTGGCTAGCTGCAGTACGTTTTGTTTTCATGGCAATTCGTGTATTTTGAAAATTGAAATGAATATCCATCCTGCGCGATGATAGCAAAGAAAATAAAAGCTATTAACAAAAGAGTTTCTTCTCTTTGAAAGGAATGTGAAATGTTCTCGCTTTATCTTGCGCTAATTAAAACTAAATGCGGCTCAGAGCGGTGGTCACAGCGGCGTGATCGAGTGAGTTTTGGAAACATTTCTGCCCTCCGTGCATTCGCCTTTTGTGTTTTATGGCGATGGGAAAGTCAAGAATACCCAATTAAACAAGATTCCAAACCTTTATGATTCTAGATTCGCTTGTAAATCATATTCCGCGAGCACTCGCTAAATACAGTTTGCTTTTAGGTAAGCGGACTGGGAGGCTGGCCGGCTTACGAACACAAACATTCTTTGAGTTCTAGGTTTTTGGACAGCCCCCAATATGCGCTGAAAATAATCGAAAGCCCTTTTACTGGCACTAAAATCAAAAACAAGCGAAGAAATTTCAGGTTCAGGCTACAGTTTATATTTTTACCAGTTGAACTGTTGACGTTTTGTCACGTTCGACGAGTAATCTGATCGCAAATTTCAGATCAAAACTATAACAAAGGCGTGCCTGACTAGGATCCTTTAAACGTGATTGGTGCGTTTCGATCCGTGTTTTGTTAGTCAAATGTCCGTTGGTCTATTGTTAGTCAAATAGGTCGGTTTGTCTATTGTTTGTCTGTCCGTCGGTCTGTCTCCCTAGTTCCCGAAATGAATATAACTTCACACGTAACTTACGGTATCTTTGTCACGATATAACGTTGTTGTTGTCGCCCTCCTGTCTCCATGCATTGTTGAAAGAGAGCCTTCTGTTCACGCTGTTTGATCAGTGCAGTCGGACAATTGTTTCAATTATTACTTCAATTCAGCTTCAATGTTATCAAATGATGACGAGCTCTCCTGATCCAACGTGGAGCACGTTTCAGAACTTGATCGCGCACTGTTTTTGCAGGGACTTTTTATACCCTCAGGTCGGACAGGGTATGGTTTTTGGCCTCTCTGTCCTAACAGGGTATATAATTTTTATGCGAGTCTGTCCTAAACAGGACATGGTCAGTACGATCGTTGACGTTAAAAATGGCTCATACAATATTTAGCAGTCCTAGAACAGAGACGTCTGCAGGCCTTTGAAACACTTTAAAATTGTTTTAATCGAAAGAGTGTGTTATTCGTCATTTGTCTTAAACAGGGACCTAAAATGGAGGGCGTTGTCTAAAGCAGGGTAGGTATTTTAGGGCTTTTTTCTAAGTTTATGTCTAAGTTTTCCAGTTTTTACGTTATGCTTTTGTTTGTCCTGTCTCACAGTACACAGGGCTACAGTGAGTTAGTGCCAAGTGTTATGTTACGCAACCAAGTATTCGGTGACCGATGTCGGATCCGTACAAGCTCCACGATTAAGCCTCCAAGGGTTTTTTTTTTATTTCAGGGCTCATGAACGGAGGGCTTATTAGAGAGGGGAGCCTCATAGAGAGGGGGTTGGGCTTATTTCAAATCTTTAAACATTGATCCTTAAAATAATTTTTGAACGAAACTGTTAACTTGCTTCTTATCGATAAAGACCGGCCAACTTAAATGCGTTTTTTCTACCTTTTTTTTTAATCCACCAACTAGTGATGAAATAGGTTGCTTAATAGAGATTAGGAATTTCTAGGAAAAGGTCTAATTACAAGATCTGATGCCCCAAATTGACTTTTAGATGGGGAGGGGGGAGGCTATAAGAGAGGGGAGGACTTATAGAGCTTTCACTGTATAGAGGGATTTGTATGGAAATACAATGGTCTACATCTAAGAGCCAGAAATTTTATTAGATTCTACATGAAGTGACTCACCGCAAAATATGTTGCCTTTTGTCAATCTTTCTTAGAAGGGGACTGAGTAGAGGAAGAGGCTAGAATGGTGTTGAATCAACGCGAAGAGGATTAGAGGTAGACAACAGACAACACAGTGTTACGGAAGTCAATTTCATTGAGAAACCTAGTAAAATTTCAGGCTTTGAAATATTGACCGTGTCACGTTCTCAACGATCACCGAAGGGTTGCGTAACACCTGTCATCGGACCGAATGTGTTGTATTGCCGGAGGACGGAGACAGGACAAATACAGAAAATCGTAAAAAAAAGTGTATTAATAATTTTATGACTTCTGTAACACGTTCGGGTTAAAAAAGAGTTGAAATCTCACACAAATCCATATACGGTATCTTCTCAGTGGCCGCTGAGATTATGCAATATCGCTCACCCGGCGTTGTAAGACTTGCAAAACGAGAGATCTCATTTTCTGAGCTTGGGCTACCTGTATTCAGCGCTGTGTATTGGGCTTCAAAGTTTACCTTTTTGAGGCCAATTGAAAATAAACTTGAGGTCGTTTTGCACTTTAGTTAAGTTTATATAAATTTGACTCCGCAAAAAGTTTGAATGTATATTTCAGGCACAATGATTGTGCGTCGAGAGTAATTTACTAGGACTCCAAAACTAGACTTCCTTTTCCGAACGTACGGTATGTGGCTTGGAATAACGTCAAAACTGAAAGGACAATTATTAAAATTAAAGCTCCTATTACAAAGTATTGGGACATATGCAGGTACAATTAATAATTATGTAATCACTCGTGGACCAACTGAGCGTACACGAAGCCACAACTTCAAGTAATCGTATTCAAAAAATCGTTGGTACTAAATTTAAAGAATACGAAAGAAAAGCATCAGCTGCTGCAGAGAAAGAAACAAGTAATCATACCTCTTTTTCCACTCAACTCTCTCTTAAACGTTTTGATTCTTCTTTCTTTCTATATGTGGCGTACTATACTCTAGTCTCTTCGACAGGAAACAAGAATTTAAATGGTAGCAAACGGAAATTACGTCACGGATAAGTGAATTGTCAACAAAGCATTTTATTACATCGCGGATGAATAAAATTTTAATATTTTAACAACGAAAACAGGAAAAATGAGTCATCATATTTATATTGAGTCACGGCATGAAAATACTAGCCTATGTGCAGCCGCCCATCCCCCTCAAGAAAAATCGCACAGGGCTCCCACTGCATCTGTACATAGAGTAGATTTTTTAAGTGGACTGAGGCTAAAAAAAATTAATCCCGCTTGCCCAATCGATGAGAATCAATCATTAGAAGGCAATCGACGTAATTAATACAATCAATAATAATTAATCGATTATTATCGATTGGTTCAATTAATCGACAATCGGCAATCCGTTAATAATGACCTACTGCCTAAGAATATGTTCTGATTTGAAAAAAGTTTTCTGATTTGAACAAGGTACTTTCACGTTCCAGTAGAGCCGACAACAAACGTGTTTCCGTGCAGGGATCCAATCAATGAAAGATTTCAACTACTTGCTAGTAACTTTCAATTAGACATATTTTTTTCCCTCTTTTTTGCACTTTACTTTGTAAGAATGCGGTGAAATCCTAATCGCGGGTTACTTAGTCAAAGGAGCGGTGCCGGCTTCCAAAGAGTGGACCTTCAGGAGTCCGCTTGAACAGGCGTCCTCGTTTGGGAGCAATTTGTGCGTGACTGAGACCACACCTGTTCTTCCACTTTGAAGTTGTCCCCCTAGGGAAAGTGACCGCAAATTGAACTGACAGGATGTGTCTTCCACGTACAAATAGCGGTCACCTTTCGGCAGCGTTCGGGCAAAAGAGATAGGCCTGCGATGCGGATGATTCACGCATTTCGGTGGCGATGAGGCCGTCTGTCTTAAAGATGTTTGGATGACGTTCAAGTGCGTACTCTTTCTAAGGCTCTTCGAGTCACTTTCATCCTGTTTGCTCTCTTTCAAAGGCCCGCGTAAACGAGGAAACGTCGTTTCGGGATTGTTTCCTCAAATGTTTCTTGGGTTTGCTGATGAGAAACAATGTTTGCTTGCTGCTTATAAATTGGCTGCGCAAAGGCTTTTATTTGCATTTATACTCTGTACTGTGTCGACTCTATACTTCTTCATAGCGTCACTTATCTGCAGGCTAATCTTCACTCTCTCTGTTCATATATTCACTGTTCCCAAAAGCCACAATCAAACTCTTTACATTGCTCTCAGTTTCAAGGCTTCAATTTCATCATCTTTCCAGTTTCTCTTATCCATTGCTTTTCTTTCTCAGCTTATGCTTTGGACCTCATTGAAAGGAAAAGAAGCTGACTGGGGTGGCACATTGTCGCCCATTTTGTTTCCGCGGGATTCTAACAACCGTTTGCGCTAGTTCGATATCTATAGGAAGTGCAGCCCACCTGTCATAGTCAACATTGTTTATTCGGCGCGCAAACAGAGAAACAATAACTGCAAAACAAACTGCTTCCCAAAACAATTTGTTTCTGGGAGCTCTCTCCTCCGCAGAGGCTCCTGTTAGTAAACACCAGAGAAACAAACGGGAGCGGGAGCGCGGGGAACGATGGGAAGAGGGAAAATCCCTCCTTTCTTTCTTTCCCCTTCCCAGCGTTCCACGCGCGCTTTAATTTTCCCTCTTTCCAGCCTCCGCGGGCCACGGGTTTCTCCCCCCAAGGCGCGACTGTAGGAGGCCTCTGCGCATATCATGTTTTCGCAACAACTGTTTAGTGTGCGTCGAAGAGGGCCGCTTATGGGAGGCAAAACGCAGCATTAAGGGCGTAGCTGAGTCCTCTTGCAAGGGGCCTGTTTTAAGCTGATTTCATGACCATCACTTGAAAAGGACAACCTCACTTTTCCCCACTTTACCCACTTAACAGAAAAATACGGAAACGCAACAAAATAACTTTTTATTTTCCACCTCTCCGGATTTATAGCAATATCGTACTGCACTCCCATTTGCCAAGCAAACTGCTAAACGTTCGATTGCACAGAAAAGGGAGGAGTTAAAAACGCTTTTGTCAGTATTTTTTGTATACTACCATTAACGTGCCCTCTCGTTACCTTTTAACTCCGATGGAGTTTGAATTAGACTTCCAACCTTCCTCTTACATAACCTGTTGTAATAATGTACAATTTTCAGCCCTTTTACGGGCGTTCATTGCTCACACTAGAAAGAGCTAAAAATACTCTAAAAGTTAGTTTAACCATGCACAAAAAACAATTTTTTTAACTTTAAAAGTACTAAAATTTTTGGAATTACCCGCAGTGACGTTGACCAAGTTATGTTCATTTACTTCATTTGAAGATTTTAAACTAAAACAGAAGATTTTATTTCCCTTGTTTTCAAACGCTTCAGAACGTTAAATAATATTTTAAAATAAAAAATGGTCAGTGTATTTCGTTTGTTTTTGTCAGTGTATGCTTCAAACTGAATTCACAGATGCTGATTAGCTTAATGAGTAAAAGGGTCAAAATAACACAATAATCTGCATCATGCTTATAAATAATAAGACTATATAATTTTCCACGTATATTTTTTCGCCTGCTAAATTGTTAGCTAAGGTCAAAAATGAATCTTCATTTTCCATGGGTACTTTAAAGATTTGACCTCTACTTTTATTTACAAATAAATGTAAAGAAAATCCTCGCAGTTTTCTCTAAAACCTAATTTTAAAAAGTCTTTAAAATATATGAATTTGTGTTCCTGGAACTCCAGAATTTATCTTACATGTAGCTTTATCCAAGCAATATTAGTCAGCAGAGATCCGAATCCATTCATGTTCTGCATGAATTCACATAACCTCCAGGATCAAAATCAAATGGAACGTTAATTTTTTTCAGAAATTTTTGTTGACATTTTGGGTATACACTGCACAAACCGTGCCTGTAATCCAAATGATCCACTCATCTATTCCAACGCTGGATCAGTTTCTTCAACCATAGTTCCGTAATTACAAATTTGTTTTCCTTAGGGGCACAGTAGACATATTCAATTGCTCACCTTTATTTTTTGAAATAAACTGAAATGTTGTTTTAAAAGTTAAGTGCGCCAAATCATAACCTTAACCCTTAAAGCCTTGACATGAAAATGCATATTCTCCTCACTGTTTTCAATACATTTCTTACGGAACTAGTAAGGAGAATTTGTCTTAATATCAAGACATCTTATCCTTGGTGATCATTCCCTTTATTCCTATCACTTGAATGTTTGAACAAACAGTGATGATGTAAAGAGAAATTTCATTTTCGTCCCTGTCAGGGCTTAAAGGCTTAAAGGGTCATACAGTTTTATTGCAATCTCTGTTTTTATTTGATATGCTTAATCAGCACTTTGACTTTTGCTTAAAGAGATAGAATGATCTATTGCTTGTTTGTCTGCTGTTTCATATGGCCAAAACTAGAGAATGTTGTAAAAGGTACAGATCGGCTTGGTCCCTGGCTTACAACAGGTTGAAAATGCAGTGTTTGGTTGAGCCTCAGAATTCAAACAGGATTTCATGAAGATGGCTGCTGAACGAAAGTGGTCAAATGCAGTTACCAGCTAACAGATACCAACTCTTACTGAGCACTTTGCAACTGCCACGTAGCAATGTTAGTCCTGCTAACATTGTGACTGGAATTGTATGAAATGGTACTACTAATATGAAGTCTACACATGCCACACACCCAAACAATGAAGTCAGGACTACATGAACAATAGCATTAATACTGAATTTTTAGCTTAAGACAGCACTAATCCTCCGTGTCATGGTCGACCTGTGTGGCTGATGCAGTGGATAATTCACGTGATATCCAGCTGGGCCAGTGTTCTATAGAGATCCCATGATTTCGAACTTGTTCAAAGAGTTTCTGAAAGTAAACAAAAGAAAATACAAAATCAACCAAGCATAAAACGCAGTTCACCAAGTTAGCTCAAATTCAATCCGTCTTCCTCAAATCTTGAGTAACGCAATGTGTGCGGATGAAATCTTTAAGGGTGACCATAAAACAAAACTCTTTTAGCACTGTTTGTTCTTCTGTACCAGGTGGTTCCAACTTTTGGGTCTGTGGAAGAAATCATGTAGTGTGGTTGATAATATTCAAATGGCACCTATTGGACAATGAACAATTATTGGAGGAGGTTGAGCAAAATATTGTGATTTGTCAGTGACGAGCAGATCAATTATTTGCCGATGCCGAAGGCAGAGGCAAATAGTTGATCTGCGAGACACGCATGTTTTGCGAAATCGAGTTCAATAATTGTTTTATCATTCAACAAGAAGCTTTCGTGTACAGTTCGCCATTCTTTTTCCCAGCTTCGGCGTAGGACTTTCTTAGAACAGCTGCAAGTAAAACTTTCGACGTAAGAGGCTCCTTTTCGTCGACTTTTCTCTCTTCTAAATATTGTCGAAATATGTTTACAGCAGCCTTAGTTGCTTTCTTAGTATTATCGTTTTTTTTTTTTATTAGACAGTTAAGATCACTCTCTGTTAACTCTGGAAATCTTGCCGCCATGGTGGAGTTTCAAACGGGGACTGAACAGAATTATTCGCAGCAAAACAACTTCGCATCGAATGCGCATGAGCAGACAATTATCCGTAGGCAGTCATTTGCAGTGACGTAGTGGTCTCTCGGCCAATTAAAACGCCGGGTAAAATAACATGAATGATAATAAACAATTATTAGACGAGGTTGAGCAAAACATCGTGATTTGTCAGTGGCGAGCAGATCAATTATTTGCCGATGCCGAAGGCAGAGGCAAATAATTGATCCGCGAGACACAATTATTTATTCCTACACCAAGTGCCCGCTTTCATTTCGTGCAAAACTTTAACTGATTCTGCACAAAAAAAACAACATTAGTAAATTCCGCTTTTGCCAATAATTAATTGCTTTAAAACGAAAACATCAACTAATTTGCCAAAAGGTACAACGTTCAAAAGGAAGATTCACACTTTTTTCTTCAAAATTTTCAGTCAAAAATCGCAGAAGTTGCGCACTTTAATGGCTTACTTGTCCACATTTGAGTTTGAGCTCTGAACAGGTTACTCAATTGCGCACGAGCAGAATTATTCGCAGCAAAACAACTTCGCACCGTAATGCGCACGAGCAGACAATTATTCGTAGGCAGTTATTTGCAGTGATGTAATGGTCACTCGGCCAATTAAAACGCCGGATAAAACAACGTGAATGATAATACTGCTTATTTAGCCTGAGAAAGAAAGGAACAAATTTGGTTGGAGGAGTCGGACTTACATAAAGCTAGCCCAAAGCAGGCCAAAATGGAGAACTGCTGTTTGCGCCCTATGTGACACTGGGTGCAAAAAGGAGTTATGATGATGATGCTGGTAAAGTTATCGAACATTTGAGTCTGTAGATGAAAACAATGAACGTAACTATTTAAAAAAGGGCTGTTGATCAGTGTGCTTCTGTAACCTAGAGTATTTTCAATAAGAACAGAAATCGCAGCAAAGTTATGCAAAACAGGACACTAGCTTACTTGTGGCTTCAGGTGATTTAGGTGGTCCACTCTGTAACCACACACAGCCATGTTGAGCTTGACACCAATGACAAGAGAAAAGAAGTATTTCTAGGAATGGAGCAAACACAAGCATCAAGTGACCAATAGGCACAGTATACAAACAACACTGTCTGGCATCTGAATTCTCAAAGCTGATACACTTCTTCACAATGTGTGCAGACTGCAGTAGAGCTTTAAAGCTCTCTTTGCAGTTCAATAGAACTTCATATCAAAAGAGTGGGTTATAAAAATTCCACATTTATCACTTAGCGGGGTTGGTTGCTGACACACACACACAAGTTCATACAGTTACAAAGCAACTCATAAACTGCAAATCAAAACAATACAAGAATCCTTACCACCTTCTACACACCTGGGTATAGTCCAGTTTTGAGTTCCTTTAGACGTTGGATATCAAGACAAAAGACTCACTTTTACAAGCCTCAATCTGAAGTAAAATGGTACAAACACCAGCGAGAAGATGAACGATTCACAACTCTGTGCATTGTTTTCTTTCAGAATTCAGCATTTTTTCTGCTGGTACATGTATTTGTGACATTTTCCTTCAGTTTCAGACTAAACCTGCAAAAATGTGTCTTTTTAAGTCTATATTCAGAGGTCTCGGTAAACTCAAAACTGGACTATTGGATAAGACAACCTTGTGAATTAAATTCATGGAATTTTCAATTTCTCATTACCTCCTCAGCTGTTACAGCATATCGCTGAATTTCATTATACTTCACATGACACTGTGAAATGTAATCATCTTGAGCCTAATGAGGAAAAGGACAAGCATGACTTAGCCATTAGTAGTGTTAGATGTTGGGGGCCTGGCGAGGCTAATCCCTCCCCCCTCCCCTTCATTGTCAAAGACTGACCAAAACTAGTGTTGGTAATAATATCATGTTACTTCATCTTTTTTTCTTTTTGGTGTAATTTTTCAAGATTGTTGTTCTGACATCTTAATTTGCATCGTGCACCTTCTGTGCTTCGGCAAGTTTAACAGATTGAATAAACAGAGTATTCACTTCCTATACAAGTCAGCAATGGACCATAATTATGTACCCAGAAGCTAGAATTTTTAAGCCACATTTCTATCAAAATCTGTAAATACCTTAATTCCATCTTGATATCTTTTTTGTAGATCACACATTTGCATCTTTAATGATTCTGTTTCCTGGGTTCTGGCCTGTGATTGGAAAAAAAACACAAAGACTTCTGTTAAGGATACTAGCCAAAGGTCATTATTATTTATTAACTCCATTATTGATTATCTCGATACAACAATAGTATATGTCTTGATCCTAGCTACGAACTAAGTAACAGTGTTTATGTATGTTTATCTGCGTTTCCATTGGTTTTGTAATCGGACCCTTTAGCGTCACCACGCGCATATATAAAAAAAACACAAAGACTTCTGGTCTTTGGAAAAAAACACAAAGACTTCTGTTAAGGATACTAGCCAAAGGTCATTATTATTTATTAACTCCATTATTGATTATCTCGATACAACAATAGTATATGTCTTGATCCTAGCTACGAACTAAGTAACAGTGTTTATGTATGTTTATCTGCGTTTCCATTGGTTTTGTAATCGGACCCTTTAGCGTCACCACGCGCATATATAAGCCGCGTTTAGCGTCCTTTTAAACAGAATTTTGCAAGATTTGAGTTGATCACAAGTACCTTCATTTGTCTTATTCTTAACCTTTGGCACAAGCGGGACCGATACGTAAGTAACCTGTTAATTTTGTTTAATTTTAATTGCATAGTAATCGGGCGAAAGTACATGAATGAACGTTTATTGTACAATTTTCATTGATATATTATCGCAAAATGAGTAAATTGGATCAAACACCTTTGTGGATCATGGAGTGAACGCCCACCATTTAGATTAGCAACTAAAGTACTTTGGGCTGTAAATCAGCCACACGTATCTATCGTGCAATTATTTTGTTTGAATCTCGCTAGTGTAGTTTTAACGTAGTTTTTCCTATTTTGTTTGTTATTTTAGTCGCATTATTGTCGTTAAAGCACGTAGTTTTGGGTACGCATTTTGACCATGTATTACGCAACACTTCAGCTAAATTGATTAGAAATTCGTTATATTGTTAATTTTCCGTTTACGATCATTATTAATTGAAGCAATAAATCACCGTTAACCGTCAACTTTGGTTTTCCGTGGTTATTTTGCACCCTCGAAGACGACCTGTAAAATAGTTCCTAACACCTCGCTACGACACGCCTTAAAGCGACACGCCTAGAAGTTTGTCTGTTTTGAATTCGTTTTGGTCCAGTCGCTGCAAGCGCAACAACTTCAATTTGTACCTCTCAGTATTTTTAGTTACTTTATCATTATAATGCATTATGTTACTTAGAACCACTTTGACAACTTTGACGATGACAACGGTACTGAAAGTGAGGTGATGGTAATCAGTGCACAGATGCAGCTAACATAGTTGTGTTATGTAGTTACATGGTCAATAGATTATGACAACTGAGGTAGTGGGTTAACAACGTTGTCAACCAGAAAGTCTTTTGTAAAAATTTTAGTCTTTTAATAACAAACAAACTCTGAACTTAAAAACCCACCAACATATTGTTTTCTTTCACTGTTTTCCGTATAATTACACTAAAGTCATCCAATGGAACAGTGAAGAACAGATATTGACAAAGTGGATCAAAGTTCCCTGACCACTGTGTACAGAGGTGATCTTTTAAGCCCACTGAATAAAACTTTTTTATTTCCTGATAAGTGACAGCAGTGAAGCTCGAACCTCAGTGTTCATAGGTGTTACTGAAAGGCACAGTAAGGTACAATTACACTGCAGTCACTAGAAACCACTGATGTCACTCTTGTTTTGGTTCTGGCTCTTTTTTTAATACATAAATTCAAATGGCACACGGTTGAGTACAATGTATCGCGATTTTAAGAAAATTTAAAAATTCTGCTTTGAAATAATATATTTTATTTAAATGCCGAAATGAACACATCTTTAGGTACAACAGGGTATGTATACATGTGGCAAATTCATTCATTTTATTCATATCCTTAATTCCTATTCAACTAAAATAGTATACAATGCAAGATAAATTTCTGTTTTGTTGAACTGCTTTAATATTTGAATACAAGCAATGACTTTTTAAAGCAATTATAGTTCTCATTTCTGATTACTAGGTTTCCTCAGGAAAACCTTGTGGGTCCTATGGTTGCTATCAATGGCTATCCATGTTGTGCCAATACAAGCTCGGTGATCCCTATTTTCAATTGCATTTTTGAAATCTTCTTAACATATAATTACCAGTTGGACCAAGTCTTAGAAAGTTTGATGGAATCATCTTAAGTACGTTAGTATCATGCACGTTTTTGTCATAATAATGTCACCTAATAAATGGCACAGAGTTAAGCAGAGTCAATGCCCTTTAAAACAGCACCTTCAGGCCCATGCTTTGGTTTCTGTAGTAGTGCAAGCTATTTTCAGTAAATACTTCTTTGCTGGGACTTCAGCTCCTGTCTGTAGTAATGGGGTGTCCATAATAACAAGGTGTCCACAATGTGAGAATTGACTGCGTTGAGCACATTTTTCAACATGGACCTGTCACATGATTTAACAGCTGGAAGTTCATGTTCTACTGTATTTATTATTAATAAGTGCATTTATTGAGTTGTTTCTGCTTTCTACATTCTACTTTATTTCAGTTGTCTACTGGGGGGCTTCTCAGGGTTTGGTTACTGCCTGGTCAGTGGCATGATAAGCACATCCTGCAAGTATAAAATCACCTCAGTCTGTGTTATGGTGAGAAAACCCGGTGGAATTTTTCTCATACAAATTAGTGTTGGTGATGTCATACAATTACATTACCTTTGCTAAGAAGTCTGCTCTAGAACACTCAGCCTTGAGGTCTTCTACTTCTTGCTTATACATCTAAAAAGACAGGAAAAAAAAACTACAGCAAACAATAATTGTGATTTGACTTCTCCAGAACTTTGTACCTTCCTACTTCCAGTTCTGAAGGGGGTGGTTTACACTTCTGACAGGTCTAGCTTGTATCTTAAAATGGGTGTAACCTGCATCCAAAAAGGGGTGCAATATGCACCTTATGAAGCTAGGGTGTGGCTTGTCCCTCATCAAAGACATGGCTTACAACTTCTGAAGGTTTGTTAAACTTTAAAAAGGCATAGATTTCACCACATTGAGGGTGTGCACTGTAGCCATGAAAGGGGTGATCCTACATTGTTAAAAGGGGTGTGATCCCCCTTTCAAGGATGTGGGGTCACACCCCACAATGTTACACCTTGAAAATGGAGTAGTCTGCAGCTTCTGAAGGCTGTAGCTTAGATCATATGAAAGGTTGGACCTGCACCTTAACAGCTGCAACCTTTTCAAATATTACCTACTTTGCTATGATATTAACCAACTTAAACACAAATGTAGAGATCAGTAATCTGTACCTCCAATGTATTTCTGTGGATTTTTTCAAGCTGAGTTTTTGAGTCATCAAGGGCCTGAAAATAAAAGGTTAATCATTAACAGGCCGTCACCTGCCGGTTTATATGTCACTTGCCTTAGTCATCTGGTTTTGTCTCGGCCAACACAGTCTCCGCAAACTTTCATCTTTCTCTTGACGTGTACTTTAACATGTTTGAGCATGAAGTGACAACTGACTCTGATGATCTGCTTGTGTTTATCAAGAATTAATTTATATATAATTTTGATTTTACTGTAAGTTATGCTCACTGTTTGTATTCACGGTCTAGGCACAACAGTAGATATTTCGTCTTTGTGTAAACATTTTCAGTTGTGGGTGAATTTATAGGGGGATTCTTGTTTATGCTGGCAGTCTTTGATCTTAGCACTATCATTAACTATTGAAAATTTTGTGGTTAGCTTGGCAAAAGAAAACACGAAAAATTGAAAGAGACTGGCACATTTAGTAAAACATCAAATATAAGAGGAGAATACTAAAAATTGAAGGAGATATCCCTTTTAAAAAAGGTCAAATTTACAGACATTTGTATGGTCTGGGTGGCAAGAGTTGCCACCCACCCATAAAAACATCTGAAAACTTCATTTGAAAACTTTGCATGTTAACTAAATGTTATATGCTCTTTCTAGTTATATCATTGTTTGTTTATCGGATGAATTTCAATTTTCAAGATGTAGACAAGGACCTCAGCAAGGATGCACCTGCACTGATGTTCAATGTTTGAATTGAATTTGCTTTTTTCCCGCAGAATAAATAAAAAGCAATAAGAAAGATAAGCTGAGTCATTAGAGTTGAAACATTACATCATCCAGTAATGCTATAGTCAAAATATTGTGTCACACAGTTACACTGTTGTTTATGTTGTGTTTTACGTGTTTGAAATAAAGGTTAATTTATTAAAAAGATATATATGTGTTGAGCGACGTAAAAATATGGAATCGTTAACCTGGGGGTGGGGTGGCTCAGAAAGGCCGGTTAAAATGCCCATTGGGCTTTTTTGTTTAAAAATAAAGTAGAAGAAAATTGTAAGTAGACTGCAGTCAGTTTGTATCTTAGGTAATTGATTTGTAAACAAACTTAACATTTACCCTGCATCTTTTTCCTTATCATCAGCCAAAAGGCTGTTGGAGTTAAGCCAAATATACCCTATTGTTCTACAGAATTGCTTGCTGGCTATGTAAATCAGGAAATTGTAAGCAGTTTGATGATTTTGATATGTTTACTGTGCCATGGCCAATCAGATGAGAGATCTTTGTGTTATGTTTAGTAATTTTACGTCTAAACATTTTTCCCTATGAGATATTAAGACTTTTGTACCGTCTTAAGTTGTACAGCCTGATCTGAAACATCATTATTTGCATCCATTTCTGAGGATTAAAGAAAATACACAGGAGTAATTTGTAACAATTCAACTTGTAAGCTACAATATAGAGTAAAAGTTGGTCAGGACTAACCCCTTATACTGTGTTGCATGGTAAAAATCCTATACAGCATCCCACAGGATCCTAACCAGGATTAAACATCCCACTGTTTACTGACTTTGTAAACATGTCCTTTAAGCCTTAAATCAACTACAGTAGTTCAGTTGGAATACAAAAAAAAGTTCAAGCCTTCTGAGATGGTTGAAAGAAGCTGAAGCTGTATTGAGGAAACAGCCGGAAAATTAAACACCATAGATTTCTATTGGGAGATAGATAAGGAAATCACAAAGCCTGTGAAATTCCTATGTGCCTGTTGCAAGAATTAACCCAGTCAAAATTTGAGTATCAGATAAAGTTTCATTTTGAATTTTGAACTTTTCACTTGGACGACCGGTTACTAAAATTAGACAGCCATGAAATCCATTTTGTGATAATGAACGTCACCATTGGCACTTTTGGCAAGAAAGCTTCTACTGTTTTTACTGAAAGTTATAAGTGTCAACTAAGTGTTCAGTGCAACATGTCCCAGGGAACAACAACAGCATCATTCAGGTAATACATATAGCTCCTGCGCTCTAACCACTAAACCAAGTAGCACTCTAGATGGGAAAAAATACAACAGCAAGAAGAAGAAGCACAATAAACAACAACAACATAGCTGTTCCCTCTACTTACCAAGTTTTCTTCCACCAATCTCCACTTGGACCTTGGACATCTGTCCCATGGTTGTGACAAGAGAATCCACTCTTTTATTCACTGCCTCTTGTGAGTGCTTGAATGTATCCATTTGCTGGCTGATTAGTGCCTCTCTTTTCTGCTTCTCAATCACCCTTGCAGCTTGTACAGATGCTCGCTCAGCTCTCATTTCTTCTTTCAATTTTTCCAGCTCATCTTTAGCTCTTCTCTCATTATCTAAAGCAATACTAAGCTGATCTCTAAGACTCTGTGGAGTGTGAAATGAATAATTAAATAGATAAATGTTTTAGAAGAAGACTGATTGATGGCACAATAAACTTCAATATCAACACTACTACGTCACTATAATGACACTGAATTTGGTTGGCATCAGAAGACCTCATCTTTGTGCCACTCACGTCTGAAGCCAGAGTATGGAATGGATGACAGGGCCAACATGGAAATGGGAGGACTAGAAAATGTGAGTTTAAGCTGTTCACTCCAGTTATGAAAAAATAACTAGACATGATTTTAGCACTATGTAGCTTCCTATTTAGGGTTGGGCACAATATTATGGTTTAAATAGTTTTCAGATAGGGTTAGGGACACCCTTAAGCATCATTCTTAGAGAAAAACATAGGCCCCCAATGCGTGCAGAACTGACGAAGTTCTGGTTCGTCTTGAAAACAAAGCAAGCGAGGCGTGCATAACTGCATGTCCCATGAAAAGAACGAGTAGCCCAGAGGGCTGCATAACCATGCTGTCTGGTCCCCGTGCTGGTGTGGCAGTTGTGAGCAAAGTCTTCTCTGGTGAAGGGACATAGACTTACAGAATTGCCGCAACCAATACTAAAATTTGACCGAATCAAAAGGTGACCAAAACCCTGGAAGGGAGGGCTACCGAATTGAACACAGCTTCACAGACTAAGCTCATAACCTCATTCTTCACTCATGATCATTTGGCTGTCTTTTGGTCTGTCTTCCTCAAAACCACAAACAAAAACGCCACCACAACTCTTAAAACAGACACCTTTCAATAAATCCGCGATAAAATTCCCAATAAAGTAACCACATCCTTATGATTGATCGCAACCTAACAGCAGAAAACAACCCAGAAGAATTTAACTCCTCCCCATGCCTGGGAACCAGGCTTTGTGCTCAGTTCCCTCAAATCATCTCAAAGGCTCCTTTGAGCCAACTCATGAATGCAAATATGAAAAAAATCATTGCTTTGTGATCAGGTGCATTTTTCACGAAACAAATTGGCTTTGAGCCATAGGCTCTCTTTACTGTATTTTTCCTCCCTCATACAGGTTACAAGAAAGCCCATTATGGTCATTTAAACCACCGTTTTGACCCACTCCACCCCAACAAACAAACGTGAGGTCCCATCCCAAATTTTTCCCTGGCTCAACATAGTGGTGAAAAACTGTGACAACATTTTGACTTTTGCATTTACAGACTGATGTAATGTCTGCCTTATCACTTTGAATATTGAATTTTGTTGCACATGGAAAATTAAACTAAAAAGTAAAATGTTGATATAAATTTGTCCACAACTGGACATGGTTATACCGAGAGTTGTGAATGTGTACGTACATACTGTTGTGCATATAGCACTAAAATCAAAACATAATTCTCGATAAAGGCAAACACACCGTCAGAATCTGGAGAAATAATTAGTAAAAAGTGAAGTCGTCACTCCATGCTCAAACACATTAAAGCATGTCCTATGACGTAATTGTCAAATCTGGTTCGCTCTTCCGGGAGTTTAAAAGTCAACAAGTTGTCTTGAACTCTAAAGTCGAACAAATAGGTCCAAAAATCAACGAGTAAAGCAGAAAATTGAAAAGACTAACTGGTATACTCTTCTGTACCACTTATGCTATCCAAGAGGATCGATCCATCGATCGAATAATAGAATTTCAAAACTTTGGATTTATCAACTGAGTTGATAACTAAAGGTAAATTGTAATTCGGTAAATTGTGATCGTCCGGGTGAGTGTAGTCCTGAGAAGGACTGTTTGAGGTGACATTGAGTGACGTTTCGACAACCTGAGCGGAAGTCATCATCAGAGTCGATGAAATTGGCTGATGTTAAAAGCTGATGTTTGGAGTGTTAGCCTTTTGTCAGCATTAGCCCTGTCCCTAGAATCCTCAAAGTACAAATTCAAATGATCTAACCTTGGTTTCTTCCTCAACATCAGTTTGTTGTTTCTGGAGGTGGTTGGATAGATCCTGATTCTCATCCTTGTAATACTTTACTTGTGCCAATTCTATCTTTACAGAATTGTACTCAGCACTCTGGTCCCGATACTGCTGTCGCAAATCTGCCAGTTGCCTTTCAAGCGATTGACAATAATTCTACAAAAATTATGTCAGAGAAAAGAATTTTAACAAAAAGCAATGAATGCATTTTAATAATAAATTTTTAACAAGAAGCTTCAATACATGCATCACTGATAAAATAATATAATGTAATAATGTAATAATATAATAATATATAATGATATTTAATAATTATTTATACAAGTACCAATTTAAGTACAAAAAAGAGAGCATAAAGAATAACATATTAAGAGTAATACAACAGACTGATAATCAAAAGTTTCCTTCTCTAAATAAGTCAAGACCACAAAAATGTCTGGAAGAGACAAGAGAGCAATATATGTGAAATTTTATTACATGATGGATAAAGGAACGATTGACTGATGTTACGAATAGTGTGAAAATTTTTAATAGTCATTTTGAACATTATTTATCGCTGCCACTTTGACTCAGAGACAAGTCTTCCAAATCGGTAAAAGAGACAGGTACTGCTACCCCAAAAAGTGGCAATAAAGGATATTCAAAAGGTCAAGTGACATGCAGCGAAGATGTTAAAGAGTACAGTTAAGTTATGTTTCAAACTTTTCTCTAAAAAAATTTGGCTTTTGAGACCTCCCACTCCCTTGGAATTTCCAACGATTTTCCATGGGGTGGGTACAAATATTTTCTTGAACCACATATTAATCAAGTGTAAACAAAGAAATCACAAATATGGAGGAGGTTTGGAAAACCTGTCTTAATAAGCTTACTTTTCGTTTATTTTGTTTTTTCCTTTATCGTCATTAAATCGCTTGCTTGAGAAAATGTAAAATGTAAACATGCTTCCTCGGTTTTGTCTTGTCAACCCAGGTAACTTTTGATTGCATTTAAATTGCAAAATCATTTTAACTGTGCCAATTACTGTCATCTCAGACACAACTGCTGGGACACATTTTTAAAACTGAATGAGAACTTTGACCGGAAAATTCTTACATCATTCTTTCTCCTCCCCCATTAAATTAGTGTTGCTTTATTTGCCACTGATGGATTGTTAAACACCTACAAAACAACACTGCAGTGAGGGAAAGACTTTCTGCAACCTTATCTGTGATTGCCATGTAGGAAATCAGGAAAATACAAGTGCAGTGTGCATTAATTTGTTGCTTTCACACATAATTTTACTTTTATTCATGAATTAAAATGCTCAAATCCTCATGAATACCTGACTGGCTTCCAAACTCTCACTTGGTTGAGGTGGGTTGTTCAATCTATAGAATCTCTGTACTGGATCACTGATAATTAAAAATGACAAATGCAAATATATTTTAGATACTCAGCTTGAACAGGTTAACTTGAACGTACCGCTGTCTCAAAAATCAAAATTCTCCAAGATCTGACCCTATTTTTACTATCATTTACACATACAGCATAACTAACTTGAAATTTATTAGATAACTTGAACCCCGTACTGAGTCAAATTAATTCAATTTATTTTCCTTTGGCTCAATTTTACCCCCACTCACTTAAGCTATGTTTAGTTTACATGGAGTTGAGTTAGTGGGTTCTACTGAAATGCCACTTGAAAACTGAGTACAACTTACCTAAGGACGAGGTTTCGATGGCAAAACAAATTTCTGGTAAATTCTTCAAGACCAATTTGACGTCTTTCAATGAAGTCTAGATATGAAAAATGGGCAACAATAATGTAAAAATAACTCTTATTAATTCATTATTGAAGAAAAAGAAACTTAAAACAATACTCAAAACAATTCATCATTAATAATTATGATACACCAAGCTGAAAAGACTCGTAACCATCACTAACAACTGAAAGACAGCCTCCTTTCACATACATGTAAATAAATTTTATTTCCAATACCTCCTACAGAGTAATAGTAAGTACTACCTGCTTTTGTTAGCATAACAATAATCCATAAAAACCCACATTTCAGAACCAAGTTTGAATTTCTATTTTCTAGAGCTCTGAAATTTTCTGTTTGTGATCAAACAAGCATGAAAAGTCTGAATAAATGGTATAGGGATTAAGTCTTGGTACGATACAGTGGGAAGGCTCGTCAGCTGCATTTCTGTGGCAGAGTGACTAGGAGCATTACTATTTCCTCCAACAGAATGGGATGTTAGTCAATTCCAGGGTGGGACCCAAATATTTTGTTAGATTAATTTCCAGAAGTGCCAAATTCTGGAGAACTGAAATCTGAAGAATTTTTTTTTTTGTACATGTTCTCCCTCCCCAACCATCAGCCCATCTCTCCCCAAAAGAAATTGACCCACACCCCATAGAAAATCTACCCACCCCACCCCAATTAAGTGAGGGAGGGACGCGCACTTCAACTGGTTGAACTTTCATCCAATCAAACAGTTACTTAATAAGTGGCCGGCTGTAATGAAAAACATTTCCTTTTGTTTCTGTAAATGTCTGTAGCAGATACAGGTGGCAGATAAGGTAAAGACACATGCAACTTCAGGCAGGAACTGAAATTTTTTGGATTTGGTATTCACTTTTTTGCCTGTTGTAAAGAAATGATCCAAAGTCACTTTTAGCTGGGAGTTTTGGTGACTTATATGGGACACCTAGAGATTTGTTCCATATTCAAGAGGCTCCCGGATGATCCCGTATAACTTGGACATCACTGATTAATTGGTTAGTTAACTGGACATCGCCACCTGGCGACCGCCTTTTTTAAAATGGACACGGTTTTTTGGAGATGGTCAGTTGGCTTAGCATACGAACAAAGTGCTGTAAAGCTTGTAGTACGGGTACTCAAGAGCGGTACTGTCTTATATAAGATGCATGCGCATTTTAGTCTGCTGAATGTTAACTTCGTGCGTTCTTGTTTTTTAATTTACAGTATTTAAGATATAAGCGGCAAAGGGTTTGGGGTTTCTGTATTTGTCTTGTATAATGCATGCGCAACTGAGTAAAGCAGCGAATAGGATTGAATGCAAAATTGGCTGTGTTGTCTAATCAAGTTAGTGGTTATGGTGAAAATTTTTTTAGTGGAGGAGTTTTGTTATGGGGATTGACATTTTGAGGGATGTAAAAATGTGGGAGTGGAAGGATTTGTGAACGTGAGGAACATACCACTCTTCTGTGAATGTGATTTGCTTTGAAAGTTGCGTTTTGTCAAGCAGCGGTGTAATATTGTGCTGCGTGACAGGCAGTTTCCCTTGGCATCTTATGGGGGGATGGCTTCCGCAGTTGATTGTAAGTTTTCTCATTGGGTAACCTGTATTTCGCAGAGGAGAGAAACGACAGCTGTGTTTGCAGCTTATTAGCGCGGTAAGGAACGGTGGCTTAGGAAGAGAAGGGATTGGCACTAGTATGATGATGCAATTAGTGGATTGCACCATCAATACATCATAGTTCTTGAGAAGGGAGAGAAATGAGTGTTTGAGGGGAGAAGTTGATTTGAATTGCATAAAGACGAAGGAATTGGTCATTAATAAGGTAGCTGTTATGAGTCTTTAAGATAGAAAATAACTGAATATTATCAAGCGATGCGTGTGGTTTGCGTGTGGTGTTCGCTGTTGCCTTGGTTGGGTTCGAGGTAATTCGTTTATGTTACGAATTCCCAGTCAACTTGTTTACTTTTGCAAGGGGATTCCTGGGTAAGCAAACCGGATTTAAACGTCACGTCATGAGATGTGCCTTAATGTGCCCCATACTCTGACGATCTGCTCGAGCTCGTGTTTATCAAGCATTATATTTTGATTCTACTGCTATGTTCACTGTTTGTATTTACAGTCTAGACACAACAGTAAATACTTCGTCGTCCCTGTGTAACTATTCTCGGTTGTGGACGAATTTACACCGACATTCAACGTTTGAGTGAATTTGCATTTTTCAGCAGAAATAAATGCGATAAGAAAGATAAGCTGAGTCATCAGAGTTTAAACATTACGTCATCCAGTAATGCTATAGTCAAAATATTGTGTCACACAATAACATTTTTCGCCACGCCAGTTCGTATAAATAAAGGATCGCGCTACCATTTGTGAAACCTAGGGGTGGGGAGGGTCAGAATGGCTGGTTAAAATGCCCATTGGGCTTTCTTGTTGACCTTTGATTAACCTCTGGGACTGGAATATCAGCTAACTCAGCTACAAGGATTAGCCTACATATACAGATATACTCAAAGTTTTTATGGTTGTCGAAGGCAGCTATACCACTGTCTGATACACAATAAAGTTAACAAAATACAATTTAACCACTAAAATATTAATTTCGAACAAGAATGGCCAATTAATTTTGCGATGGCTTCACACGATATTAGACAGTAAGGTCACGAGGTTCTCAGGTGGATATTCAGCAACTGATACTGTAGAAATTACATCATAATTTAATTTCACACTGGTTGCCTTTAATTTCGTTACGTAAGCAAATCCACGTTTATGCGCGTCGTGAACGTTTTGTGCTTACAAATGTTTAGCGACAAAACAATGAAACTCCAAGGGAGACTCGCTTCTCAAAAGAATACATTTATACTGGCTAATTAAAATGAGAACGTAAAAGTTTATTTACAAATGAGTGATCAATTACTAATAGTTTCACTAGATTTCAGTTCACCGTAACTCAAGCTTACCTTTTGCAAAGTTATCTTTGAAAAAACGCTTCCCTGGTAAATGCAATCGAAACTGGGGATAAAGCCTCCTTAACTGTGAATAATAAAGTTTGCATGTAAGTCTAAGTTATAGTAAGAAACCATCACATCTGAGCTCCACATTTAACAGAATTAAGAACACAATAAACTTATCACCAAAACAAGGCTCAACCTGTTTAAAACTCTAGTTCAGGTATACATTGAATAACAATCAATGAAACAGTCATTACCTTCTTATTCAAAAGCACAAAATCTCCATATCGTCGGTAAATGATCCACGATTTCGAGCCGTTGTTTACCTCAATCTTGTACAACTGACATACAGAGAGAGCAGCAAACAAGAGTCAGTCCATATCCAACGGGCTGAAAACGAAAGCAATATCGAAATACCCGTTGTGTTACTTACAGTAAACTTTTCCCTATGTTCCAAAGTTTCTCTTCCTAGTATGCATGAGTCAATTTTTGGCATGGAAACTGTAGAGGGGGTGGACACATCGGCCTCAATAACCAGACCGTGGCTATTTTCGCGTCTTGGACCGCCATTGTAAAGAACTTCCGCACTATCCCGCTTTTTAAAAGCTACCGGGCGAACAAGTCGTCTGGTGGGAAGAGGAGGTGTTACAATGGCTGGATTTCCCGACATTTTTGAGGCATTTAAAACTCGAAATGCGTAAATCAAAGATACAAGTGCTATCTGCAGGGTTCTTTGCGGTATCTCCGCTCGAGGACCGCAGGGAGACTAAGCACCAGCTAACGCCGGTCGCCGGAAGCTCTCTAAAAAACCTCTCCAACAAATTTTTCACACGGACAGTTATCTTTCCGGTTGTTAAATAAGATCTTTCAAATATATAGAGCAAAACTTTATCTAATTTTAACGCTGTATGCAAGAGATGAAAGTAGTATTTTTTTAGGGGAGCTGGCGGCTACACACAGGTCAAAAGCAATCGCGATAGTCTTTTCATAAATGTACTTTTACTAGGGAACAGTAATGTACCCAAGAAAAAAATACCCAAGAATATTCACAGGCATGTGACTTGGCTTCAAAGTTATTTTACCTTGTTGTTGTAGTTAGCACTTTTACTAGTAATACACTCTTTTTTTTATAAGAACGCGTAAAATTTGGCTGAGCCTGAGGGTGTTTTTATTTTAGCCCATACATTTTCTTAAATTTGGGGGCAAATCTCAGCCTCAACGTTCTTATAAAAATGGTTCTTATAAAGAAAAAAGAGTGTAGTTCTCGTCATGTGGATTTCTTCGTTTCTATGGTTTCAGTTTCGATTTTAGCTGGGTCCGAATTAAACTAAGCCTATTTGTTTATACACGAAATGCTCGTAATAAACCAAGAAGAAGATATCAAATGTTTCTCGAAGAGAAAACAAACCATATTATTTATATTTTTTTAAGCGCTTTTTCTAAGGACTAATTTCTTCAAGTCGCAGTCCATTTCTATCTCGGCCATCCATCCGGCTTAGCAATAGACACTATAGTAAAGAAATTTTGAACAAAACTAAACCATCAGTTATGCGTTTCCTTTTATTCCAGTATGTCTTAGCTTTTTAAAGGAATCCTACAAGCAGGTGATATGGCCTTTTAGTAGCGCAACTCTTCTTCCCTTCTTCTCGTTCTAGCTTTATACGCTTTGCCATGTGCCATTCGCTTTTTCATGTGCAGGGATTTGCCGGTGTCCTAGTGGATTTGGACCTCCTCATGATTGGATCCTCCGGTCCAAATCCGCTAGCGAAAATGGACCCCCGTGGGTCCACTTTCGTTAGTGGATTTGTACCCCCTTCGCTGATTTGGATCCCTCCTGTAAAAAAACTTACGCTACCAAATAATTTCAAACAGAAAATCTGGCTATTTGTCTATAAACCACGAAACGACTCGTTTGCTCTTCAGCTTTGCCAGCAAAATATTTCTCTTGGGTTTTAGAACACGGTAATTGTAAGAAAAGGATTACTGCGCCATACGTAGAAGCGTAAAAACTAATTTATTGAAAAGCTGCCGCGCTTAAAACCAAAAATAAGATGTATATTCCCCGTTCTAAAAACGTTCCGGGAGACTGAGGACCTTCTTCTCAAAACTTGCTGTTTCAAAAGGAAATTTTTTTCTTCATTGAAGGGGGTCCAAATTCGCGAGAGGGGGTCCACATCCGCTAGCGGAATTGGACGGGGGGGTCCAAATCTGCTAGTGGATATGGACGACGGGGGATCCGAAGCCGCTGTGCCACCGGTCATTTTTGTAATCATGTTTACAGTCTGATGATCGCTTCAAGTGTTAACTCGAGTAGCTATCTTCGTATTATCTTATTTGTGTATTTTCCAGACTATACATATCTGGAAAAGCTTAGTTACTTGCGAGAGCCCAGTGTATTGTCTTTAGCCCCGCATGGTCATAAAGTGACTAAAGTTATTATTGTTGATGATGTTGTTGTGTTGGTACCTAAAGTAACAAATCAGTAAAGAGAAACTTAGAACAGAATAAAGGAGACAGCTTTCTAATACAAATACACAAACTTCCGTCCGTCATTACAAACAAAAACAAAAAAAAAGATGCTGCAAATGAAAGAATAGTGACTTCAAATAAACAGTAACCATAAAATAAAAACACATTATAATATTCTGTCGAGGAAGGGTATACCCAAAGCTACCCAATTAAAAACTAATCTTAATCAGCCGGGAAAATAAAAGAACAGCATGTTAAGCCATAAAAGGTAACCCAGTTCTTACTCTCAATTGTAAGTTAAGAAATTTAATTCCTACAACCTAACAATTAAAATTCAACCCTTACGCAGACAGCGATAAAAGTTACTGTAGCTGCGTAACTAGTCGAACTGTAACTGTACTGTAACTGAAACTGTCTCAGAAGACTGAAATATGCTGAACAACAACTGCTTCCTGAGTGATTCTGGCTCACATGTGGCCCTGTAATTCATTTATATACAAAGCCATTTTTGAAGCGGTACCACTGTTCATTGACAAGTGGTTCGGCGGCTGTGACCAAGTATGGATTTCTACTGTCGCATAATACTTTGTTTACGTACGAACGGACGTGAATTTTAACTGGCCTTCCGTAGATGAATAATTTTTCTATGTATGAACGGCTTACGTAAACATAAAATGTTGAGAGCTGTCCAACGTTTTATGTTTACTTGTGTACTAAAGAACGGTGTGCGACACATGCAGACTGCAGACTTACAACATACCGACCTTTCCTATTTCATTTTTAAACTAACGTTGAGCAAACTCCGCTGTTTCCACATCGCGTGCTTGCTGCTCAGTACGCTTTAAATGACCCTTTAAAGTGCCACTGAGACGAAAATTCGTAGGTTTATTTCCGCCAAATTCTGTCGCAAAATATCGCGTTGTGTCTATATTTACCCAGAAAACTTAACAAGAAACCGTCCAACCTAATATTTTTTAGCTCCAAAGTTGCGTAAAATGTGTCCGCCATTACTGAAAACGTGTTCCTGGGTGATTGTGCAATTTAATAGCTTGTGACGTCAGAGGCTCACCTCAGTCGCGTTTCCTTGAGAATTTTGACTCAAGATGGTACCGTCGATTGCGAAACCCCCGAAGAGTATTTCTACGATTCGGAACAGTCTTTAGCTTCCGAAGCATCAGAGGATTCATTTAATTCGGCAAATGAAGAATTGTTCTTACCGTACGATGTAAGAACTGATGTCAGGAGATTTCAGCTTATAAGCTTGTAAACAAACTGTTCAAAGTTGTTTTTCTCGCCTTATCGGCGGGAGTTCAAAATATGCGCGAAATAATGCTTATACAGTGATTACAGTTCAGGCACAAGTTGCTCAAAGAGCGGCTAACTCTTATCCAACGGATAAAAGGCTGTCCAGCTATTCCAAAAATTGGTGTTCTAAGCTTTGGAAATTTAGACAAAACACCTATAAAAACTCTAGAATTTGATGCTCCCGAATTCTCAAGCATCGGTCAGTTGATCGATTTTATTGTTCGCTTCGTTGGAGAAATAAAAGAAGCTATATTTTGTTTGCCGTTGTTTATATTCATTATATATTGTAAAGCATTGAGATTTTTGGCCATTCTTAGCATAGTATGGGAAACTTTCTTGAAGAGCCGTAATGCTGTAGTCATCTGGCAGTTAGCTCATGAAGCTTATCGTGTCCATCATGGTACAGTGGTCGCTTAATACATTGAAACACAAGTGCTTCGCGTTTTTAAATATTTTGAACAGTTTTTGTAGAATTCTTAACTTGAGCCGAAAAAAATGAAATATACCAAGATCTTCTTTTAACAACTGGAGGCCTTGTGTGACCGGAATCTAAATATTTGTAGTGCAAATCAAAGCCACAAGAAAAATTTTCTGCTGCTCAACAACAACATGCGGACCGCCAAGGAAACGAAGCTTTCACTTGCTTTATTCACTACGTAAAAGTAACTTGATATCTAATCATTTTTCTTGGTAGTTCATTTACTAAGATTGCTATGACAGTTAAAGAAATAACATTGTAAAACCCTTAGACAAATAGTGGCATGTGATATTTTTTCCTAACTTAAATTTCCACGCAAGACGAGCCGACCTATCGACATGATCGAAGCCTTTAGATATTTCGATCAATAATGTCAATCGACTCTTCAGCGACAGGGAATAAGGAGAAAAGCTTCTCGACATTCAGGATGGTTTGCTATAAAATAACTGTCCATACTTCTAAGCGATTACTGCTTTGAAATTAACACACGCGGAATCAAAAAAAAAAAAAGGAAAAAAGTTAAGAAATACAAACTATTGGCTTAATCGCGGCGGTCCTGCATTCGCCCAGGATGCATTTTGTGAGGACCACACCGAAGATCTTCGCGCTAGCAGACGGCAGAACTGAAAGGGTTTTCCACAAGTAAAATAAATTTTAAAATACGTTAAAAGAAAATAAGTCTTGCACAATGGTGGATGCGTTGAAAAAGAAACAAACTATCACTTCAACTGCGTTAAGATTAGGTACCTTTCGTCTCGCTTTTTCCGGATCTTTCTTTCCATGTAGTTGGAATGGACAATGGAATAATCGACCTCTGGGATCCTTCGACATGAACAGCCCTCTGGAAACACTCGTCCGTGAAGTGATCAGAACAGCCGACAAAAATACCTCTCGGGTTGAAATTTGCACTGTGTGTGAGTACGAATATTATCCATTTTTCCATTGCGGGTCTGCTCGCAAGGCTTTGATGAAGCGAAATAACAGCTCGGTGGTTGGATTTATTGTTGTAGCATTGTACAACACAAGTAATACCCTTCATAACTGCTGCAGCAACAAAAATTTCAAGGCCGTACAGCAAACAGTTGGCACGAAATCTTCCCTCGACAACAGCAACATTTCCCGCGGCTTAATCCCGCGGCAAGTAACTGAATGAAGCCTGACTTGGTTTGAGGTGAGCCTCTAACGTCACTTCCGCTAATTCGCAAGCCAGCTTCCGGAACAAGGGCCAGTAATGGCGGCCGTTAAATCTCGACAAAAACCGTCCGAAAAAAGCGACTTCCAGTCATCGTAATGAGTTGAAATTTGGCATGGTGACTAACAACCACAGACTATTTTCGAAAATGCAAAAATATGGAATACGAAAATTCTGGTCCCAGTGGCACTTTAAAAGAAAGCCTTTATAGGCCGTTGCTTTGACGGCTGAACTTAGCAACATTCGCCTCTCTTCAATCATTAGACAAATATACCAAAGACCCCCCCCCCCCCGGTTCATCTCTGTGCTCAGTTTCGGCGATTAAATATGAAGAGCCAGCCACATAACGAATAGGATTTACAGCAGACCAGTTAAATTTTGATAGTTTTCAGGGCATCTCGCAGCAATAATTGCTAGCCACCTTGAAAAACGCCCGAAAAAGGGACTTCCATATGAAACGGGCTGGCCAGTACGGTGTTTAGGACGGAACGCCAATGCTTTTACCAACTGAGGTTCGCTTAGTGCTGCGAGTAAGGAAGTAAATAAAGTAGAAGAAAGAAACGGCGTTATTGGAATTAAAATTAATAGCTTAATTGACTGCCTGGTTTGGAATGGTAGCCTTTAGGGCTCAAATAAACTTGAGCCACACCATTCAACTCTCTTACACATCCATAGAGGACATAGAACCGTGCATGCATCTTTCAACTAGTGTTTTATTAATTTTAGATAGCACAAATCCGTATAGTTACACGACTAACAAGCTTCAGAATCGCACCACAATGATGTGGAAAACAGCGAAGTTTGCTCAACGTTAGTTTAAAAATGAATTAGGAAAGGTCAGTATGTTGAGTCTGCGAGTCTGCAAGTCTGCAGGTCTACGAGTCTGCAGGTCTGCAAGTCTACGGGTCTAGATCTGCAAGTCTGCAAGTCTGTAAGTCTGCAATTCTTCAGTCTGCAAGTTTGCAGTCTGCAAATCTGCAGTCTGCAGTCTGCATGTGTCGCACACCGACTAGAAGACACCTGCGATCGAGTGTCGATCGATGAAAGCGACCGACACCTCGATCAACACGTGATCGACACTCGATCGGCACTCGGTTGACATATCGGTCACCACTCGGTCGACAGTCGGTCGACATGTCGACCAATACATGGTCGACACTCGACCAACAACGGGCAATAGTCGGTCGAGTGTCGACCGACTCATCTGTCGGGCGATAGTCTCCTTAGCGCGACTCCTAGCTATAGTCGGTTGATAAGCTCTCGACACTCAGCCGATACTCCACTGACGCTCGGCTGACACTCGATCCGTCGACACTCGGTCGACATAGCGGTCGTCACTCGGTCGACATTCAAGACTTTAAAAAAGTCTGTAATATTCTTCTGGACAGCTGATCACCGGTGTGTCATTATTAAAGAGGTTAAGTTTAACCCTATTTCGCCTGGGCAGGAGCCCGGGAGGGCCTGGCCTGGGCTTTTTTGGAGTTTCTGAGCCTGGGGGGGGCCTATAGACCTCGAAAAGTGATGAAACTTGGCACGTTTATAGTACGTCATTAGCTTAACAGATTGGGTTTATGATATGTCGATTATGACGGTTCATTACGTCAGAATGACGTCACAAAGTAGCCATTTTGAATTTTGAGCCGCCATCTTGAATCCCGAGCAGCCATACAGTTGACAATGACGTCAGCGAGAAATATATGAATTTGTTCTAAGAAACATACGTAATCGAGACAAGCACAAAAAAGCAAAGGATTAGCTTCTTTTTTCAAATGAAGGGGAAAAAAACTGAAAAAAGACTGAAAAAAGACAAAAATAGTCAAAACACCTCCTGAGTAGACGGTTGCTATGGAAACGTCAATCATCATAGACACGTCATTGACACAGGAAAAGTTTCTCTGATAAATTTCAGGAAAAGTCACGAGATTTGGTGATTATTCGTCCAGCCGTTTAAAAGTTATAATTCGTTAAAGTTCGTTCCCCCCCACCCCCAGGCTAAATAGGGTTAAATGAACTTGCCCTCTGAGTCGAGATTTAGTGTCCTTTGTCCGTAATAGAGACGGTCCGTATTATAGAGGTTATTAAAAAAAAAAAAGATATGAGAATTTTATCGAAACATAGGAAACTGTCCGTACTGGAGAGGTCTCCATACCGACCGTACCGAGATGTTCAATTGTACTAACCTCATCTTTTCGGTCCGTTTTGTAAGTTACGGATTCTCATTTCCGCCCCTACCCCCACTCCTTTCAATTTATGGCCTGCGCGCTCTGCGCTTGGGCCATAAATCAAAGGTTGGAGGGGAACTTGGTACGTAACTTACAGTGCAGACCTCGTTTCGCTTCCACGCGCACAATAATGGAACGCACGACTCGCTTCAAAAATCACATTATGTTCGAAGGAGTTTTTTCGCATATTATGTTAAATACCGCTTTCCCTTTTATTTTGCTCTCGAAAAATAGTTCTGAAAAATAATAATCTGAAAAATAGTTCACCAGAATTGGTTTGTAGATCTTACATTAGCTGACGGCGTATTTGACAAAATACCGCCGTTTGAGGACATGTGAGGAGGGATACTGTGAAGAACACATCACCGACATACCACCGATATATCACTGACAGACGACGGACATGCTACCGTCAGCTGACCACAAGGTGGCGATCGATACGTCGACCGACATCGAACGTCTGGTCACCGCTAGCATCGATCGACACTCCATGGCATGTCAGCGAAAATTAAAAGTGTCGACCGACTGTCGACCAATATCTCAACCGACTGTCGACCGAGTGGCTACCGATAGGTCGACCGAGTGTCGATCGAGTGTCGATCGAGGTGTCGATCGTTGGTATCGATCGACACTCGATCGCGGGTGTCTTTAGTACATATGATCCAACTATTCATACATCGCCTTTAGTTTTATTTACGCACATAACTGCCAGGTAAAATTCGCGGCCAAACGCACCCAATTTTAACGCGAATCCACCTTTAGTTAGGAGTCGGACGAAGACCTGGACGCGCGTTGGGGTATACATTGGACTGAGGGACGCGAGAAAGGGGAATTGGGCTAGGAGGCTGAAAATCGGGGAAGCGCGACCACAGGTCTCCCGGGTCTCTCTCGAGATTTTGTAGAAAGAGAGGACAACAAGATGGGACCTTTTTTGTATTTTTCTTTCTTTCCAATCAAGCTTAAAATACGACTGTGACTTAAATTCCCATTCATTAGCTTGGGAGACCTGTAGCGGAACATTTTAATATGTACAAGTGAGATCTAGGTACGACTAATTCCCGGGGGGGGGGGGTACTCCCGTCAATTTAGGATAGGCGTGTGCCGCCAAGGTTCTCAAACCCTGACCCTATTTAAGGGTAGAAAATCGAGAATTGATACCCTTTTAAAGGCCCAAAACCAAGAAATGGCACCCTATTTAAGGAAAACAAGATAACTCATAATTCTGTAACTAGGTGGTGAGGAGCGCCAACACAAGCTATAAACGTCCTTTTAAAATCGCTTTGTTAAACTTTATAACGTGTAGTACAGTTTTAACAGACCCTATCTTTTTCGTTTTGCACGCTGAGGTGGATACTACAATTTAGTGACCCTATCTAAGGAACATCTAAGGATCACAATATCAAAAAACACCGAAAAGGATACCCTATTTAAGGACTGAGCACCTCAAAAACCCCACCCTATCGGGCGGCACATACCTATATAGCGTATATAAGGAAGTACCCTCCCCCCGGGGACTAATTAGAACGAAACACAATTTTGCAAAAGAGAAGAAAGGTATTCATTATATTCCGAAAACGTTTTGCACACAAAGACACTTGAAAAGTCTCTTTACCTTCAGTAGTTTACAAGAACAGTTTTGATTTATAACTTGAATGGTGATACAAGTCTTGAAAGGTTCCCTTGTTTGTTGTAGACCGTGAAACCTTTTCGATCAAATAATTGCCAGTTAGCATTTGAACTTTTCACTCTTAATACAAATGGGTGAAAAGAAGGAACTTGTTCAGGAGAAGAGATAAGTGAGAGCTATAAAGGAGGAGAAAATCGGCAACAGCCACAGATGTATGGATCCATGCTGAAATGGCACATGTTGGTCGCAAAGAAAACTGAAAGTGGTCTTTTTCGATTCAACCTTTAAGTCGATACTCCAGAGGTCATCATGCTTTTGAACTGAACAAGTGCTTACTTGTCAAAATACTAGCAGACAAACTCACTACTCATTTTAAAAAATGGGAAAAGTTGGTAGCTGTCATGAACACTCAGTAGAAAATAACCTTGTTATATCTAGTTGACCAGTCTTCTTCACTTTTAGTTAACAACTACTTGCTTTGTATTTAATTTTTTCGCAACGTGTACAGTAATCAAGCTATTGTAAGTAATACATTGTAAGTAATGTAACGTGTATTGTAAGTAAGTTACTGTAAGTAATGCGCCGATCAATTCGAAACTTTAACATCCGCCCTCGGGCATTTGACTGTGCATCGTGCCCGGGGAGGGGGGAATTTGAACGTTGCGTTGGAAGGGTGGGGAATTTGAACCGGATTTATCTCTTGTTCTGACGTAATACGCCCGTGAGTTTTTTTTTCGGTTTTTGCAGGGTTTGACGGATTTACAAGATAGAATTT
Source organism: Siderastrea siderea (assembly GCA_964030785.1). Classification (NCBI taxonomy): domain Eukaryota; kingdom Metazoa; phylum Cnidaria; class Anthozoa; order Scleractinia; family Rhizangiidae; genus Siderastrea; species Siderastrea siderea. Next base: position 29,307,980 of record OZ034969.1, read on the forward strand.
CGCCTTTGTTAGTGAATAACTCTTTCAAAAGAGTCTTTAAAAGAAGTTTGAAGGTGTCTTTACGGCATATCTCTTCCTGAAAAGCGTGTTAAGTGTTTGATTAAAGACGAAATTTGTCTTTGAGGAGAGGAAGTTCAGCACTAATTGGTGGGGCATTTGAACGGCTTTTTTGCCCCGAGGGGAGGGAATTTGAACAAGCTAATCTTCAAAAGTTCAAATGCCCTGGGGGTTGCCCGCGGGGGGGGGGGGGGGGATGTTGAACTTTCGAATATATCGGCACATGTTTGTAAGTACTGTAACACTTTTTGTAAGTTAAGTGACTATAGGTAATGTATCATAAGTACTGTATTGTGTTGTTGCAAAAAAAAAAACAAAAAAACAAAAAAACAAAACAAATTACAAAAAAAAAAAAAATATATATATATATATATATACTAGCAGACAGACCAGAATGATAAGAACAAAATATTGTCTTTATCACCTATAGTGAAGAAATTTTATGTTACACAAAAATTATTGTTAAATATAATTCAAGTTTACAAACCTGCATAATTTAATTTGGAATAATTAATACAATTTAATACGTAACCTTTGTACTAAATGTCTATTATGTAATAACTTTATTGCTAATTAAGCTTAAAGCCTTTTCGCAGTTGTTTTTTATCCCAGCTTTGGCCATACAATAAGAATAATGTAGCACAGTCAAACCTCCGCTAGCAGCCACACCCACTTTGTAGCGGGAAGCTCGGCACTCATTTTGTGAAGGTACTCTGCACTCATTTTGAAACCTGGTAAAGTAATATGGACACTTTTGCAGCCCATGTGCAAGCAAAACAAAACCCTTGGCCAACATTTATATATCTGGACTGAACAAGCTTGGCGAATAACAACTGTGCCTTGATGACTACCTGAGGGAGGCTTGACTTTCCAAACTTATGTACAAAAATATTCATTAAACTCAGAGTTCGTAGAAACTCGCCTGTGAACTCCTTGGTGAGGAATCGGACTGAAAAAATCGGCAAGCAGAACAAGCCGAATGAAAACTATGGAGGGGAATGACGAGGAGAATATGCATTTTGATATTAGGGCTTACAGAGTTAAAAACTCTCACTCTTGTTTGGCCTGAAACTCTCAGGCACTCTCAGCATTGCTCTCGAAGAGTTTGAATCTGCTAAAAACTCTTACTCATGTTAGGTTCAAAGAAATTTTCCTTCACATTTGTCCTCAATTGTCATAAACTCCCATTGATTCTCATGCACTCTCAAAATTTTCCTCTGCAATACAGAGTCCTAGTTAACTTGGTCCCAGAGATACAAAAGCCCATATAAATATTAAATCTGTAACACAGATTTCTACCACAAATTATACAGACTGAGACTGCATTAGTACAGAGTAGAGACAGGTGTCTTGGTCCCAAACAGACCAAACCTCATATGACACAAACTCTGTACCAATGCACACACCTCCATAATCCGAATACCTCTTTAACAATAGACACTGTTCACTTGCCTCAAGAAAACAAAAGCATGAACAAATTCACCATCTGTGTTTTGGTTTTCTTAACCCTTTAAGCCCTGATATAAAAATCCATATTCTCATTACTGACCTCCACACATTTCTTATGAAACTAGTAAGGAGAATTTGTCTAAATATCAAGACATCCTATCCTCAGTGATCACTTCCTTTATTCTTGCCACTTGAATATTCTAACAAGTAGTGATCATGTAATGAGAAATTTCATTTTCATCAGGGCTTAGGGCTGAAAGGGTTAAGCTAGAATTAGTACAGGTAATTGTACAAAACGTTTTTGGAGCCAAGCTCCTTCATCAGCATATGATAAATTCAAAGTTTAAAAAGAATAAAATGGACTCAGAACAGAATTCTGTATGTATAAAAGTTGACTATGTATGTATTAAATGGATGCTGAATTCTGTCCCTTCAGCATTTAAATTGAAGAAGTTCTAGTGTACACTGACCAGTGTAACATATAAACATTTTAATGTTTCCATTAGGCATCGGATTACAATGGAAACCAGAGAAAACGAAGTCCTAAGGGACTGGCAGAATGTGTTCGTTATAACAGGGATTCGTTTCCATACATTTTACTATTACTGGGTTGAAGAGTATTGTTCGTTATACTAACACTTTCACAATTTACTATCCAGATAATTCAGTTCTCTTTACTAGATTATAGCCTTCCCAGGCTAATGAAACCCTGTAGAATTGGTAAGATTTAGCACTGTTATAGTGAAGACCACACAGTAATTTGTTATTTTTCTCATGTACTTGGAGTTGGAGAGGCATCAACGCTAATCCCACTGTCTCTTTTACTGGAACGTTTTCTTGGTTCCCTGCTGGATGCATTTCTCAAATCTCCTTGATGACGGCTTTTGTCCTGTCTAGTATTCTGTTCTTCAGCCAATGTAATGTCTGCAGACTTGACTTTCTCTGTATTTTCCCTAATGTTTTCAGATTCTATTGACTCTGTTTTGGTTGCACCCCCTTGTGACTCATCCAAGTAACTTGGACTGTCATGATTTGAATTAGACACAGGTGTAGATGTTCGGGGATTGCGCTTCTCCTGTGAAAGCCTTCTGACCAGGTTAGAGGACCTCATGCGATCATCTCCATTCGAGTGTTCTGCAATCTCAACACTTCCAGTCCAAAGGCTTTTATCCTCTTTATTTTCACTTCCATTTAATCCAGCCATTTTCCCATCACCATTTGCCTGATATCGTGCCAACAGTTGATAAGTTTGTCCTCTAAGTTCACCAATGTTGGCCATTTTTTCACTTTTTTCCATCAGGTCATCAACGTCTGCAGAATTGCGGGCACTTGCAGTAGATTTTTTCTTTCTTAGCGTTCGCTCTGATCTTAACGCACTTACTAGAGCTTCTTGCTGGACTCGAGCTTGGACCAACTGAGATTTGGTCATTTTGAGCTCTGCTGTTAGTTCCTCCACCTTCTGCTTCAAGTCATCAACTTGGTCCTCCAAGTGTTGACAGTAAGCCTAATAATGATAAAATAATTGTCATTGCCCTAGAGTCAATTAATGTCTCAGCTTGAGAAAAAGTTGGATTTTTCAACTGAGCTGTTGAAGCAAATTGGACACCATAAACTAAGGAATTCAAAAGCCAACCATTTGAGTATTAGCCCTTTGTCAGAACGATACATCGAATTTTTTTGTGTCACTTCCCTACAGCACCGGTCAAATTAATGTACGTTGACAGTCCCTTGCATCTCGATCCTCACATCTCGAGGCTTGAAAGTCAAGTTTCCAGAATTTTGAGACGTGTCTTTCAAGTTTCGAGTCAAGAAACTAATGAGCTTGTCGCATGATTGATCTCTTGAGAAAAAATTTATCCAACAGAGGGACCATACCTACACAGCACCATAGTTTCTTAAGAAAGTTTTACTTACTTCTTTATTCAAATGTTATGAACTTAGTACAGTCGTCCATTCTGTGTCAGGTACGTATGACCAGGGTTCATACCCATTTTAGAAACAGTTTTCTAGGACTTTTCCAGGACTTTTTCAGGACTCGGATAGATTTTTCCAGGTCTCCCAAATGCACAATAATTGAAGCAATAAACCCTTACGAAACAGAAATCCAAAAGAAATGCTGAAGAAAACTGTTTTTAAAGAAACCTTTACGACAAGAGTTTATACAGGACCTGCATTAATTTTCCAGGACTTTCCAGTCCTGGAAAATGCCAGAATAAAATTCCAGGACTTTCCAGGACCCATACGAGCCCTGTATGACCATCTGACTGAGAGAAGACTATTTGAAGTCCACTGTCTCTCCAGGATGGATTACTGAGTTTGAATGGCTGCCATCTGATCTTAGAGTGCAAAAACTACTGATAGGACAGGTGGTGAGATGGATGTGTTGGGTTTTGAGCATGAAAATAATAAGAAAATTGTGATTCATATCTTTACCAAGCAGCCTGTTTCTTTCCTGCAAACAGTAGTTTTGACACTCGATGGAGATTTTGAAAGATGACATATTTAAACCAAGATTACAACATTTAAATTCAGTGATTGAACTCCACAAGCAGACAGTTAACAGTTTAGCTATAGGGTAAGATTAGCCCTCAAAAACTCCTATCAGTCATATTTCAGAACTATTAGAGAAATCACATAATTATGAATGCACAAAGTGACTATCTTTCTTATATAATTAACAAAATGAAGGGGTTTGATTAAGAACGACCAACTTGACTTTGAGGTTCTGATTTTTACTTACAATATTTGTCGTGTGGATTTTTCTTATTGTTTGAAGATGTTTAAAAAACATGAAGTTGAAAGCTTACCCTACTTTCTTCCAAGCTATCATAAGGTCCAGGAGGATCACTCAGACAAAAGAATTCTTGCACCTCATGGCTGGAAAGAATCAAAGATAAATGAACAGTTTCTGCAGTGATTAATTAGATTTATAGCTTCACTACCTTAAAATTTCACACAGTGTATAGTGTCAAATTAGGCACTGTTATGCAAGGCACTTTTCCCTGCAACTTGCAATGTAATACTGTTGCAACTTCTCTTGCAACAAAAAATGCATTGCAAGTTGCTGGAAAAGCAGACTAGGGTAGAGACTGGTCTTCTACTTTTTTGCAACTTGACCTTCATGGAAATGACCTGGCCATTATGATGATGGAACATTTAGGGCATTCACTCATATTCAAGAAATGGGACCAAGTTTTCCTTTTCAATGTCAACTACTTAAATCCACTAAAAACTGGAACATTTTTAAAATGCCTAAAGTCACTGGTGTTGTTTTGACATGTTATTGCCTGGCAACTACTAGATACCAAACATTTCATATCTGACCAAAAAATGTACATGTGTAAATCTTACAAAGTGAGGACAAACTGAGTGTCTACAAATTGATTTTTTACCTACCATTCAAGCAATAAAAAATGTAAGAATGAAAAGGTTAATCATACCTCTGAGATATCTGAGCATGATTCATCACATTGTTGATAAAAAACTGCAGCCCTCTTGCTCTTTCTTCAATGAATGCTGTCAAATAAAAGCAACACATACCCTTGGGCTATTATAAAAGCCATTCAACCTAAACAAAAGATCTATTCAACCTACATGTACTTGTAATCCTTGAAGCATCAAGTATGCAAGTTTATTTACAGTAAGCATAACAAACAAGTGCTCCTCCATGGTCACAGCACACTGACCTTGCAGTTAAGACATGTTAGGTAATTTAAATGTAAAGAAAAAGTTCCAAACCACTGATGACACGGCCCCTCCCCAGATCTTAACTGGTGTACCAGGAGGTCACGGGTTTGATTCCGGTTGGGAACTCAGATATTTGTCCCACGCTCATGGCAAACTAAATATCCCACCTTTCTTATTTCTTTTTCAGCTTAAAATTTACCATGATCTTTCTTTGTTTATTACCATACACAGTGTTTTCAACATTGCTGATCCTAGCAGTATGCAGGATGTGCATCACGACGAACCTAGTAAATACAGTGTGTGACCTCGCTCGCCATGAGTCTCCCATAGCTCAGTGGTTAGAGCCTCCGACCAGTGTACACCAGCTTGAATAGGTTTGATTCCTGTTGGGGACTCAGTGTTTCTCTTTGTTCCACACTTGTAACAAACTGAATATTCCATCTTTTTAAAATCTGATTGCTCTCTAATTTCAAGATGTAAATTAGCTTCAATCAGTCAATCAAATACCGAAGTAAAATTAAAGTCTGACATTGTCAGACAGGTCACGTGGAATTTGTTATCCCACTGCTCTGATCGACCTCTCTTTGAAGTGGGACACATTGTGGAAGTATATACACCATACAAAGCTACAGTTGACAGTAAATAAACGGACACTGAGTCAGAGGAAGGAAGACAGTCAGAAACATAATGCTCCTAAAAGCAAAATGAGTGGAATGAACAGTGAGAATACAGTAAATTCTGATAATAAGCACTGGGCTTATATTAATTTTGTCTGAAGGGCCTTTTTGGTGGGCTTATTTTCAGGGAGTGTGTGTGTGTGTGTGTGCAAATAAATCAGTGGTGCTGATTTATTTACAAACTTAAGATTTATGAGTCACATTTTGTGTGGAAAAGGTGTGAGTAATTTCTTGAAACAGGCTTTGTTCAATCCATGTTTCCCAGTTAATTTTTTTTCAGAACACTGTACCAGAAAAGTTGAAGTCAAGTGCGTGGCTATTTTTCGCCATCTGTGCGAACATTCAATACAATAGTTAATCAACAAATTCCCTAATCTCATTATTTAGTACCTGCATCAAAGTTGTCCTTGAACCAACGTTTTCCAGGAAGCTTGATTTGGAAATTTGGGTATGCATCCCTCAACTAAATATAATGAGTGTTGTCAGTACAAGAAATGCCTTACAACAGGCTTTTAGCCCAAGTTTAAGAAATTGGTGTTCAATATTATTGTGGTATTAATCCCTGTAGAATCACAGGTTAATATATATTAAGTGGAAGTCAGTTGCAGTAAACTTAAATTCACAAAAAGTCACATCAAAGCTACCAAATTTTTAGCCAAAGAAAAGCCATCACAGATTATCTACAATAAGGTTTTAATCTCTTTAACCTGTTATTATAATAACCTTTTAGTAGAGGTATTACAGTACCCAACAAATTAAGTTGACAGAGTTCACAGAGTTAGAAACAACAGTTGATCATGACAGATTTGCTTGTCTCACATTTCTGAAATCTCTGAATAATCATTTCAAAAATTATGTGCTCAGTCATGGTGCCCACCGAGCAGGGGGGGAGGGGGGTACTCCCTGAAGTGATTTATATAAGCAAGGTGGTTTTGCCCAAAAAGTGTGCCTTTTGCAGTATTATGAAAGGGCCACCAAAACACAACTTAAACTAAAACAGGTACATGTAGCAGCTAAGTCTAAGTACTAAAATTGTTTAAAAAGTTTGGTCAGAAATAACAAAAAATATACAAAAGCTCCTAGGCCTCCTAGTGACTAAAATTCAGCGATGATCTACTGTTTTCAGCTTATTTTGAGGTATCAAAAACATGCAATAAATTTTTGTCTTAAGTATGTGGAAGGGGACACCATTTTGATATTTTCAGTGTAGGTTTAGGGGAGTGTTCCTCTGACTACCAGTGTGAGTTTTATTCTGGCATGAGATGTAAACTTTATGCCGCATTTACATAAACCCTTTTTACGGAAGTGTAGCTACTGGGGAGAACTCGCAGAGGGATGACTTACACCAATATGAGATTTTGGACAGGGATCATGTAAATGATAGAACCAAAAGTGGGAACTGTGATGAACTCATAATGGCATGAATCTTGCACTGGTATCAAGTAAACAGCACCAAATTTAAGGTATCGAGCGTGAATCGAAGTGTATTTTGACACCTAATTCGCCACCAATCCATGAAAATGAAAATTACCCCAATTTGTCATGTCGGGCCTACATTCTTAAAGAAGTGCCACGTCAATCAAAATTCACAGAATCAGGCATCAAAATACACGTACGTTTTATGCTCCGATACTATTGGGCTGACCAAGAGCTGACAAAACATCGCATTCAAACAAAAGTACAATTTATGCTCCAGAGAGGTAGCATGTAAACCGGCCTTAATAAGGTAGCAAGATCAGTTCACTATGAACAACAATAGAGTAGGATTGTGCTGAGGGGAGGGTGGAACCATATCCTGTGGTTTTCCCAAGGATAAAACTAGGTTAAGTCTTGTGTCCAGTCCACTAGATTGAACGAGACACAAGGCTCACCAGGCCGAACTACTCCCCCGGGGGTGGAATGTTAGTCCATCACAGGGTTATCACCCAGCTTTTGTGCCAGTATCCATTTATACACCTGGGTAGAGAGAGACAGTGTAAAGTAAAGTTTCTTGTTCACGGAAATAACATGATACAATGCAGAGACCAGGCCTCAAACCACTGACCCTTCGATCTTCTGATCGTCCAATCAAAAGTCCTATTTGATGACCACTACATTACCATGTCTCCCAAGATAACTACTAAGAAAAACATTCAATTTGAACCCTGTTAAAATGTACGTAGTCGATCCTCTTATTTCGACATGTAACTTACCCTGTCGTTAAGACGTGTGAAATCAGTGTAACGGCGAAAAACAAACCAACTTCTTCTGGGACTTTTAACTTCAATTTTGTAAACCTAATGGAAAAATGAAGTGAACATAATTACTCCTGCACATTGTTGGAAATGAGACTATAAAGTCCTCAAGGATTCCAATACTTCACTGGTTTATTCAGGTCTCTCTCGGTTTACAACTTAGTTCTTCTCCTGATCGAATAATTCCATGATCCAACTTGTCAAAAAACCTTAGTGATATAAAAGGCTATAATTGATACTCATGTTTACTAACAAATGTACTGTTGCAATCCTGCCAATCACGCCCTAGTCTTATCTTGATTAACATGCAGGAGACTCAAAACTAAATTAGCTCTCATTATTGGCACATGATTTATGTCAATCAATCAACAGAAAACACATGGATCAACAAAAAATAAATATTAAGTCATGCACAGTCTCCAACAACATTTGATTTTTATTTGTTTTCAGACTGCATTCTGTGTACTGCTCACAGGAATAGGAGGGGAGAGTGTATTAACAACCATTCCTCCAGAATACTGTACTGTACTACAGAGTTCTGGAGTGTTATTTCATAAGCCCAGTCTGTAAGGTGTAGAGAATGGTCAGCATAAATGATAGTCACGCCTTTTTTAAAAATATTAACAGTTTCAAATTCTTGCCAATTGAAATTAAAGTAATCTCGAGCTTGCTAGAATTTGGACTGTCTCGAAGTGTCAATTTTGATAATTTGGATCTCAGAGTCTCCTTAATTGTATCCCATATTTGTAGCTTGAAGATCAAATTTGTTGAGGAAGAGAAGCAAGGGTCTGTCAGCCTTTTTAAGACTTTTTAAGTCTGTCAGTCTTTTTAAGACTGTCAGCAGCAATAAAGATACACATAACGAATGTCGTAAATAGACTACGTAAGCTAAATAAAATTTTTAAAAGCTGTAGTGTGTGCCAATGTCCAAGCCTTGGGTTCGGATTTGATAGAAAAACTATGCAAGTCTTGGTCTTGCATTTTTAAAGAGGGTTCTCGCAGTCTCGCAAAGTCTTACCATTCTATACCCCTTCTGTAAGTGGGGGGGTAAGAAGGGACTTTAACCAGGATTGTGTGGTTCCAGAAAATATCCACACCCCTACCATGGAGGGAATTGAAAATTCTGGAGGGGTGGGGTGGGGGTCAAAAGCCCAGGAAAATCCAGAGGAGAAGGGGGGGGGGGGGGGAGAGAAAGGGTGAAGGGATAAATTACTTTCCAGAGGGTCAACTTCAATTCATTCCGATGTAAGCTTCAGATATAGTTCGAAAATTGCTACTTACAGAATTTGTAGATTTTTATTGTGGAAGTAAATTAGATTAACTGCTTAATAAACACTTTGGTTAAAAGAAAAACAGGTATTCTTTCTCCCAAAGGCGCTTTGGAAGCGATATTGGGGGCCAAAACAAGATAAACATCGTCATTGTGTAGAAGTAGCTGCCATTACTCATTACCAGTCTTTGAGAAGACAGCAACGTGTACTAGGAGTGGTTACATTTACTTCAGGTCCAGAGTGGTTCGAGACGACTTTGATGAGATGTCAGTGCGTCGTCTAAACAACCTAAATTGACATTAATTATAAGGGTTGTTTATGAACAAGCAGTCCATCCTTTTGAACCTCCCTATGTGGCAACCGGCAAGCGAAGCGCGATCTCATTGACTCGTAGAAGTCTTGTTTTGCTAAGCCCAGCAATGAGAATATTTATTGTGAAGTACAAGAATTGCCAAATATGTTTACGGGCTTTCTTGCCACTCTTGCACAGATCTGTTGATACACCAAATGTCAAAGCCACAGGATAACAGAGGCATGCAAGCAATATTCCTTACAGTATGTTCTCCAGTTTTCGTACGGGCCCAGTTTTCGTACAAAAAGAACTTTATTTGATTATTTTCATCGGTCATTTAAAACTTCGTCAACCGAAGAATTACAAAAGTAAAAGGAACATTTCAGCTTTTGCCGGGCTTTTTGACAAAGAAGGAGGTCAGTGTGGACAATTTCTTTCGAGGTGAGTAAAAGTTTAGAGGCTAATATTTGCACTTTTCACTGCACAGTAAAGGTATTGTACATGTAGATGAACAAATAGCCCGTTTTGTTGGTAATTTTCCAAGGTACTTCGTGATTTTTGGACAGATGACAGATAAAAGATGAAAGTGAATGGAAAAACTTTCAACGCCAGCTTAAATTTAACTGCTCCTGAATTTTAGCGGTGAGAATCTTCGCATACATTTCGACCTACTGTGCCAGTTTTCGAACACTTAGCTGCGCCTTTCTCAAAACCTATTTTTAAATAAGTTAAAGAACTGAATTTTAAACTTTACTGTATGAAAACTAATAAGTCGCAAGTGCAGCAAAGATTATACAACAATCCTTGCAAAGTACGATACACTACATGTACTTGTTGTGGTATAACAGCGACGCTTTACATCCAGGTCATGCAAAGTTCACGAATATTTAATAAACTTAATCCCACGCAAACAATCTAAATCGTCAAATAATTAACTAAGGTGCGTAGATGTCTATGCATAGAATGTTGACATACACCTTGAAATATCATTAGTTTACCGGTTTTACCGATTTTTTTCACTCCGTTGCGATTCTAATAAACATTTACAAAAGTAGGTAAGAAAAGCAAGCGTAAGCGGAAACGGAAGTAAAGTGTCTGTTATTCTAAAGGCGTAAGCGGAAATGGAAGGAAAACGTCGAATCTTACACAGGCCTTTTCTTAACAGTTGTAATTCGCAGAATAGAAACCGTCAACTACCTTTACCAAGGCAGTAAATGACGTACGAGACAGTGGATTGAGCGTAAGAAAAGCCGCCCAAAAGTGAGGGACAAAAAAATCAACACTGCAGGATCGATTAAACATCCACTCCCCGAATAACCATTTGCTTTGTACACCAAGGATTGGTCGCTAAGCCGATATTTATTCACAAATCGAAGAGAAAACACAATAAGCACTCAGCAGGGTGGCTGACACATCAGTTTGCGTCGAACGTTTTCGTGGAGAAATGTTGTTTTGTTGATGTACGAAAACTTGGCCAGGTGTACGAAGACTGGGCAACTTAGGAGTTTTGGGAAAAATGGCATAATTTTGAACATACGTCGATCAAGTGGCCAATCGTTTGATATATTGAAGGTAAGTAAATGGGCTATCTTTAAAAGAAATTTCAGAAATTTTCGTCTCACAGACGAAACGATATAGCGATTACAAACTAAAGTGTACGAAAACTGGGCAACACACTGTATTCTTTATATTTTGATCATTTCCCCTTTAAATTTTGTTTGTGCGTGCATGATCACATTCATGTTGAACTTTTGTAACGTTAATCAGCAACACTGCTACTCTTCGAGGGAATTCTTCAATTAAAACAAACGTTTTACATGCTTTTGTCAAAAGGTAATTTTACAGATACCTAGTATATGTTGGTATTAGTAGGATAATATGTTATGAGTAAGTTATGACTATGTAGTACATTATTATTTTAAAAGCTAATAAACAGTATAAACATGTCCTACGTAATCGGAATGGCTTAGCTTCAATTAAATTTGGATCAGTTGCTTCATATTTAACACTCTCCCTTCTTGAACGAAATTTTCCAGAGGGGTTGGGGGGGGGGTGTTTGTCATACTGTGGAAAACCCGGAGGGATGGGGGGTTATCAGCTTTCCTCAAAAAATGGAAAATCTGGGGAGGAGGGGGTCATAAGTGGAATTCCCTCCGTGGTAGGGGTATGGATATTTTCTGAAACTACACATATCACAGTAGAGTGAACTGTAGTAGTTCGTGGTTTCCGGTGACCTGTTATGGACAATTTACACTTCCGGTATGTAAGGCATTAAATGTACCGGTATGTGTATTACCGGTGACAGAGTACTACGGTATTTGACGGATAATTTTGGAAACTGATAAAATCAATAGCAACTTGAGATCTTTGTTTGTTTGCCTTTGTAATCGGACTGGAAAACTCTGCAGCTTTACCTGGAGAAATAAATCATTCTTAAACCGTGATATCATGAAGAACGACGCCTAGGCATTCACAACAAATGTTTCAGCCTTTAGACAAGGGCTCCATAGGGATCTTAACGACATGAGTGGAGGCACAGGCAGACAATCCGGACTGTTTGAGGCCGGCTGACGTCACGATACTCTATTTGATCTCATACATTTACTGTAATTTGTAACGGCTGACCTCGGCTTGATTCAAGTGATCGCGAGAAATGCTCCATAAAATACTGAATATAGCATCTTTTTATTCCAAGTTGGGATCTACTGTAAGCCAGATAAATAAAGTTCACTCACCCTACATCGTATGTGGGCTCTTTTTGTGACTTAATGGGGTTTTGAGTCTGTTAATTCCTTGCTTGCTGTCACTGCCCCCAACAAAAGTAGAAGAAAGAGACAATGGCCCGCCGAGACCAACAGCCTCGCGAATTTTGTCCAATTTCTCCCACTTCCACGCCTCGCTTGCCATCCAGCCTCGGGCAGATGAAAGGTAGATAATCTTCAAAGGTCTGTGCCAAAATCATTGCAATCGCTTGGTTCTTACATACTCAATAGCCGCCGTGAATTTTCAAGTTCACTGAAAAATCTCTTTTTTCTACTTTTGTTGGGGGCGGAAACAATCCAGATTGTCTGCCTGTGGTTAAACGACCCCCCAAGTAACGCTCCCTTATACCTGAAATGACCCCCCTCCCCCCAAAACAAACAAGGGTGATTGTTCAGAGGCCGCGCGGAGACTCAGTGAACCGACGTACCACAAACCAGGAATGCGCATTGCATTTTATGAGTCGGCGTGATGTGCCTAGGCACATCCGCTGCCTAAAAAAGATTTACCCAAACATATCTAGCCTTACTAGTAATAGGACAGTCTACATAAGCTGTTCACATTTTTGAAGTTGCCATACTGTGATTTAGAGTTGTCCCCCCCAAAAAAACCAAATAGACCATTTCACGGTTTTTTCAAATTTTGACAAGGACCAGTTAGTGAAAATCTATCAACACTGTTATAAAGAGGGCCTTAACATTAACAAACTTGCCGAGTTTGACAGTGATATGTCCAGAAATGAGCGAAGATATAGCTTGTCAAAGTCACAAAAGTCGCAGATGTTTGTATGGTGTGGGGCACAAACTTGCCCCCCACCATACAAACATCTATAAAATTTTGCGACCTTGCAGAGCCATATCTTCGTTAGTTTTCTTCCTATCACTCTCAAACCTGGCAGTTTAACTGATTTGATGGCACTCTTTCCAGCAGTGTTGGTGGATTTTTGCTAACTGGTCCACATGAAAAGTTGAAAAAATGATGGAAGGGTCTATTTGTCTATAATATTTGGGTTGACCACTACTAACTTCCCAAGACTTTTATTTTAAGAGTGCAATGTATACTGTCTGTTGTATGCTATGTAAACATTTGGTGTCAAGTTTCAAGAAATCAGCAAACACTGAGAGAGTGAAACAAAGCAATAGGTTGGTTGATTTTCTAATTTTCTCAGACCCATTTTCTGTAAATAAATCTTTTGGTCTTGATTCATTGAATATTCAACAAAATCAGACTAAAACCACTTCAATTAATATCAAGTGTTTTGCAAACCATGAACAATATCGAGTCTAAGCCTGACAGGATTACGTCTAGGCTTCTTACATTTTCCGCATACTTTGCATTCATAAAGAAAACCACTCTACAATGTATTTCCTTACATAACTGTCATAAATCACTGAAGCAACAGTTTGCATTAACTTAAAAAATTCTTGAGTCAATTTACAACAGGAGCTCAAAAACGTTTCAGTTTTAAATTAAGGGATGATTTTGTGCAAGTATAAAACCGTTTGGGGCAGAAAAGGAACCGGTCACTACGCACAAATCTAATAATTTCTGTCAATAAAAAGAGATCATGGAGTCACGCGCCTCATACATAAACATAATTTGAAATTGTACAAACAACAGGTGAGTCATAACTGTTGCGTCAAAACATTTCTTTTCACCTAAGTTTCATGACAATGAGCCTGACTTTTAACAACTTATCTAAGAAAACGAAAGGATACAACATAAGAATAAAGCTATTAAAAGGACAAAAAATTTTCACAAACAATAAAGCGCGCAGACCTACCGTAAATTTCTGTCGTTGATCGATCACTTCGTAACCGATAATCGGGGCTCTTATTCCAGCGCCTTCCGATATCCTCTCATTATCTATTGCTTCTTCGTCTTCTTCATTCATTCTTAGCCTTGGGCTTCGTCTTGGAGTTCGTGGCCTTGGAAAATCCACCGGAGATTCTGTTGACAAGTAGCTCACTTGACCATCAAGCGCCATTTTCCTTCCGCTATTGTTAGAATATTGCCGCACCAGGCCTCTCCCTTTTCCCTTCCCCAAGTGGGCAAGGCTCCCTTCGAGGGTAGAGTAGGAATAGGGACAGTGCCCGGTGATTTTCATGCTTGTATAACGGTCAAAATAGTTTTTACTCTAGCCTCGTGAAAATGACTGACTATTACAATTTCTGTGACTTTAATTGTAATTCATTGAATGAAGGTAAAATCAAACAATATGTAGATCTCATGAAAAAGAAATATATCTCTTACTGGAACCAAATCCTTCAACATTCGCAAAAACGTTCAAAAAGAATTATAGCCTTTCTGCCTACCTAGATCTAACAAGAAAGAACCCATCTAGAAAATCATTAGTAAAACTGAGAATTAGCAGTCATAAACTTCGGATTGAAACAGGTAGATACGACAAAATACCTCGTGATGAGAGGTTATGTAGTCTCTGCAATTGTAACAAAATTGAAGATGAAACTCATTTTTTACTAGATTGCCCGAGCTATTCTTCGATAAGAGACAGGTTCTTTTCTAAAATAGAACCTAAAATCCCATTTCTACGACTATTATCACATGAGACCTTATTGTCACATCTTATGAATTGTACTGATTATTTTATAAATACTCAATTAATTTCATTCATCTCGTCATGCTTTGAACAGAGAGACAAACTAGTTACAATGGCTACCTCTCTGAATGGTTAAAAATAAGAAATGGTTGTAATCTCTTTTAGTTATTTTAATTAAGTAAGAAATTAATAATTAAATTTTAAGTGGCTTTTGCAATACTGTAGTACTTTGTTATAGTCATGCAAATAAAGCTTGTTGTTGTTGAATAGAAGATACCCCTCGGGCTTATCTTTTGTTTTTTTCGAGTACAAAGTTTTGCTCTGTTACCATTAAGACACTTTTAAAAGAAAAAAAAGGAGCAAAGCACCCAGGGAAAAACAGCTTTGGCTAATAATTCTTCATGGGGAAAAACCCCGGCCGAATCTGCTAATCGTTTAACTTGGGAGGTATATATATGTTGCAATGGGAAAACCTTGTTGAGTCGTTTGGGTCGTTCTTGTCAACCACCGTAATACTGTACTTTCGAAGGATAGAGCGCTTGCGATCGTTTTCTATCAACAAATAGACTATGACGATTGGGTTAATCACATTCTCGTATTTACAATAGACCACTGTGAATGCCTTCTAATACTCGATGTGAACTAGCTAAACATAGGATAAGGAAATGAGTAATGAATCTTGTGATGCGTGGCAATGGAAAGAAAACCAATAAAGAATGGGATATTCAAGGGAAAGGCGAAAGACGCGAGCCAGCGGCGCGGACAGCTAATGTGACAGTTGGTTATATTGAAGGAGGAAGACCATAAGAGAGAATGGATGTGAAATTAAAGAATCACAAGGGTAAGACCAGTGTTTCATAACCGTAAAGATTTGATGTTGATTGGGATGACTGTAAACCGACGGATTCTTCAACTAAGCAAGAGGCTTCCACAAAAAAGCCCCGCTTGCATAATTCTCCTCATTGATCCCGACATATTTCTTTACAGCGCGTAGTGGTCGGCTTTTTATTTTCAGATTTTGATAGTTCATCAAATTATTATGACCTCTATGCTTTACGATTTATTGCATATTACAAGAAAAAAGAATAAGATGCTGATCGCTATTGGCGCTAAAAACGACAAGTCACGAAAATTGACAGGTCAAAGTTTGTTCCTACTCCTGCACGCTTATGATCTTGACAATCTAACGTTAATATAAAACATGCAAGCCCAAAAGAGATCTTTGACATAGCATTTAGTTGAGCTCTATCTTGTCTTTACCTGAGAAAATGAACATTGGAAACAGAAGGTTATAAAAAATCGTCATGTTTTGCGCCTTGCCAAAGAGGAGACGATTAACCTTTAAGCCTCGCCATCTTTATACAAATTCTTCTTACTGATCTCCATACGTTTCATTGACTACTAATTGGGAGAACTTGTTTAAACAACAAGACAATTCATCTCTGGTGATAATTTCCTAAATTCCCATGACCTGTATGTATTATAGTGCACAAATATGATGAGGAGAAAATTGACGCTGATCACTATTGGGGCTGAAAGAGTTAAGCAACGGGATAGCTGGCGCTTGTGGCAATTCCACATTGGTTATTCTTGTTTCGTGACATCATGATGTAGCCCTGCATTCCCCAGTTGGTCCCCCAAGAGTTCTTGACCAGCCAGTAGTCTTGTCCTTCATAGCTTCCGTAGCCAACCACGAGAACAGCATGATCGAGTTCTTCACTGCTGCAGGATCTGAAATAAAAAATGAAATAATGAACGCCAGGGGACGCTTAAGGACCCATTAAGATTGTCGGCATCAATGTAGGTATGCTAGGATAGGAGACCAATGTGGCCTGCCGACGGTAATCTTTATGGTGAAGTTTTTGATGGTGATACTGTTGCTGATGATAGTGATGATGATGATGATGATGATGATGATAACGATGGAGATGATAATGATAATGAGGATTGCTGCTATTTATGATTATGATGATGAGGATGATGATGATGACGACGACGACGACGACGACGATGATGATGATGATAGTGATGATGGTGATGATGGTGGCAGTGGTACCGGTGATGGTGATGGTGACGATTTCCATCACCTTTCCAAAGTTATTGTATAGGATTTAAAAAATAAATATAATGAAATGACAGATCAGTCTACTTTACAAAGACGAATGACGCTTACGGTTCATTGTAGACTCCACTGTGGTAAAACTGGAATGACGCGTGACCGGCATCAATGGCAACAGAGATTGGTCCGACTGTGGCTACAGCGAATTGCAAAGCAGATTCACTACCTGGTGATACGTCCACGTAACCTAGCAGGAAAACAAACGGCACTGGGAAAAAGCATTCGGAACTCTGATGCCATTGCCATTTTCCACATTTCCGTTAACATGAGACTACAAAAATTCTTATTTTTCGAAGGGAGTCACATACCCTGGGTACCAGAGGTTTTTTCTCGCTAGCGGCGAACGAAATCGGCCGGAGGCCGAGGTGAGCCGGCCGAAGGCTGACGCGGACGCAGAACACAAGCTGCAACCGGTAACCGCCCAAGAAAAGCCTATGGCACCCAGGGTAGGAGTCAAAAAGATGAATTTCCACATTTTAACCTACTGAGCTTGCCGCGAGACTCCGTGTCACCCAGTGATGTGCCGAAGATTTTGGGTTCGACTACCGTCTGGTTCTCGAATTTGTTGTTGTTGTTGGTTGTTGTTGTCCCACTCTCACAGCAAAATGTACACAGTTTGCTTATTACATGAATTATCCAAGCTTTACATTTACTATATTTCTCTTTCATAGCAAGGTCTTTCTCCTTCACTAAAAACTTCGTTAACTTTCGGTAGCCGCAAAGCGGTGACAATGAGCTGCGAAGCAGAAAAACCTCTGCAACCAGGGTAAAACTTCCGGTATGTGTTGTCGCGGCCTGTTGGTGTACTTCCTCAAATTGTGATCGATGAAACTTAGTTTGTTAGAACCTTGATCTGTGGCAAAACACAAAACGCTTCAGCCTATGCCTACCTGCTTGTATAAATGGATTTGGCAACTAGAAATGCTTGGAAGAACTGGCCAAAATACCGGGGAACCGTTCAATTTGATCGCAAGGTCAAAACACTTCTTGGAATGCATGATCGCTGACGCTTACCAGTGAGGGTGGCACCAACTTTATCTTTATCAAAACAGCAAGATTTGTTGCATGGGTACGGATAGCCGGCCTCGGTGTCAATTCCACCGTTTCTTATGATGTACCTAGGGAGAACAAAGCAGTAAATTAGCAAACTACCATAACTACTATAGTTGATAGATAACGGACCACAGGTAACTTCGCCAGTTTTGCTTACGAAGGGACTCGAGTGAAAACTGCACTTTCGTAAAAGTTGCGTTGAGTCAGATTTTAGCAAAAACATATTTCTGTGGATCACAGAATTTGGGGGGGGGGGGGGGGTTAAGGGTTTGAACCTTCAGGCGGAGCCTCCCCGTATAAAACTTTATCGAGTACCCCGGGAACCCAATATGGCGGCGGCTCACACTGGCTTAAGTTGAATCGGATTGGCATACTCCCATTCACGACCTTCTAATAAGGACCACGGGGGTGCTTATTTCTTTTAACCCCGATATAGTATTGCACGGCGACGTGAAGAGATGAATTTTATTTTCGAGTGGCAAAATATTGTTTTTAACCACTCGAAAATAAAATTCAAGCCGACGTTTAATTTTTTCTTTTTATTATACAGACAAGGGTGTGTTTGCGCAAATAACAGTTAATTGCGTCATAGATATCTCGCAAGTGAGGATATGGAAAATACGCCACTCGAGTCCCGAATGTAGTTTCTTTTGAACTTTATAATTAAGAGTGAAGAGTGGTCTTTTCCACACTTTTATCTATATAACAACACAAACCCGGTTGTAACGAAATCCTCGTTATACTGACGAACACAATGCAGAACCCCAAACTGAAAATCTACCCCGATATAACGAATAATTGTTATAGCATGAGTGGAGATGAAAGCGAAGAAGATCACTGGAGATGGAAATTCTTAAATTAATCCTCTTATACTCCACTATAAAACGGCTTCAAATCAAATTCGAAATTGCAGTTGCACGACTTAACCAAATGCTGGGAATCGGCTGATTTGTGTAACTTTAAATAACCCTGGGAGGTGGACTCCCACATGAAAGGGTCGGGGATGCTCGTCGTCTTGATTGGGGGTGTAAATTGCAGATTTTGGTCTCACTTAGGATGTTTTAGGACGGAAAGCCAAAATATTTACCCATACAGGTATCGCTAAGGGCTGTGCGTAAAGAAATATCTATATAAAAAAACCAAACGCCGTGATACGGCTGTGTTGGTGAACGGTCTCCTTTAGGGGTCAAATAAAGCCTAAACCACGCCCAGATTGGTCTCCTTTAGGGGTTTAATTCTAAGATTTTGGTCGTTTTCTCACAAATTCGTTATAAAGGGGTTTCCTTTATAACGAACCTCCGTTATAACGAGCACATTTTTTTTAGTCCCTTGGGAGTTCGTTATATCGAGGTTGCACTGTACTCGGAGACCCAGGAAAGAAAGCGGGCGTGTAATGATTGAAGGGTCTTGAAGCAAAAATATTCTTAGATCGACAGATTTGGCTATTAAAATATAGTAATATTGCCATACCCCTATTCTCTCGGCTCTGAGCAAGGGGCTAACAGTCAGCTAGACTTGCCACAGCTTCTGAAGCTAAGACGCTGAACATGAGCGACTTCGTCGCGAGAACTCACTAGAAGACTATACCAAATGGACCTTCGAGAAATTCTTAAAGTCTTTCAATGTAGGATGATGATAAAGTGGGCGGGAATTGGTGCAATTGACAGTTTCTTCGGTTCTTTTAGGATGTCAAGGACATTTTTCTGATCAAAGGAAAGATTTTTGTTTAACCCTTTCCCGCCCGCCTTTTTTACTCCAAAAACGCATTTTTTTTACCGTTAAAGCGGTTTTTTAAGTGCAGTATTGCCAAATGCCACTAAACTTTGCTACAAAAGCGTTTTTTTACACTTTAGCTAGATTTTGAGTCAGCTTCAATCTCGTTCCCAGAGTCCGCGTTACCCTAGACCAGCGGTCGGGAACGAGGGACTCTGGGATAAAGCGTTTACCGGAAAACAAGAATCCTGTGATCGGTCAAACTGCGCAGGCGTCAGGCATTCGCATATCCGGTTTTACCAGATGCAGTCACTATTCTACGAGGCAATTGAGTTTTCCATGGAAAAATTAGGGATAAAAGTGTTAATGAAAGAGCAGTACGATGCCTTGTTAAAGAGCTATATGTGTAGAAAAAAGGTGTGCTGGTGGCATTGCCGACAGTTTTCGGAAAATCGCTTATCCGATTTTACCTTCGATGTTCGATTACATTTGAAGCGGCTGTGGGGCAAGATTCTGTTGTTATCGTAGTTTCGCCTTTGAGTGCGTTTATGAGAGACCAGGTGCAAAAACTGGAAGGAGTGTTGAATGTGTGTGTCTTACAAAGTGTGGAAGAAGAAGAAGGGGAAGGAAAAGTTACCATCCCGGAAGATATCAAGAAATGTTGTTTGATGTTTGGGCACCCTGAGGTATTCGATTCGTGGACAACAAGAATGTTGCCAAAATGCTTAAAGCGAAAGGGTGCAAGCCATTGTTGTGGACGAGGCTCATTTGGTTCTTGAATGGTATTTATATAATATACTTTTCTTCTAGTGGTGTTGCTTTGTTTTCAAACTTGAATTAACTGAGTGTGCATGTGTACAATGTACATTTTTAAAAGATTATGTTCACTGCAAATGCTAATAGTTTTAATTACTTATATTAAAACCATCTGATCAGAATAGACCAATTTCCTACTGAATGCGTTATTATTTTCAATCAAAACCGTTAAAAAGTCATGTTGTTTGATAAATAGACATCCTTGAATATATCTAATTGGTTCCCTGCTAGCTAGAAAATATCAAACCATTGTAATTATATCCAAGGACTGTTACCACAAACTTGCTGCAGTGTACCTCACTGGCTAATAACTTGCGATAGTTTTTTTAGTCAGGCATTTATTGTATTTTTAAAATCTTTCATATGACCCCACAGACTGTAGAGCTTTTACTTTTATCGTGCATAAATAGAGTCTGTCCGTCTGTCTGTCTGTCTGTCTGTCTGTCTGTCTACATTTTTTATCATTCAAACCGGTTAATAACTGGCTTGTGAAATGAAAGCAATCAGAAAGCGTAAATACCCAGAGAGAGGTTCTCATCCCTGCAACTCATGTTTTCAGAGATTAAATAAAGAGCAACCCATGAAAAGAGAAAGATGGATGGGAAATGAACCATTTTATGGGATGGTGTACTTCAGTCATTACATAATTACAAATTAAACCTTGCGTGGGACACAAATTTATATTTATACCTTCTTTTCTGTTTTTTGTTAAGGGCCACATTTTGTCCAGCATATGGAAGAATAAGCCTGTTAACAAATTTGTTCCCATCTGAGTGTCCCTACTGGCACTTACAGGCACAACAGCAGCTACAAAAAGTGGTATTGTAACTGCCTAAGGACTGTCCACCCCAGTAAAAGTTGAGTGTAGTCCAAACAGGACTTACGCCTCCCATGTGCGTCCTGATAGGGGCTATGACAAATGGATAGAATTTTGCAGCCAATTGTTGCAGAACTCAAATCAAAGAGGCTGGAAATGCCCCTCACTCTTATTTATGGAAATCTAGAAACAATTTCAGGCTGTTTCCTGTATTTTCCAATGAAATGGGCAAAGACCAATACCACCCTTCAGCAGAGCCTTCAGCAAAGAACAGACTTTTTACCATGTATCATGCCCAATATTCCAAGCATGAGAGAAGGAGAAAAGTAGATGAACTAGTAAATGGGAAATCAAGCCACCGTGTGTTGTGACTGTGGCATTTGCAATTGGGATTGACCGCAATGACATTCACAGAATTGTTCACACTGGGGTAAGATACATGAGGTTGGGAGGGCTGGCAGAAATGGCCTTGCAGCTGGGGCTGACACTTATTATTATGACATTCCAAAAGCCTTTAAAAAACATACCAGAAGCCATGCGGTGCTATGTCCAGTCCAAGGAATTTCAAACAAAAATTATTTTAAATCATTTTGACCACAAGGTTCCAGACAATCAACCTCAAGATCACACATGCTGTGACTTTCACAGGCTACACTGTCAGTGTGAAAACTGTATGCTTGTGCATGCAGCTGAACAGGTTGAGGCACTCAGTGTTCAAGATGAGTCTGAGATGACCCTCACTGAACAGAATGAGGGTAACTCCCAATTATTTACTTCTGAGGCCAAACTTAAAATCAAACAAGACATGGAGAAATATAGATTTCAACTCCAAAAAGATATTGGGAGAAGCACTGTGCGCAATGTGGCCCTGTCCAGTGGGTTTCCGATTGAAATGATTTCTTTGGTCCTTGAACACTTGCCAGACCTTATCTCTGTACAAAAGAAGGAATCCATCTTACAAGTGTACAGTAAAGATATGGCTGCAGATTTTTTCAGTATTATTCAGAAACACCTTCCCAAGAAGACATGTGCAGTAGAATCTCCATAATGTGAACCATCAGGGGAAACAAAAATAACAGTAATATTTCAGTGAGACTTTTACGGAGCAGGGGTAATTAATAAGCAAATAACTGTAGTTTGAGTCATTTGGGATTCCATGTTGTTACTGGGACCTTTTGAATGTTTAGTAGGGCTTAATTGCACCCCCACCCCCTCCACCACAAAAATTGCCTTATTGGTGTGAAGTGCCTATTACACTGTAAGTTAGAGTGGAAAGTACTCATGTACACTGTATCAGCAATATGTGATCCACTATGCAAGTGAAATTCCTCATTTTGTGGGAATGAAAATATAAATTTTATTCAGTTGACAAATTTAAAGTAATACCAATATTGATGTAACATAGTGAAGAAAGCTGATGCCCTAGGGAATGTATATTAATGTTTATGTTTTCCGAGATTAAACAAATCCTTCATCTAGAGAAATGATCTCTTCGTCTTCCTCCCCATCACTTTCATGAGCATCATCACATCCAGAGTCATCGCAGCTGTGTGGATTAGCTCTCTAGTCATTTCTTGTTTTTAGTTAACTAGGAGTGCAAAGCAAATATGTCCAGCTGATCTAAAGGGCTCTTAGAAATGGAAGGGAAGCTTTGAAGACTCTTTCCTGGCTGATGTTCGAAAGGCTTTTGACTGCTGATAAGTTCAATCATTTCTTTGATATCATCAGATGTACATGCATAAGTATGGCTTGCTGACTTGGGGAAATGGTGCTTTCCCTGTTTAGCAGTTAACTAGAAGAAGTGTCCTATGGAAAAAGATAATGAAAATTAACGTTCAGTTGTTAGAAAAAATAATCTTCTGTTTTTCTTCGAAAGTGCAATCAGCAATAAACAGTGTTATAAATTTTATATTAATGTTACTTTGAAGTTGTAAGTGTATTTCATATGTTCGAAGTATAAGAAAAGGGACAGTTTGGAATGTATAAAAAAATGAATTTGAAAATTATGCAAACAGAACAAGCTAATTTTTTAAATTGTGAAAGCATTATTTATATCACTGAGGACTTCCAGCCTCAAAGGATAAATTGTGACCTTCTGGCTGGGGAGGTGTTAATAATATTAGTTCGATAGCATGATGTTTACCTCTCTTCGATTGTCATTGTTCTTCTGTCTTCGGACTCTCACTGGCTTTTTCCCTCTCTACAGCCTCAAGGGACTTTCTTGTTTTTCGTGTGAAGCCACAAACAAGTCCTTAAACAACCTCGTTCCCAGATTCAGAAAAGTGTTTTGCACGACTACAACAGCTGCTGCAACTTTCATTTCTCGGAAGTCCGTCACCATACACAAAAACTAATCCGGTCAACTTTTCCAGAACATTTAAAAGGTTCTCGTTCTTAGATTTTTCCCCACACAAATCTATCGCATGTCTTATAGGGCCGGAATTACAACATCTTCAAACGTACTGCAGTTCTACACCTCCAGGCAAAGCTTTCACTCTTTCATTGGTATTTTATCCGCCATTTTGGTCTCAAGACTCCGCTGGAAAAGGTAACACGGGCTCTAGAAACGGACGCCAAATCTGGAAATCTGGGGACGAATTACAGCTACTTTCACTTCCGGTCTAACTGCTCATGCTCAGATTTCAGCCAATGAAAATGCGATCCGACACGCTTTATCCCAGAGTCCCTCGTTCCCGACCGCTGGTCTAGGGTAACGCGGACTCTGGGAACGAGATTGAGTCAGCTTCTGTTGTAAATTGTACAATATTTTGCTTTCACGCATGCGCCTAAGCCAGAATTTGGACTTTTTGCGGATTCATTTCCAATTTTTTTCTCGCTTCTTTTGCTTTCCTTTTTCTCTCCCTTTCTCTTCTCTTTATCTTATACCCTTTATCCCCTTTCTATCCACTGGAAAAGTTTTGGCCTCAGTCCTTCAAAAAACCTGGAAATGGAACATTGATCAACTAGGTGACTTGGCCTATTTTACCACCAACTTTGCACCCAAAATTGGACACGTTTTTTCTGGTATAGCTCTGCCAGAATTTGGTCGATGTTCAAAATGGACACACGTATAGATGGACCTGTCCTTGCTGTGTTAGCTGCTTATCAAAACAATCTGGTGACATAAAAAATGATGACGTCACAAGTGGTTCAATGTCCCCGGGTCGAAAACGTCACAAACAAGACTCTTGGCGGGAAAGAAAATTCTTAAACTTTCGGGAATTTTGCGTTATGCCTATCAGTACAGTAGACCAACTGATCCTTACACTCACTATTCTCAGTAATACAACAATTCTTTCCTTACTCAAAACCACAATCCGCAACTGCTTGGGGCTGTAGGAGATGATTCTGACCGTGTTCATAACATCCCGAGCAATCGACGAGGTTCTGTTCGCTGAGTGGGACAAGGTTTCCTGTTTTCTTGAAGTGCTGTCCTTCCACTGATCCTGTTACACTGAAAGCCCAGGATTTGCCCAGCTCACCTGATCGAAGGAAAAAAAGATATAACCTCGTTCCCAGGACTTTTTCCCCTAAAAGGGAAAAAGTCCTGGGAATGAGGTTGCATCTGGCAGACGTTCACTCCAGTCAAAGTCACTATTTTAATAAACATCTGACGTTAGCTGTCACGTCTGGCATTAGGTTCTATGGTACTCAACCCTGCAGAATTTTGCTTCTTTGTCATCTCTCCATGTAGCCAAGTTTATTTATTGAAAAGTTTTTTAATTAAGTAATGGGACCTAGGTCTGCTGCTCGACCTCGTAATACCTGCACCAAAGCCCACTGAGGGATAAAATATAATAGTAACGCTCAACTTCACTGAATTTCTATCTCTCGGCAAGATTTCGACAGAAAAGCGTTAGGTGGCATGCTCGGCACGGGCCTGGGGGAACACTCCCCAGAGTTCTGGTTGGTAGTATGTCGCCCAGTTGTTAAAAGTCGGACCCTATTTTAGACCAAAATATGTAGTTTTCCAACATCCGTTTCCAGACCTCACCTTCCCATTTTTCAGATCCGGTCTGTAAAATCCATACCCGTTTCCAGAGTCCAAAATGGTTAAGAACCCGTTCTCATTTTTAGACCAAAACGGCTCAAAAACCACAACCCTTGGCTTCACAAAACTATACAGCGTATACAAGGAGGTACCCCAAGGGGGCACAGGAAAATTGCGATTAGACCCAATTCTTCAAGTTTCCTCATCTTACTCTTGTGTGAATCACTCGAAAGAAGTGTTTCGACCAAGCGAGACGAAAATAGCATCTGGTTGCATGTTGTGGTGCAGGTGGAGGATAATCCATGAGGTCAGAAGAAACGGGGGAAACCCATAAAAACGCATAAAGAGGGAGGCGGTGGGGAAGCAATCTTTTCCCGAGAGCCAGCGCGCATTTAAGGTCAGCAGGAAGGAAACACCACTTCTTGCATCTTTCGTGCTGATTAAAAGGAATGCAGCCTCTGGGAATGAGATTGGTGAGAAATGGGATGGAACTGGAAACTCTAGCTACGTTAGATGAAGGCAGTCGGCCAGATGTGCTAAAGATGGTGGAAACGGTTTACTGAAGAGCTGTTCCTCATTTCATGATAATGGCATTTATATCGCGGCAATTTGATCGCGGTCATAGCAGGATCATCTGCAACCTTGTTCCCAGGTCTCTCTTCTTCCCGTCCCCGGGAACGAGGTTGTATCATCTGAACTGAGACAAAGTGTTGAACACAGTCATCATGTTACGTAATGCCTAACTTCTACCACCCTGTGGTAGCAAATGCAGTAGCTAGCGGTATCCCTGTTTCTGACATCCGCATAACCTACCCTATGATAAACGTAGAACCCTTTGTAACTTATCACAATTTAAGGACTAGGAATAGTTCATGACTACAAGCGTGTGGGGCCTCTAAGGAACAAAAACGCAAATAAATAACTAAAAAAACGTCAAAACACGAGCGTACCCTGGTTCTTAACAGGCGTCACGTATCCCTTGGTTCTCCAGTCAACAGTGGGAGGTAGCCTTGGCTCATTAGGGGGGAGTAGGGTTGACATTTTGCGTTCTGTTTCACTGGAGAGTTTAGAACGAAGTCCCTGGACATAAAGGCGGTATTCATCAACGGTCAGGTCGCCCAGCTCGTTCATAGCAAGGGAATAGGAATGCCCTTTGGAGTTGTGTTGTTGAATAAACTAAAACAAAAGAAAAATGAAATCCGGTTATTAGGAGTACTGAGAGAAAGGCCCCGGGGTGGGGGGAGTACTCCCGTCAATTTAGGATAGGTGTGTGCCGCCAAGGTTCCGCAAAACCGGACCCTATTTAATGGTAGAAAATCGAGAATTGATACTCTTTTAAAGGCCCACGTATAGCAACACAAGCTATAAACTTCCTTTTAAAATCGCGTTAATAAACTTTATAACGTGTATTCGGGCGAGTAGTGCAGTTTTAACAGACCATATCTTTTTCGTTTTGCGCGTTGAGGTGGATACTACAGTTTAGTGACCCTATCTAAGGAACATCTACTCACAAAACCAAAAAATACCAAAAGGATACCCTATTTAAGGACTGAGAACCTCAAAAACCTACCCTATCGGGCGGCACATACCTATATAGCGTATATAAGGGAGTACCCCCCCCCCCCCCGGGGAGAAAGGTCATTTCCAGGCTACAAAATTAGGCGTTTGCCGAATGCAATTTGAAATTTTGTCAGTTGTGGAGTAGTCCTTTATTCAGACATTTTTATATATCACTATGTCAACCACCATGAAACAGCACTTTACATGAAAAAGTAGCTAACAACATCTGTCTAGTCCTGGGGTCTTGTGTGACGGCTGAATGTGACTCCGCTCAGGATGTCGTAATGTCAGTCTGTGTCACTAACAACGTCTCTGGACTTCTCTGAGACACTAGACAAACCAGCAGTAAATATTTACCTTTAAATTATTCTTCCACACTGCAAAGCGCGCACTATTCACAGCTTCCGACTCGTACGTCTTGCCATAAAAAGACTTCCACTCCTGCCAGTGCTGCTTGCACTCCTCAAGCGTCAACTCAATGGCGTTTGCAATTGCTACGCACATTAGTATAGCAATAAAACATTTCATTCTCACTCGACTTTTTAGCAATCAAAACTGATCAGTGTTCAAACGGGTTTTGAACAACGACACTAGCTGCGCTGGAACTGAAGAGTGTGAGTTAAGACGCTTGGCTAGGTAAGCAAGATTCAGTGTTTGCAGTGCAAATTCCTATTATTGAAAATTAAGTGAAGTCACGAGATTTGATCCTCAACTGAAACGTCACATGAAGAATGTGAACTCCCAGGGAGGGGGCGCACACGCTACACGATACGGATAAGTCTTGCTGGATGAGACCCGTTTTAGACCTCTCAGGTCAAGGATAGGGGTGCCAGTTTTGGCCCCTTCGTCTAAATGGGGCATATTTTCCTGCTTCAAATAACAGCTGGCTTCGGCTCTTGCTGGCTTTTCTGTGTCCAATAGGTCTTGATTTAAACCTCAGGAGGAAGGGGGGGGGGGGGTACTCCGGATTTCTAGTGACGGGGAAGTGCGAAGGATCTTTTTGAGTTTAAAATTCAAGATTTCGGGTTTTTTCCGGGTAAAAAATTTGGAAATTATTTTTTCAGGTCGATTTTATTGCGATAGTATGATAAATTAACAAACAAACAAACTCGACCAGTCAAAAAGTACTGTTGTTCTTCGTTATTTTCATTTAATCCCTTCTCGGTTACTTGTAACGCTGCAAAAGGAATTTTTGGGGGTTCATTTTCGGTCCAGGGGATTTTTTTGGGTTTCGCTTCAAGCCCAAGAGATTTTTTTGAGGTTTAATTCGTGTCCCCATGGGCAGCTCCCCGTCACTTGAAATACAGAGTACCCCCCCTCCCCCGGGAATTTAAACAAGGTCGTCCTAAAATGCAAAAATGGCACGGATCAACTTGTTCATAAAAGTACCTTCTCACTTCTAGTTTGAGATGGGCTATGAATTTAACGTTTTGGTTGGAGATGGGGTGCACATGAGAGACTTGATAGGGGATTTTAAGTTTTCATGTTCCAGCGGTACCGACCCAACCATTGTGCCTCTTACAGTATTATGGATGAAGCCGAATACACTTTTGTAACATTTCCCACATGACTCTCCGCCTTTGTTAGTATCGCGACGACATTGTCCTTCTAGTTTTTACCGATTTGGCCTGCCGAAATTATCAACTATATAATTCCACCTTGCATTAACTTTGCTTGTTGTAGTCCTTGGACTTAACCAACACGCAGGCTTCCCTCCCCTCCCCTCCCCTGCCTGAATATGTGTAGCCAAGGTGAACATGAAATGGGAAAATTTCAGGTGTTGTTATACGATACTCTTGAACTTTTGATAGTCAGATGAGTGGAATCTTTGTCTAAAGCTGTCTGGAAGGTTCGACCATCAACAGAATTTTGTAAGATGTACCGATCTTATCAGTTACGCTCCCGTTCTCTATTCATCCCCTCCCCCAATTCCCCGTTTGAAAGTGTTCCATACAATGCTAAAGAAGAAAAGTCCATTTACTTCCAACTTTGAAAAGGGGGGAGGAGAAGGAAGCGAAGGAAACGTAAAACTCAACAACTTTCGGCTATTAAGCAATGCTTTCCTTAAGGCGTCTCTAACTTTTGAGTCTGTGAGCCACTAGTAGCCTGCATAACAGGCGTTGCGCTTGTGTTTCGTGCTTTGCGTCCGGCTAATGAACGCCTGTTATGCAGGCTAAGCCACGTGAGCCGCTGTGGCCACAGTTGGGAAGGGTGGGTAGGGGGTAGGGCGCGGAGGGGTTATCAGAGTGTTACTTCAACGTTTTACTTGTTCCAGGGATTGGACATCTGCAGGCACAGTCAACTGACGACTAAATGTCTTTTTATTCTATAAATGAACTCTCTTGCTCAACCAAGCATGTTTTACTCTAACATCTACATGTAAAAACTCCAATACAAAGAAAAGCAAAAACTGAATTGTTGCACTTGAGCAGAGATTCATTTTCTTGCTTTAACGTGTACTTACTAATTTTTCAAATGCCTATTTCAAGAATGAAGTGGCTGTTTTACTGCCTTTGTCAAACTCTACACTAAATTTTAAAAGACTTAATTATCAAATGAATAAAGCTTCATTCAACAGTTTGTTACAAAAGTAAACTCGAATTATACGAGCGGGTAGCTGGCGCTTGTGGCAATTCCACATTGGTTATTCTTGTTTCGTGACATCATGATGTAGCCCTGCATTCCCCAGCTGGTCCCCCAGGAGTTCTTGACCAGCCAGTACTCTTTTCCTTCATAGGTTCCGTATCCAACGGCTAGCACACCATGATCCAGTAATGTGCTGCTGCAGGCACTGAAATCAAACATAAGGTTTGCAACGGCAAGTTTCAATCGATAAGCAAAGGAAAAGTTTTAAAGGCGCTATGTCACAAGGATTTTGCTATTTTAGGTCAACTCTGTGCTAAAATCAATGCCTAGTGGCTTTTCTCATACACAAAGTGCTCCTGTAAAAGTATGAGTAAGGTGTCAAATGAATTTTATCAGGGACAGCTAATCATAATAATTTTTTGGGTGATTTTTGATAACATAGCATCAAATCTTGGAAAGATTGGGTTTCAATCCATTTCCATCCTTGCCATCGGTAGCAACAGACGACAGGAAACAATTTCAGTGCCGTAGGATAGTCTTTAATAACAAAGCTAGACCATTATTTTTGGAATTCAATTGATGCGAAGACACTTTTTAGCCTTTTGAAAAGATACTAAAATAGCGTGACAGAGCCCCTTTAATGAATAGTTACAAAACTTGAAATTGTCCTAAACAGACCAAATGGGTTCTTTTTTTTCTTCAACCATTAAGACCAAAACGGTCTTGGAGGAAGACCTTAAGTTGTAACGATGGTTTTTGTTTACTTAGGATATGGTTTTTTGACAGTTTAATCAATTCTGAAAAGCAGAATATACTTACGGTTCATTGTAGACTCCTTTGTTATAAAACTGGAATGACGCGTGACCGGCATCAATGGCAACAGAGATTGGTCCGACTGTGGCTACAGCAGATTGCAGAGCAGATTCACTCCCTCTTTTGATGTCCATATAACCTAACAGACAGCATAACAAACAAACGGGCAACAGATAATTAGCAACATTCGGCCGGCAATCGGTATACTGGAAAAAAAAAGTGTTTCAACTCTCTTTCTCTCAACTGACAAGCGATGTGAATTTTGTTGCGAGACTTGTATACCGGTATGTAAATTCTAGTCAAAATACGGACTGATTGCAGTCCAGGCAATTCGGAAGGTAGGTTGTTTAATCCCACGATGTCGTAAACCGCAGTATAATCCCCGGGACCTATTCTTGCGGATACCTTCACATTACAGACAGTTCGCTCGTCCCTAAGAGTCCAAATGTCGTGCAAGGTCTTCTTTTAAAATACGGGCACCCGTATATTGGCACCCATTATAAGGACAATCTCTATTCTTCCTTAACTGTCCGTTTGAGGTCCAACTTTTGCCTCTCAATGTGATGACTAAACTTAAACGAACGGAGATGATTTAAATCGAGGGAGATTGAGACAGATTACAAACGATGATCTTGAGGATGATTAGTGACGGAGTAGTTGTAAAGGTGACTTAGACCTGGTTCAAATGTCTCGCTTTCGTCGTGTCGATCTCAATTGGATCAAAAGAAGCCGCCTTGAATAATTTTTGTTTCAAATGAGTTCGACACGACAAAGCGCGACGTTTGAACCGGGTCTTGCCCCTTTGTTCTCGAATAATCTTCGTCGACACGGCTATCTTCGGAAGTCTTTGGCAAACACCACTCACCAGTATCGGTGGCGCCGACATCAGCTGGGTTGTAATGGCACCGTCCATTTCGTGCTTTGTAAGGGTAGCTGGCCTCAGTGTCAATGCCATCGTTTGCTTTGATGTACCTAGGAAATAAATGACGTGTTAAGTCTTCAAATAATAAGAGTTGTAGTACAACTTGCAGTGATTTGTCCAGGACTAAAGGATTGGACAACAGATCATAACATGATATTGATATACTCTAGAATATATGTCTCACTTAGGCGTATTTAATCTCCACCTAAGCCCTTGTTATTTTGCCCTTCGTTACTCGAGTTTTATAATACAGTCTTACCAGTTTACTGTGGTGCAGGTGATGTTCGTTATCATGCGCATGAAGCTGATCTAATTTTAATTCAGCTAATTAGACTAATAAAGTGAGTCATTTACTGTCTCTTTACCTGAAAGCATTGTCCATGAGCCCCCCCTGGCAGCCGTGGTTGCCATATTGCGTGGAGCAGTCGACAAGGTTCTGTTCGCTGAGTGAGACAAGGTTTCCTGTTTTCTTGAAGTGCTGTCCCTCCAGTGATCCTGTTGTACTGAACGCCCAGCATGAGCCACATTGACCTGGGGACATAACAAAACGTAAAAGGAGTTCAAAATCAGAATGAAGTTGTAGACGAGGTTATGGGATTGACGCTGCCTCCTACCCAAGCGCTTCTTTTCTTACGCCGGATTTTGGGGAGGCGCAAGGGATCAGGGAAAGGCCGAAGAAAAACGCAAAGCAGCCGTCAAGTAGTGCCTTGCGATCTCAAACCTCAGAAGAGCCTGGGTAGGAGGCAGGGATTGACGAGTCTCGCGACTCGCGATACCGCTTTCAAAAGACTCAAGATTTTCTGATTTACTCCAAAACGTTGCCCAATCGAAATTCTAAAGAAATGAAATTTACAAATTTCATGATGTTGATTATT
Organism: Siderastrea siderea; assembly: GCA_964030785.1. Classification (NCBI taxonomy): domain Eukaryota; kingdom Metazoa; phylum Cnidaria; class Anthozoa; order Scleractinia; family Rhizangiidae; genus Siderastrea; species Siderastrea siderea. Next base: position 29,340,232 of record OZ034969.1, read on the forward strand.
AAAAAGCAAATACCATTAGATGAGTACCCAAAAGATTTCATTGGAATGAGGATGCACTTTGGAATTTCATCCACAGGAAAACCATCTTTTGCAGCATAAAAAACGGTACATGGAGGCAAACGAAATGATAATGAAAACCGTACAAATCAAAGCTATTGAACCATACGTTCCTGTGTATGTTTCTGTTATGCTGCATATAGGTGGTTCTAACTCTTGTGTCCGTGGATTACATCCTAAAGTGTTACAACCCTGGGCAGTACTTTTTTGTGATGCTGTTATATAATTTGTGCTGTACAAAGTACAGTCGAAGCCCTCGTAAGCCACCACCTCGGGAATTCAAAAAAGGGGTTGCAGCTAGAGCTGGTCGCCCTAAGAGAATGGGCTCTCACCACATGATGAAACAATAGAGAGTGGTAGCTTATGAGAGCTTTTAGCGTAAAGCTTGGCATATGTTAATGGTTACTAATAGTTTTGTAGTAATAACATTGCCTATCACAGAAGACGTCCGCGTAGGTAGAAGTCAAAGAACCATTAGCACTTGTGTTGTGTATTGCTGTAAATTTGAACCAGAACTGAGTGCATTTAGTCAAGTGTTGACCAAGTGGTCGCTTACGAGAACTTAAAAACAAAGGAAAAATCCCTTCATTAAAGTGGTCGCGGTCGCTTACGAGAGCTTTTCATTACAGAGTTTAAGTGACAAGTCAAACGGAGTTTCACAATGCTGGTCGTAACTAGAGCTGGTCGCTTACCAGAGTGGTCGCAAAGAGGGCTTGAAAGCTACTGTGCATTTGCTGCTTTTTTGTTTGAAATATTTTAAAAATGAAATTTTCTGTTTTTTGTTTGTTTTGTTTCGATCTTGAGTAATAGGTAGAGTTAGGTGGGGGTATGGTAGAAAGTAAAAGCTATGTTACAACACGGATACATTAGTAAAAGCTATAAGGGACCGTTCATTTTTTGGGGGGTAGGGGAGGCTGGTGGGATTTGATGGGTACTACCTGTAAAATATAATGACCCCCCCTCTACAATAGAAATTTTTTACCTGGCCCCCCCCCTTGTAGTCCTGAATATTTGAGATGACCCCCCCCCCCAAAAAAAAGAAAGAAAAAGGGATCAAGTAAATCAAGCTGAAAATAAATTTAACAGTCAATTTTAACATTCAAGTTCTGCAGGAGTAAATGTCTTTATTCAGACAAGCACTAAAGGTAATTTTCTGGCAGGGGTTCCAGAGGTATCTTCCCCTGGAAAATGTTGAAAATTTAGAGATGCCCTAATGCAATTTGCTGCATTCTGAAGTACATAAACAGACAATTCATACTGGTTGAAAGCATTATTTTGGACATTGTTATCAGTTGTTCAGTTGTTTAAGAATCAGATTAGCAGAGGGCCAAAAAGAGCTGACATTCCCCTGGCTGTATTTTATAATGAAACAGTTCGTGAGGTAGAGTAGCTGTTGGGTGTATAACGGAGTAGGGGGGTCCGGGGGCATTCTCCCCCGGGAAAATTTGCATTTTCTGAACCTTAGAAACGCTATTTTGGCCTTCTAGCACTGTTGTTTGCATTATTACAGACGCTGTCACTACTAAACTTAAAGACAATTTTTTTGGTGACCCCCCTTTACGCACCATATTTTTCGGCTGACCCCCCCTTTGAAGCCATATTTTTTTACATGGCCCCCCCTCAAATCCCACCAGCCCCCCTACCTCATAAAAAATGAACGGTCCCTAATACGATATAGCAATACAGATCCAGGACCAAAGCAATAATCAACATACCCTGGTTTTTAACAGGAGTAACGTATCCCTTGGTTCTCCAGTCAACAGTGTCAGGTAGAGTGACGCCACTGGGTGGAAGGAAGGTAGATCCTTCGCGTTTCGTTTCATTGGAGAAATGAGAGCGAAGTCCCAGGAAAAAGAAGCGGTATTCATCGAGGGTCAGGTCACCAAACTGGTTCATGGCCAGGGTGTAGGAATGCCCTTCGGAGTTGTGCTGTTGAATTTTCTAGAAAAAAGAAAAGAAAAGAAAAGAAAAAGATAACTTCCATTTTTAAATTGAATAAAAAAAAAAAAAGACAAAATTAGTTGAATAATGGGTGACTCGTGGAGCTGTTTGTATAGCATATAATTACTACGTAAACCGCCTTTTAACGAAATATTTTTCATTGCAGTTTCCAAAGTGAACGAAACGTTGATTCTTCGCCAGAAAAATATCATGGATTTGACAGAAACTATCTGTCTCTTCATTGCTCTTCAAAAACTGCAAAATGCACCCAAACTTGTCACGGAAACGAAAGGAAGGGAGACATCTCATTCCGTGCGCACTTGGCTTACCACACTTGCTTGACGCTAACGCGGATGTACCTTAAGCGTAAAACTAGTACAAAGAATTTCAGCAGTTATGCTTAAGATCAAACTTCTCCTTTGATCAAGTGTTCCGAGAGGTCAATCAGATTACATCCATGTTTATATGCCTGAGCGAAAGCAAAAATTCGCCTGGTTTGTCAACAGAGAATTAGAAAACGCAAGGCCTTTCTGTCTAAATGTTTTTGTTTTTACTTCTTACTTCAAACAAAGCACGGTAAAACAGACAGATGACAAAAACTAATGTAAAGGAAAATGAACAATTCGGCGATAGTGTTTCGATGAGGCAGAACCAGCTAATTCTCACTCACATTACCCCATTATTCAAGGGATGACTATTCAGATGAGACAACTAAGCAGTACTTTCCTGTGGTGCGGTTTAATTTGAAATATCATTCACTCGGTATTTAGCAGGCATAACAGGCGCTTATTTAGCCGAGCGCGAAATTGCTTTTGGAATGATTGTCAGTCGGCAAGGGCAGTTAACATTGGAAGGGAGCTTTCAGAGCAACGCTTATTAAAGCACCGTTATACTCGAGCCGGGGAGTACAACATCTAATGGGAATTGCGATGTGGTCCTAACGTTCTAGTTTCTGGATGAAATCCTAAAACATGGCTGTTAAAATACGAGATAATGGCAGCCTCCTACTTTTGAACAGTATTTTGCGGTGAGTTTTTATCGGGCAGTATGGTTTTTTTTTCTAACTTTTGAGTCTGAGGATGTAATCCTCAAACGAAAGTTAAAACTCGGTACTTTCTGTGGTGTTGCCCTTGACGCTATACGAGGTGGTTCTACCTTTTGAGTCCGTGGATGAAACTTTAAGGTGTGACCACTTAAATAAAAGCTATTGAACAGTACTTTCCAGCGATACTGTTCGTTAATACGCTGTACAAGGTGGTTCTAATTTTAGAGTTTGCGGATGAAATCATTAATTATGATCGTGACCATCTACATGATAGCAATCAAGCAGCACTTTCCTGCGGTGTGTACGTTTCCGCAGCGTCACAGATACAGGAAATGAACTTGAACTTGAGGAGTTTCAGAAAAATGATATTTCGGATTTCATCCAGTCATGTAGCAGGATCCATTTTTTTAGTGTTTGGGTGAAATCATGAAGACTGTGAGTATTCAGGTTAAAGCTTTTCAGCAGAACTTTTGGCCGGTGGTGCTGTTTCGGTTTTACACGATTCTTCGAAAAGAAATGTGGGAATTTTTCCACCGTCTGTCCGCTTGGGAAAATTAAGAACGGCATTCAATCAATTTTAGGTACACTTTTGCAAAGTTTTTAGAGACGTTTCGTTGGAGCGTTTAGTGCCAGGCACCAAAGGGCTACAGTTGCTCTAGCTTAAGCTATGGATCCATCGAATTCATTTTACGTTTTTGGTTTGCTTTTGAAAAGTTCCAAAGTTCGACGGGGTTCATTTTACCAAAACACACTTTCAATTTTCAGTCACAGAAACTCACATGAGTAAACCGCCCACACTTTCCACTTAAACGACGTGTTACGTCGCGTTATTGCCCGGGTTTTGTTATTGTTACAGCAAATAGCAAAATATTTCGTAATAGAGTTCTGACAGGGCAATCTTCCGAGTTCGCGACAATTATGCGCACATTTTAATATGAGCAAACAAATGAAGCGATATATCTAGTAAACGTTTTCGCATGACATATTAACATTAATAATTCAGTTCTCAGGTCAAAGACAATTGTGCAGCCACTCACCCTTAAATTGTCTCTCCAAATGGCATAGCGCGCGTCCTCCTCGGTGTCCGTTGCGTATTTTTTGTCGTGAAAACTCTTCCAAGCCTGCCACTGCTCCTCATATTCACCAAACTTCAGAACATGGCCACTTACAGCAGCTAGGCACAGCACAAAAGCGAGAAAACCTTTCATTTTTGACGCCGTACGTACACACTCAAATGCTCTTTCTGCAAGGGTGGAAATGCTAAACCGACACCGAAAGCGGGTATCCTGACAATTTATGAACTCAAAGTCACGAGATCTCCGCGTGATTGAACAATGAGCCCTGTCAGTTTCGAATCTGACGGGGTAGAAACACGATCGTGATTCAGCAAAAATAGACAACAGGAATGTGAAACTGGAACATCAAAGAATGTTTTTGTTTACCGCGTGACTCTTGAAAATAGTGAGGGAGAAATTCCCTTGAAAAAAATTTCTGTTGTAAGCTGGGGTCTGAAAAACAAAGTCATGTAGCGTTATGTGCATGTACGTATCGTTGAAAGGGCGAACTGATACTGCTGCATGTTGGAAAAATTCCATTTACACTCAGGAAGTAAAGAATGGGTCTATAATATCGAGGGGATCGCTTCCAAGAGGGGGGGGGGGGGGGGGGAGGCTCGTAAGTTGTAATGACTCCTTTATACGCTGTAGGATTTACACCCTATGTCGTAAAACAAATCGTACGTGTAATTTCAGGCCCTACTCACCCCCAAATGTAATCTCTAATCCGATGGAATTGGCCCGACTGTTGCATCGGCTCAGAGTTTTAAAAGGGCGACTTTTGTTTAGCCTGGAGAAACCCGATTTTAGAAGCCTGAATCGGGCCAACAAATTGGAGAGTGTGAAGCCTGTGCCAATGAGCCAGCAAATCGAGCCGGTAAATCGCGTGGTGTAAATCTACCTTATCGCCACGATTCTACGGTATAAGGACTGCTACTGAACCGCACTCCAGGGCCACTAAACCAAGACAAAGCCGTATATGGGCAAGCATTTTTAGTGCAACCCAGGATGCGTAACCAGACGTAGTACGACTTTTCTTAGTAACTTTATTGACTTTACCCTCAACATGAAGATTTCAGTACTTATACAACAAACAAACACAACGAAATACTAAAACAAAACCTAAATAGTTAAATAGAAATGAGAAATTATACGGTAAGTAACTGTATCAGTAGCCCAGTGAAATTGTTCGCCGTGGCAGAGATCGAGAGAACTGTTCTGAAAAACCATATTTCAAGCTTCTGCACAGACCAGTAGTAATCAAAACAATTGTTTTTTTACGGTGAAGAACAACATTATATATGTGTCTATGCGTGCACTGTCTAGAAAATGACTCAGCAAGGCAAAACCTTCAAATTTAATACGATTGTTTGACTGATGGTACGTGAAAGATCGCGTATGACCTCTTTCTCTCATCAACTCCGTCATCACTTTGAAATGAAGGCGTATTATGAAACGATGCCTCTTCCAAGGTAAATACAAAATGAATTTATTTGACTCCCGCAAAAGCTCTGTTAAGCACCCGGACCCTACCTCTCCAGTAAGTCCCCCTCCCCCTTGAACTCGCAAGTGTCCGTAAGGAATCATGAGATTCTGCTTGAAATATCCTAACAAGCAAGCAAACAAGCAAGGAAAAGAACGAAAGACCGAACGAGGGAACGAAGAAAGGAACCAACGAGCGAATAAAACAAACAAACTAACTAAAAGAACATTAGAGACATTCTTGTTAGAACCCAGTTAAAGAAATCCCTGATTTAAGTTACTCCCAGTTCCTTTCGGTGCAATAGCAGGAATTGTACCCGTTGTCCCTACACTGAACATGGCTGCAATCAGTATCACTTTTCATTCCACAGGTGAAACGTACCATATCAAATCTCATATAACTTGTACTACTTTCAATGTTATCTACACGATTCGATGCCGCCTATGTAATTTACAATACATTGGGGAAACTAAACGTCCCCTCAAAAACCGTTTCAATAACCATAGACGACCAGTTCTCAACCGGCTACCTCTAATAAAATCCATACAGCGGTTTCAGAACACTTTCTCAGCAATAACCACTCCGAAACCCATATGCCACTCATTCCTATTGAAAAACTTAAAAATGAATGCGATTCTTTCAGGAAGGCACGTGACGCTGCGGCTCACATTATTCACAAGGCTAAGACTCTCGAGCCTCTAGGCATTAATAAACGTGATGAACTGTAATTTGTAACTATATACAGACAAAATTTTGTTTTGTTTATTTTCTATCATTTCTAAGCCACACCATACCACGTCATATATCAGTGACTTTCGCTCATTGTTTTATGTACCGGTCAAATTGAAGCTTCAACATCCCCCCCCCCGGGCATACCCCGGGAATTTGACTCTTTGCTGTGCCCGGGGGGTAGGGAATTTGACAGTTAAAGTCTTCGCGGGGGTGGGGAATTTGAAAACCGCATGGGAAGGGTGGGGAATTTGAACAAATTGCCTCGGTGTCATGTTACCCGTCTCAGGGCTTGTACGTGACGAAAACATGGCGGAGTTTACAGAGCGTCTTACATTGGAGGATTTTAGAGGACAAAATTGCACCTTTGTTTGCGACTGGCTGCAAAAGAGCGGGCTGCAAAAGCTTTGCTCCGCATTTATTACGAAGTGTTAATCGATCTTGAGGTCAGAAAAGAATAAGTACAAAATGGAATAACGGCCTCAGTGCTGACCTAACTTATATTGATCTATATCGATCTATTGAAATAGACCAAAAGTTTGTGTTTGTTGTTTAATTATATTGAAGTTATGACGTTTGCCATCATGTATATACCATCTAGGTTTTTGTGATCAACGTTTGTCAACCGTTTAAGAGTTTGAGGTTGGTTCTCTTTATAGTGCTTTAATATATGGAATAAAAACTATCTTATGAACGCAGAACTGTCTGCCGAACAAGAAACCAGTCGTATTATTCAGTTTTTTTCGGGCTTGAGTTTAAGTGCATTTGAAAGCTACAACAGTTGAAAAATATGGTCTTGCATCAAAGATCTCCGGGAGGTGGGGGCATTTGATCACCTAAAATGGACCTATAGTGGTGGTTTTGAACGCCTTTTTGGCCCGGGGGAGGGGAATTTGACCAACACAAATTCCAAAAGTTCAAATACCCTGGGGGTTGCCCGGGGGGAGGGATGTTGAACCTTCAATTTGACCGGTACATTACTACATATATATTTCTGTAAATTCATGATTTGCCTTGATAAACCTGATGAAGACTGGTATTGGCTAGTCGAAATATTGTAACTCAAGTCTTTCCACGTTGTTTGATCGGTCCCTGCAGTAGTCATTTTGACAATCATTTATAAAAGAAATATGTTATTACCCAGTTAATTAGGTGGTCAAAAAACTTAAACGTGATTTTGTTTGGACGCAAATCAAGTTTCAGTCCTCTTGTAGGTGAAAAATGGTCTTAAATTTTGCACAAGTCGTGATACTGATACTCACAGATATTAGGAGTTGGATGACTGCAGATAAGCTAAAACTGAACGATGATAAGACGGAATTTATGATTATAGGCACGCGCGCTCAGCTGGATAAGGTTAATATATCTGAAATTGTAGTCGGCCATACAAAAGTACCGGCTGTAACGACTGTTAGGAACCTCGGGGCGTGGTTGGATGCGAATCTTACCATGTCTGCACATATAAATAAAACGTGCCAATCTGTTATTTATCATCTGCATAATATTGGACGTATTAGAAAGTATTTGAGTTACGATGACAGGAAATCCATAGTTCAAGCAGTTATAATGTCACGGATAGATTACTGCAATAGCCTCTTGGTTGGTGTTCCAGCTGTCCAGCTAAGTAAGCTACAACGTTTACAAAATGCAGCAGATCGCCTTGTTAGCAATGTTGCAAAGTATGATCACATTACTCCTACACTTGTTAAGCTACACTGGCTCCCAGTACGGTTTAGGGTCATTTTTAAGATAGCAATGCTTGCTCATAAATGTATCTATGGCAATGCACCTGAGTACCTTAGGGGACTAGTCAAAGTTAAGAGGACATCCAGATATAATCTTAGATCGGACGGGGGTATGTTACTAGAGGACTACAGTGCACGGTCAAAGAAGACACTAGGAGACAGGGCTTTTAAAACAGCAGCAACCAAAATCTGGAACATTTTACCGGAGGATATCGGAATGTAGGACAATTATAATATTTTTAAGGGACAGTTAAAGACTCACTATTTTAGACTTGCATATAACTTTTAACTCTATTTAGGTGTACATAAATTTTACTCTCTTTTTAATTAATTTTAATGACAGAAACATATAGTTTCCTTTTCGTTATATTTGCAATGCGCATTTGATCATGTATGTATGTTAATTTGCGCAATATTAAGTAATAAATATTATTATTATTATTATTATTATTATTATTATGATACCCAAACTATCGCTATATCTGAGCCAGAGAGCGAAGCAAAAATTACAGAAAATGTATGGGAGAAATCAAATTTTTCAAAAAACTTATCATGGACTTCTATGCACTCCACATTTAGTGCAGTGTTTCTTTGAATTCATAAGTTACACTTTTCAAAGAGAAAGTGTCAAATATATTAATTCAGGAAGAATTAGATGGCTTTAAAATCCGTTACAAACCTTTCAATTTCCCGCCATCTTGCCCTGATTACCCATGATGCAACTAAGAGCGTGAACTCGTCTGTTAGCCTGCGTCAGCACCATGCAAAAATTGCCAAAAAGCGAAAAACGCTTCAAACGTGCGGAAAAGCCTACGGAAACGCTTGCTTCGCAGGCTAATCTTGAATAAAACATTCATTAGTTTAGAGATTTAATAAGAATCCAGCATCAAGGTGAAAATTATTCCTTTCGCATTTGTTGGATATTAGTCTCCTACGCAGCCGTTTTTTGCTTCGCCGGCTATGGTTCCCCTGGGATGGTTCCCTCGTCATGATTATCTCATAATCACAAAGCGGTGAACGAAATCATGATCAGCAGATCTTCTGCATGTTTAGAATTCTGTAAATCTTAGGAAGTTATCAGTTCTTTAATAGAAAAGAAAAAAAAACTCATTTCATTCCAAATTTTCATGATCATCCTGCGACCAAGGTCAAATCATGGCTGAAAGTTTAATTAACCCTTTAATGCCCAATATTAACATCCATATTCTCCTCACTATTCTCCTTATATTTCTTATGTTACTAGTTGGGAGAATTTGATTAAAAATCAACACATTTGATCCTTGGTGATCGAATCAGCCGGCGAATCAGGATTGCTCATGTATGGTCACGAGAGGGAAACTTCCTGGGAAATATGAAACTCATGAAGAATCGAAATAGCTGCAAATTTTCTGCTCCTTTTTATGATTCACGTGCCAAGTACGTGAAGAAGGAAGTCTCAGGAGGGAGGGGGGGAGTAATCAATAAAGTTTTGTACGGGGAGGCTCCGCCCCACGGTTCAAGCCGTGTCCTTTTTTTAAAATATGCTATTACATTTCGATCAGAACGGTACGCTTTCATATACCTAAAATAAAAATTGAACTTTTTTACACTTCAAAAATAAGCTAAAGTAGTGGATCATTGCAGGCTTCGTTTAAGTAAATTGAGCCAATCTTTCGTAATCTTCCGTCCTGCTTTCTGCCAAAATTTTGCTTTCTTTTTTAGTATTCAGGTCAGTTAGCTGCTATCCCTTTTAGTAAAGGTGACACATATTTTTTCCCTACTATTTCGTAGCACCTCCCCCACGGAAAGAAGGAACGCAGGAAGTACAACCCGCTCTGGGCGGGGTGTACTCATTAAAGTTTCATCAGCCTGTATATTCTCCTTACTGTTCTTCGTATATTTCTTATGGTACTGGTTAAGAGAATTTGCTTACACATCACATTCTCAGTCTTTGGTGATCATTTCGTTTATTCTCGTGACCTGTATGTTTGATCAGGCAGAGATATTGTAAAGAGAAATTAGATGTTTGTCACTTGAGCAGCTTAAAGGGTTCATTGCTCTTTGGAATGCTCACTCACTCCTCGTGATTTTATGAGACAGCGTTGGAAAGTCTTGTGATTTTTTTTATAGATAAAATAAGTTTGTCGTGCTACGTTTAGCTTTCATTTCAGAGTTTGTGCTTCAGTGGTGTAGAGCTTTTTTTCAGTGAAGCTTGTTGTTGAAACTCAACGGAGCAGAATGAAGGGATTTGTTGTCCTTTTATGCTGTTTGGGAGGTGACAGCGGTTTTGTCCTCAGCGTTGATGAAGAAGAGGTTGAATGGCAAGCTTGGAAGGCCTATCACGGCAAAACGTACGTTACTGACAGCGAGGAAACCGCAAGGAAAACCATCTGGAGAGATAATCTTGAGGTAAGGGACGCGATGTAAAACTTCTTTTCTGTGGTAATATTGTAAAAGTTGTACTATGATGTTATTCACTGATGAAAAAGAAAGATACCAATGTAGGATAGCCTATATAGTATTATAATTAGCATTATAATTAAAGAGAATGGAAAACCCAACCGTTGAATTTAATAGCAATAACTTGAACTCTGTCAATGTAAACAGTTTGATTATTTAGCAAAGTAAGCTTATAAGAGCCATAGTAACCTCAATCAGACAGGAACTCCTTACTGAATCACATTTTCAGCTTCTCCAGCAAAGCTTCTGGAGTTCAAAAGATATCTTGAGCAATTTTCTTCTGTTGCAGATGTTAACAATGAAAGAGTTTCATAATCAATTCCTTCAACTTGCTGAACGCCATATATCAATGGATCATACTTGTCAGTGTCAATTGGTGAGCCCCCCAAAGATAAAAATATGAAACAGGCTCTCTTCTTTCTAACCTCTGCAAAATGAATCTTGCGCCTATGGCTTTGGCACTGATTTCTTTTCTCTTCCTATGTTCTGAAGATTTTGCTGTGGACGATATTGGGAAAGTGGCAGAAAATTTTGTCATCACTTTCTTTATATCTTTATAATTGCCAATGTTCTTCTCAATTCCTGTAGTTATAAAGTGAAGAGTGTCTGTATTAAATTTGTGAAGAGTCATTTGAAGTACTTTTTGTGCCTGAGGAAGACATCCAACACGTAAATAAGGTATGAGGTAACCAACGGGGGGAGGAAGCAGGGCGGGGTTGACCTTAATATTATCAGTAGGTGAGGGGAGGTTAAAGTTAATTTGGCTTAGTGATGGGGGGGGGGGGGGGTACGACTTAATTTTGAGCCATATTTTACCCCTTTCCCAACCCCCGCTCCAGGTAATTATTGCACAGTCCCTAAGGATGGTTCAGAATGGTTCAAACTGAATTTCAAGTGTTGTTCTTGAACTCGACTGACACGTTTCTTTTGCTGACATCGGGTTCTTGTAGTCTTTGTCTGCACATCTTCCAAGTTGGTACATCTTCCAAGTCGTCGGAAATATCAGCCGCGCTTTCAAAAGCTAGCAAATCTTGGATTGCAATTACTGCCGCAATTTTATCGATTTCAGCTGAGTACTCAAACCTTTTATACGCACAAACTGCGAAAAACCACGTAAAACTCTCAATTCAAAAACATTGTAAAGCAAAGCCACTTGTGAAATAGTGCAATTATCGTAAACCAAATAGCAACGTGGTTCCAAGGGGTGAACTTTACAATTGAAATGCCAAAATACAATCTGCACGAAAAACAAAATTCTTCGTGGGTGTGGCCGTGTTCTAAGACGGTGCTATACATGCAACTAATTATAATAGCAAGACTAAGCAACGTGTAAGTCACTTAGCATTCCATTTATGTCAGAGTCATCCCATAGAACACTCACGTTCATTGTCTAACTCTGACATAAATGGAATGCTAAGTGACTTACACGTTGCTTAGTCTTGCTATTATAATTAGTTGCATGTATTGCACTGTGCTTCTGATCATTTTATTGTAAAAAGCGAATTAGAAGTGTATAATGATGATGATGGTGATAATAATAATAATAATAATAATAATAATAATAATAACATTATTATTATTATTATTATTATTATTATTATTAAAATTAGACAGCAAGTCATAGATGGACATGATAAATTTGTTTGTCATGTCAATCTGTCACTAATTTTTATTTGTTTATTCTATTTTTGTTACGTTGTTACTGGTGTATTGTTTTACGCGGCATTTCTGTCATTGTCACGTTGTAATTAGTTATATTTTCTACAAAATTGTACTTTGTTTGTAAATTTATTTCACACCCATAAGTGGGTTCACTGTATTTGCAACTGATGATGGATGACGTTTCATCCGAAACATGTATTGCAAACCTAAAAATGTCTGCACTTTTTTAACCCTTTCTAGACCGGGCTTTGTTTGGTCTTCCAGGACTCGGGGGCGGATTCCCCCCCACCGCTTAACTCCGAGAATATTAAAGCTATGACAATGAAACTTAAAGGACAGATAGTACGTCCAAACACGTTTCCTTCGAGGTTCAAAACATCATTTGATAACGTAATATGACGTCACAATAACGTCCTCTTCTCAAACAGCGGCCAGCTTGACTCCGCCATCTTGGATTTCTTGATTTTTCCAGAACCTTCAAAATCGCCCAATTTGATAAAGAAGATGACCAAAATTAATAACCTAACAAGATAATGATTCAAAAATGTAAAATTTACTTGAAAAAAAGTTATGATTTTTATCAAAAAGAGGGAAATTCGAAATTCGGAAAACCGCTTGTCAAAAAGTGGTTGCCATGGTAACGTCAAAGTTAATAGACAAGGACTTGCTCCTGGACTTGCCATACCAAATTGTTCCCTGATAAATTTTAGTCACCAAGTCATCAAGTTTAATGCCTTTACCTTGCTTCTTTAAAAAAGTTATAAACGTCCCAAGTCCGTGCGGGCAGAATCCGCTCCCCCGGTCTGAATAAAGTTAAGAATTATTTCCTGCCTGCTGGTGTCTCGAAAAGTTGTGAAACAAGTTATGTAGACGGAAGTCTATGAATACCGTTGGAACAAAACCTATCAAGCGTCCAACTTTACATTTACATTCCATGACCTTGCAATATCATACGACATCAGTGCAAGCTTCCAGAGCTACGAACAAATAAATAAATGGGAATTGAAATTGAAAATTAAATTCAGATGCCGATTCACTTTGCAAAGCTAAGGTGTCAAAAGTAATACAATAAAATTTCCCTCATTTTACTTCTTAGCTTATGTTCGAGAGCGTTCTTGAATTGGCGTTAAAAAAGAGACGTTCACTGAGTGAGTCAAGATCAGAATTACACTTATCAAGTTGGTGAACGAAGCCCTGATCTGATCCACTTAATTTATGTAGCTTTAGAGAACTCGGAATTGGCAGCAGTAGCAGGGCATCTTTAGCTCAGCCACGAAGATTACCAGCCTCCACCCGTCCCAACAACAATAAAAATAATTTCTATCTACACTTATAAAAATTTGTCATCGTTTTATGGACAGTTATATAGATTACTTCATAGAAAGTGCGACGTACGGATTTTTATTCACGAGTTGCAAAACTTTGGAAAACGAACGAGTGAGTTTTCCAAAGTTTTGCAACGAGTGAATAAAAATCCGTACAAAGCACTTTCTATGCTGTAATTTATTTATTATATATATAACGAGAATTAAACATAGTCTTCAAACCTCAATGTTGTTGGTTCGTATTCTCCTCCGTCCTTTTTTTTTAACTTCCACGATAAATGCACACAGTACTTCATCGAGCTCCTTCGCTTCCAAGTTTTCAATCTCTTTATCGACTTCTTTCGCTCTTAAAAATTATTTGAGCAAGGAGACGTCCCTGTTTGTTTTACTCAACGTATTTTGGTTTGACAGCTCCTCAATAAATTCATCTAATGGCAATTCCAGAGGAACAAAACGTGAAGCCGAAGCTATCTTTTCGAAACACAAACTTCGAGCTGGCGCTGTTTTTGAAACCGCGCGCCGTGGAAGCCATTTGAGTGCTTTTCTCTGGTTGGCTAGGTGATTCCACTCTAGATGCTGATTGGTTATATTTTTCACACGTGAGGAAAGCTGTACGCGAAGCTGATTGGACTTATCGCTTTCTTCACATGTGAAATATAGCAAATATAGAATTCTATTTCCATCGTTTGCGGTATACTTCTACGGTATAAAATTCTCGCTATATATATAATAAATTGTTTTACCACCTGTCTCAACCACGCCATTCTCGTGGTTGGCTATGGAACTTACCAAGGTCAAGACTACGAGCTGATCAAGAACTCCTTCGGGACCCGCTGGGGAATGGGAGGCTACTTCATGCTGGCAAGAAACGACAACAATGAGTGTGGAATTGCCACATGGGCTAGCTATCCGCTAGTTTAATTCAAAATTAATTGCTCCATTATTGCCAAAGATTGAGGAGACTCAACCACTTCAAAGTTTAATACATCAGTAATGACTGGTAGACTTTTTTTTATTGCTAATCAACAGAGTCTCCTTTATCTTGCAATGGGTGTCCGACTGTCCTCTTGCCACAATTTCGAAATGGTCCCATTTCATGTTGACAGGTGACGTGACATGATCGGCAATAGCAGATGAGTGATTGCTACTCGTAATAGATTTGAAGTGCTCCGTTTTCCTGTCATGCAATCTGCAATCTGCAATCACGTCAACTGGTCGCAACATGAAATGGGACCATTTCGAAATTTTGGCAAGAGGACGGTCGGACACCCATTGCAAGATAAAGGAGACTGTTGATTACTGGGATTTACAACCTTCCCTAATTGAAAATGTCAGCAGTGAAAAACTTTACCTCTTTTAGTTTGCATGTTTTTCCTTTCATATGTAAATTTTTCTACTATTTGTTATCTTTTGTTTCAATAATTAGTTACTTATTATACACTCAAATTTATGTTGTTATTCAACGGTTTGCTACTTCTGAAGATGTATGTTGGAACATACGAAACGTCAAGATAAAGCCTTTTTTCTTACCAGAAATGCGTTTATATTTCCTTATGTTTATCACCGCGGTTTGCTTTTTGTTTCTTCTTACACTGACCAATCACATTGCCTGTAATGATTCCATTGACTGCCCGGGGCAGTAAATAAACTTTAGGACCTTTAGGGAGGGCTCTTTCGGGGCAGGTAGCTTCTGTAAAGAACAAAGAGCTTATTTCTTTCGGACAGTAAACATTAAAATCCATCAAAACTCTTAATGAACAATAATAGAAAATTTAAAAACGGTGTAAAGAATCGCAAAAGTACGTACAGGTTCGTAGTAGTCATTTTTGTCCCTTTTGTTCAAAGCTACAATCTTATTGCATGGGGCACTTAAAGGAGAGGCGTTGCTTACAAGACAGACTATTTTTTTTTAGCTGATGGTCGATTGTTAAGTTAGGGGCGCTTAAAGGCAAACACCCGTTCAAGGGGGAGCGCTAAATCGAATCACTGTTTCTGTACAGAGCCAAAGATGGAGCTAGGAAACGTGTATCTGCACTTTGAGTGATCGCTTATAATGAGGCGTGCCCTACTAATACAGAGGTATTTTTTTGCACAAATTATGTCTATGCTTTTCCCGCATAGTCATAAAACACCCAAAAGTACCTTTGCATTAGTAAGGACCAACCTTAAGAAACCTAATTTCTCAGACCAGCCCGAGATGCGCAGAAAGTATGCGCAGTAGCAAAACGAGGCACCGTCCTTAAGGAGGAAAGGAGAAAAGTGTTGCGGCTTTTTGCGCTGCTTTGAGCTCGTGCTGAATAACGTACCGTCGGTATTTACCCGTATGGAAAATTAAACAAAATTATAGGCAAAACTGCACACAGCTTGCTGATAGACTGACAATGTTTACAACAATGCGTACACACTTACAATCAATTTGTGAATAATAGCAATTTTAGCCGTGGCTTTTTGGGCTTTTTTTCGTCCCCGTCAATGGCGCCTCTACCTCCTTTAGGCGAGGCAAGCGAACTAGTTGGTTGCTATGTGACGTCACACTAGCAGCGATCATTCGGACAACATACCTTGGAAACAATAGAGTTAACCCTCCTCCCTCATGAGGGACATGTTTTAAACGGCACTCCGGCCGGCACTTTTTTTCTGGTGGAAAGTTTGGAATTGATAAGGCAGCATCTACGAGCAGTCTCGCTTTCTCCTCAGGGATAATCGAGCGAGAACACACGAGAAGATAATCGCGCAAGAACACACGAGATAGCGCGAAAATTGCCAGGCGCGTGGAAACGTGACAATCGTGTAGTTATTACAAAAGTGGATCACCACTGTGCGCGTCATGATCAGGCTCGCGGCACTTGCTCGTGGCCGCTTGCTTGCGTGTTCTTTTGGCTCGACTATGCCTGAGCGGTAGGAGTCACTGCTCGTAGTCTAGATACATTAAGCTCTATTCAAAACTGTTACCGAGGGAGGATAACAATTTTTGTGGAGGGGAGGCTATTTAAAATCTAAATAAGATGATCCAACCCCTATGTGTAGATCCGTCCCCTTAACAAAGGCCCACCTCCCTCCTGTTCCGGCCCCGCACCCAGTATCCAAGCGAGCCTAAGCTGACGACTCACCCCACACTTTGATTTAGAGTATAAGCGAAAGTTTGATTTGCTTTTAAAATAATACATTTAATTAAATGTATTATCGACAAAATTTTAATTATTTTTTTAAAATTAACCAGCGAAACCATGCAAAACAGTGAATAAACCATACACATGTAGATTGATGCAAGGCTAGACTTGCCACAAGTCGGAGTTCGCTTATTCGTATCCCTTGAGCAAAGCGAGAGAGGGATTTGCATTCAGTGCGGTAATGAACTGAACAACCCTGACAAGGACCGCCATTAACCTTCCAGGTGATCGCGCGCGGAGCACATGAAATTAATTTTAAGAAATGTCAATCCTTTTCTTGCGCCAAAAATTGGGACTCTGATTCGAATCCCGGCAACAAGTGAAACACAACATTTGGGAGAATGGAAGCTGACTTTTATGGGGAAAATAATACTGGAAAGGACTTTCAGGAAGTCTAATTCAAGGCTAGCATAACACCCAACAGAAGGGGTGTTTAACAGGGATTAAGATGAAACAGTATAGGTTTGGCAGGATTCCGCTGGGAAGAGAAGGTCTTACTGTGGAGTTCAGATAGATGCATGAATTTGAAGGCGGAATTTGGGAGGAAAACACTATGGCGGGAATTGCAATGGCCTTCTTTTGTAGGTCAGATGAAAAAAGAATTTTACAATTATCCAAAGGAATTCGAATCGAGTCCTATTTGAGCTCAGTGGGTTGCCTATGATGTCATGTAGGAGAAGATTGTAAGAATAAAATAAAACAGTGCAATCCTAGGAATGTTATTACGAAGTTTCCAAAACAAACGTTTCTGTTCAGAAAGCATGTTTACTCTTTCGTAGTCTCTATTGATGCAACCTCTCTACTCGTAAGGTATGAAGTGATAGCCAATTACAGCGCGTGCTTACTCATATCAGGCGTACATCATGGAACCGTTTCTTTGTCTAAAAACTTCCGATAATTTATCAGCCCCGATAAGTATGTTTTCAACTCGGTTTTTTTTTCGATTGGTGGTATTATTAGTGCAAACATTTCGATGTCATCCAAAAAATTATGAAGACTTTACCGGATTCCCTCCTTCCCCCTCCCTTACAGCCGACTGTAGGGAGCACCTCCCCTCCCCCAGGGAAGTATGGAAAGCAGGAGATGAATTGGCATGTCTTTGGATGTCTAGACTGCGAGTAGTCTCTAATTTTGCAATAGCGATGGTGGGGCGGGCGAAAATAAACACGTGCGCACGCGCGAAATTCGGGGAAGACGCGACGCGAAGGGAGAGCCACTCCCCTCATTATTTCGCCCGCCCCACGCTCGCTATCGCCAAAATTAGAGACAACTCGCAGTTTATAGGATGTCAGTTACTTTGTCAGTTCTTGCCTTTTTGTTTTATTCTTTTTCAATTTTTTTACTTCTTCCCCAAAAGAATTCAGAATAAATAATTAAAACGTTTATTCGTCTGTGGAAGCGCCTAACTGGTGTAATGGAAGGCTTACCAGTGTGCCAGAGATTTGCGCGGTAGGTCGAAAGGCGGTGATGGACTAGCATGTCTAGCATCCCATTTCATCGATTAGTGGTATTATTAGTGCAAACATTTCGACGCCATCCATTAAATTATGAAGACTTTCCCGGATTTTTAGCTTTCAACTGCTGAAGAGTATTTTGCACGCATAACAGTGTTCGGGCGAGGTAAGTTGTAAAGAGTTTTGAGAAACGGGAGAGAGCGGCAAGCCGGTCTTTTTGTATATCTACATGTCCATTTAAAGTATTCAAAACATGGAGCAGTTGATCAAAGCGCTCGCGATATAACCAAAATCTTATAAAAATTTAGTCTCTCTGACAGACGACTCCTTAACCAACAACAATAATTATAATATAACAGTTCGAAAGGGTTCTCATCCGTTTTCATTTAAGTTCTTATTTGGTAGCCAAACCGGCTAAATCACCAGCTCCCGTAAGCCGGACAGTTTTCTGTTATCTTAAAGATGGTCAGCGTTTTGTCGCTTTTGCTATAGTTTATGATCTCGATGCCATTACTTTTAAGTCTACCTGGATTTTTGAAAGTCGGCAATATAAAAATCGTAAGTATGAGGAGTCTTTTTTCTCTTCAGTTCTCTTCCCTTCCTTCTCCCGTTCTCTTTCATGTGGTTTTGAAGCTGATTGGAGTCTTAAAACCTTTTCATAAATCCAGCTGGAAATAGATATCTACAAAATAAAAGATTTTCATTTCATCAGTTTTTAGTAAACTTGTTTTGCTTTGCGATGGCAGATGAAAGTCACGCTTCAACTACACAAGGTCATTTTGGTTTCGTCGTTTGTAGAAAAAACAGACAATCGAAATATCCACAACGGAAAACGGAAAGCTTAACATTTTGATGAGCACCACTACAATCCTGGTTTGGAACAATCGGGAAAAAATTGGGCTTGGCTTTTCGGGTTCGAACTACATGGTAGACTAAGTTTGGTTTTTCGTCATTCACTGGTGTTCCACATATCTGCAAACGATTCCCTCCGATCCCATCCATGTACGCATTTCATGCCTCTGGCGAAATACATGTATCGTGCCGAGCACGTGAAGAAGAAACTCTTGGGGAGAAGGAAGCGGGGGGGGGGGGGGGGGGGGAAACTCAATAAGGTTTTGTAAGGGGGAGGCTCCGACCTGAGGTTCGAACTGTTTCCTTTTTTAAAATATACTAATTCCCATCAGAACGGTACGCTTTCACATACCTAGAACAAAAATTTCTGTCCCACTTTTCAGGATCAAAATCTCGATATAGCCTCAAACGGGTCCTTTTAGTAAAAGTTATCACATACTTTTTCATTACCATTTCGTACACTTGGAGCGCAGCAAAGGCACCCCATTCTGGCAATACCTCCCCGTACAGCCGGCAGTAGGGAGCACCTCCCCTCCCCCCCACCCGGGAGAGAAGGAACGCAGGAGATGAATTGGCATGTCTAATTAGGATGTAAGTAACTTTGTTCGTTCTTGCTTTTTCGTTTTATTCTTTTTTATTATTGACTACTCCTCCCTGAAAAATTCAGAATAAATAATTAAAACGTTCATTCGTCTGTGGGAGCACCGAAGTGGTGTAATGGAATACTTAGTGCATTTGAGTTTTGCGTCGGTGATAAACTAGCATCCCATCCGGCCAGAGAGTGCACTGAGTAATGTTCCAGTCATTTCACACGGGTACTCATTCAAGTTTTATCAGCCTGCAATTTCTCCTCACTATTGCTCGTATATTTCTTTTGGTACTTGTTGGGAGAATTTGCTTACACATCAACACATTCTAGCTTTGATCATTTCGTTTATTCTCGTGACCTGTATGTTTCATCAGGTAGAGATATTGTAAGGAGAAGTTAGATGCCTGTCACTTGAACAGCTCAAATTAAAGGGTTTTAAATTGCTCTGTGGAATGCTCACTCACTCCTCGTGATTTCATGATGAGACAGCGTTGGAAAGTCTTGTGATTTTTTTTATACTGCATAAAATTAGTTTGTCAACCACACAATTTAGAAGCCATCGTGCCACGTTTAATTTTCACTTCAGAGTTTGTGCTTCAGTGGCGTAGAGCTTTTTTTCAGTGAAGTTTGTTGTTGAAACTCAACGGAGCAGAATGAAGGAATTTGTTGTCCTTTTATGCTGTTTGGCAGGTGCCAGCGGTTTTGTCCTCAGCGTTGATGAAGAAGAGGTTGAATGGCAAGCTTGGAAGGCCTATCACGGCAAAATGTACGCTACTGACAGCGAGGAAACCGCAAGGAAAACCATCTGGAGAGACAACCTTGAGGTAAGGGACACGATGTAAGAGCTTTCTTTTGCGGTCATTCTTTTAGTTAAGAGTAGGAAGAGTTAAACTACTCAAGTACAGTTACGGGAGCAAAAAACCTTAAAAGAGATTTAACCTTGATTCTAGTCTTGAGAGAGTTTAAAAGCCAGTTCGAAAGAAAATTGTTTTGTCAGTCTTTGAAAATTTATCTTTAAACAGTTTCGCGAGTAAACGTCAAGTCAAGTCATTAACGTAATACCGTCAAAAAACCTTATCACACTGGATTTGTACAGACTTGCCGTAAATTGACGTTTAATAAGCCAAGAGGCATAACATGAGCAAAGTCGCGAAACACAATCCTGGTTAGACTATGCCAAGAACAAAGTCTAAACGTTCAACTAAAACCGGTCGAATTTTATAACCGAAGACCTCTTTTAGAAATAGGAGAGAAAGAGGGATGAGGAATCTGCGGGAATCTGATAACTAACAAGAGATGTTACGTTAAATCCAGTGTTTGATTGCGAACCAATTCAAACTAAATTCGATAAGTCTGTTCCCCTAAATGTACAGAGGTGGCCGGTGGCTTAGATAGATAGATAGATAGATAGATAGATAGATAGATAGATAGATAGATAGATAGATAGATAGATAGATACTTTATTGGTATAAACATCGCAGCCGGAGGCTGAATTACGTATATACATGTAAAAGAGAAAAGCTACTAATATTATAGAAAAAACGCATAAATCACAATTACAATTACGATTACAATTACACAACGCATAAATTACAATCGGTTTAAGAAAAGTTGTAACTATAAAGAATACCCATATATACATAAAATATGTAAAATACGAACAAAGTTAAGGATACTCCGGACATTCGCAGGTGTCCTCAGGGAAAAAAAATCGTATTCGCGCCATTTTAAAGGAAAATCCGGCAAACTATATATCGTTGGAAAGCTTAAGAAATGTAGATTTTGGAAAAAAAATTAATTGCTGGTTTCTACAATTCCTTAAAAGAAAATCGCAAACAACCACGAAAATGACCATGTGTCATTCAATTGAATTAATAGGGTATCAAATCCAAGCGCATTGGCAAAATAACTGCACAGTGTTAATCACAAAGGATCAATCATTAAAAGTGTGTCAGCATTTTTCGATAGTCTGACTGGTTATTTTTTAATTAATCTGTCAAGTTTGAGCAGCAAAGAATGCGCGATGGGACATTGCATTAAAGATCGCCACGGGTGAAATATTGTAAATTAAAAAAATCCCCGACACCCTTTTGTTTCACAACATCTGAGGAGTGCTCAAGGCAAATTTCACAGAAATCTGCTGAATTTTGGTACCCTATTAATTCTTTGTTTGATTGAATGACGCGTGGTCATTTTCGCGGTCTTTTTTGCAATTTTCTTTTGTGGAATTAAAAAAAATGGCAATTCAAATTTTTTCCCGAAATCTACATGTATTAACCTTTCCAACGATATATAGTTTGCCGTGCTTTCCTATAAAATGGCACGCACACGAATTTTTTTCCGGAGGACACGGGAGGACACCCGCGAAGGTCCGGAGTAACCTTAAGTTAAAAATCTGATGGCTATCCTAATGAGTTTACCAGGAGGCATTGGGAAGTAATAAAACAGTTCCTGGCCCTGCAAGTTTTAAACTTGATATCAAAAGCCCTGGCATGCCTGAGAGTGTGTTTTGAGCTATGCAAGTCAGGCAGTAAGTGATGGAGACGGTGATCACTGTCCTCTAAAATGTTATCGAAAAGGGACTGACATAGGCGCTGATGGTGAACCACTAATAATTCTAGGTCTAACGAGGCCAGGGCGTTGTCGTAAGATTTGGTGGGGGATATGATGGAAAGGGCCCTCTTTTGCACGGGCTCCAAATCGTCAATTAGATACCTGGATACTTAGGTAACGAAGGGTGAAACACAGGAATCGCGTAATCGCAAACAGTCCTTATACAACTGGTATAAGACCTAAGTAGATCGGCCTTCTCGACTTGAGCGCGCTTTAATTGCCTAAGAAAGTACAGGCGTTTAGATGCTTTCTTTCTGGAAGGTTCTGTTAAAATCGTTTGAATGAAAACTGAAGAGCCGATTCGAACAATATGTCTAACAGTTGGAGAAAAGAGTTTGCCGCACAGAAGAAATTCTAAATATAGTGTTCGACAGGCGTAGTCGCGCTTACATCTGGCCTAAACTCGTGATGAAAAAAGGTCAAAAGTACATACATACAGCACGGGTTTTAACAGGTCCTAACTCAGATTTTCAAAATATTGTTTAGTGACAGAGGCTTTTCAACTGCGGAAGAAAGAGCTATGAGGACTAACAGCTCCTCATAGTTCATCGACTCGTACGGAGTCCATTCACCTTTTCTTCTTCTAAATCATGCTTTTTAGTCAGCTATCGAATGCGATTTTCTTGATGAAATTTGTGTCTTTGATTAACTTTTGCATTAGAA
The DNA here is from genome assembly GCA_964030785.1 of Siderastrea siderea. Classification (NCBI taxonomy): domain Eukaryota; kingdom Metazoa; phylum Cnidaria; class Anthozoa; order Scleractinia; family Rhizangiidae; genus Siderastrea; species Siderastrea siderea. The sequence goes on from OZ034969.1 coordinate 29,363,054, forward strand.
AATCGTCGAACACAACTCTCAAGGTCATTCATGGCAACTGGCCATGAATCGCTTCGGAGATCTGACCGTAGATGAATTCCGCTTTCTTTACTTGGGAACGCCAAGAGACTTCACCAACGAGACTGAGACAACTGGTTCTACCTACATGGAACCAAGTCACGTGACGCTACCAGATGAAGTTGATTGGAGAAAGGAAGGGTACGTTACACCCGTTAAAAATCAAGGTGAGGGAGCATTTTCTCCATTCTCAATAACAAGGACGTTACTTGCATCATCATATAAGCGTTTTCTATTATATCAGTGCGTAGAAGCTTTGACCGATGATTTACGTATTTGGCTACTAAGAGCTGAAGGCGAAACTGTCTATAATATACCCTAAAATGGTTAAATTGAAAAATCCCTTAATTTGGGTTATGTGTTCCAGGGGGCGGGGGGTAGGGGCGGTGGTAGTGTTCTGTAAGTTTTTGAGTGGGGATGTGCCCCTGGGACTCTCAGACACTTATTCTATATACCCGACCATGCTCAGCTGCATTGTGCAACCCTATTCCTACCTAGACAACAAAAATTTCAGCCCTGTCCCACACTCGCCGAGTGTCGATCCCTAGTTTTCCGATAAATGATACTCTATCCTAGACCAAATCTCTGACTTCTTTCTATACCTTATCTCAGACAAGACCGGTTGAAAACGATACGCTTTATTGCGGGACATGCCCATATAGATTATATGGAAGTCCTTCTTCGTTCATATTCTCCTTGCGTTCAAGCTCAGTTGCATGATTCGTAGTAATGAGGGAGTTTCCCGAGATTCTTTTTCGTATCCTTTGCATCATAGGAAGTTCCACTGGAAATACCAGAAATCATGATATCATAAAAATAAAGTTGTTTCATTCACGCGGTTAGTGAACTTTGATTAATGTAGGATTATGCGAGTCTAAAATTACAAAACAATTAACCTTGTGAGCATAGAGTGTAACTTATATTACAACGTTTAACCCTGATTATGTTTGTCCTGGCTAAAAATATTGCTGGCGTGAGATTTGCGAGCGACGTTTAGCGGTGATTGTATTTTAAAACTCAGGTCAAAATCACGCCATTTTAACCGTATTGCGGATTGCTGATTCCTTGGAGCCTTTCTTGCACAAACTTTATGTCGATAAAGTGAAACCACCCTTGAAAAATAAATTATACAGTGGTATCTTAGCTTAAGGTGTTGTGCCTATGAAAAGATCATGAATGACTTGAAGGGAACCTCTACTGTTATAACACATTTCGTTAAATTGTTGGAAATAAAGTCTAAATTCCAATTGTTTTTTTGACGACTGAAAAGAAAGTTTTAGGGTGCAAAAAAATTAAAAATGAATATCCCCTATTTTCGCCTTCAATATTCCCGCGCAAAGGAAAGTTGCTTCATAACAATAGCGGCAACCGTTTGATGTCATAAACATTCAAAATAGCGGCGCACGGGAAATTTGAAAACGAAAATAGGGGATATTCTTTTCCAAGTTTTTGCACACGAAAACTTTCTTTCCACTTATCAAAAAAAAAAATTGGAAGTTAGACTGTATTTCCAACAATTTAACGTCAATTTGTTATGAAAGTGGAGGTTCCCTTTAAAGAAAACTGGGGTACTTAACAAACAATTTACAATGCACAGAAGAATCATGGTGTCGCCTTGCAAGGTAGCTCAGGGGATGTAGCTGCAAGGTGAGACAATGGCTGCCAAAGCAACTGCAATTTGGCTGTGTGCAAGTCTAACTTTCTGACAAAACTGCAGAGATTAAGCAGTGTATCCACTGCTGTCAATGACACACACACGAACATCCACAGGGATTCTCTCATTCCAGATGATCCTACTTCCCTCTCGAAACATCGTTTTCCCAGATATTCTTGAAACTTTTCCATTGCATAGGCTCATGTGTTTCTAGCCTCTCGTTTTGTTTGTTTGTTTTTTGATTTCCCCAGGTCAGTGTGGCTCTTGCTGGGCATTCGCCGTAACAGGATCACTGGAGGGACAGCACTTTAAGAAAACAGGAAACCTTGTCTCACTCAGCGAACAGAACCTCGTCGACTGCTCCAGAAAAAACCGGGGCTGCAATGGAGGATGGCCAGACAGAGCTTTTGATTACATCAAAGATAACGGTGGAATCGATACCGAGGCTAGTTACCCGTATGTTGGTAGACAAGGGCGGTGCCGGTTTAACCGAAGAAATGTGGGAGCTTATGCCACTGGTAAGAGAGCTTCAAATTTAAATTCATCTTCTTATCTATTTACATAACCACCCGGCCCAAATAGCAAATTCTACTCGATGAGAGTGATCGAAAAAATTAGTAGTAGTATAAGAGAGATCACGATATCTTCGAAACGTTTGCACTATACGAGTTACATTCAATGCGTAGTTGAAAGATTTTGGTCACCTTTGAAGAGTAACGTAGCAAAGGGGGCCGGATTTGAAAAAAAAAAAACATGCTTTCTTGTTTGAACTGATTAAATATTCGTCTTTTTTTCCGCTACAGGATACGTAGACATAGCCAGGGGAAACGAAACAGCTCTACAGTCTGCCACGGCTACAGTAGGCCCAATCTCCGTTGGTATGGATGCAAGCAAACGGTCATTTCAGTTTTACAGCAGTGGAATTTATAACCCACGGTAATTGCGCCATTCTTTTACGGCAAAACGTTCAGTAGAATGTAGATTTTACTCAGCTTGAAGAAGGTTTAGCCCCCCCCCCCCCGGGGGTCTAGCCTCCCCCTCGCAGTCGTTTTTAGGGGGTTGTATTACTCCCCCTCCCTTAAAACGACTGCGTGGGAGCCTAGGGATGATCATGGGCTCTGTAATGGTATAGTAAGTAACGTTTATACATGCTGCTGGAACAAAACCTTTTTGAATGTATAATGGCTTCAGTTAACGTTTTAGACAGTACGAACTTTTGCTTACAACTCAGTCTTATGCGACTTTGGGACGCTCTTGAGTGAGGACGTCAACCGAAAGTTGACTTTGTTGGATCGTTTCTGCCCGTCACCGAAGGCTGGAAAACTCTTGTTTTGGTATCCGGGGGGGTTCTGCCGTTATAGAAGTATTGGGATCAGAATCGGTCAAAAGGAAAACGTTCAACTTCCGGTTGCAGTCCTTGGCTCAAGAACATCTTGCTTAAGTTCCTACGGAGGGTCTTAAAACATGTTTCAAAATCGTAAGACATTTTTTGTGTCGAAAACAAAAATCGAAAGCAAGTTGTAGTTTTGATTACACGAAACGATGCTTGTCGTAGGCTTATATATCACTAAAAACTGGATGACTCAAGCAGTTACAATTAAACCGATAATGTTGTTTAACGAAGATCTGATTCACTTGATGTGATCAGCCGCCGGGGTTCTTCTTGCTCAGCCACGAAGCTTAAAACTGAGCCCCATAAGCTGCTGTTATAAATTCTTATCAGGGAATTCCGCCAAAAATAACCTTTTTATTGTGTGTATGTATACTTAAAACAATTTGTCATCGTTTTGTTAACAGGTTTTGCAGCAGCACCAGACTAGACCATGGCGTTCTCGTTGTTGGCTACGGAAGTCAACGACAGGACTACTGGCTGGTCAAAAACTCCTGGGGAGCCCGCTGGGGAATGGAGGGCTACTTTATGCTGCCAAGAAACGACAACAACAAGTGTGGAGTTGCCACAATGGCTAGCTACCCGCTAGTTTAATTCAAAATATTGTACCCTTTGAGGAGCATCAGACATTCCATAGATTAACACATCAGTAATGATTTGTAGACTTTTTTATTGGTAGGATGATGACGCATCATTCAAACTTGTCTGTGGCAAAACAGATGGATTAGTTTTTTTTGACATGTAGAGTGTTTAGAATACAATTAATAATGGAGAGCAATGTTCTGACATAAATGAATTGAATAAAAGCAATATGAAAGAAGCGCTGAAAGAATCGAAATTGCATTTAAATGCACAAGAAGACATGGTTGCTTATACCGAGTTTTATCCTTGATGTTCCGCAAAGCTTGTCACACGTGCACAGAACTACGGTTAAAAATGCAAAGCTTGCGTTATAATCGTAATAATTCGATTTACCACCAGGGCACTAATTTCTTTCAAGGGAGGACCCTTATTGGCTTGTTGACGCTTATTTTGCTTAGAAATATACATCTGAAAGTGTCACAACACTTTTCAGTTAAAAGTTAAAGTTAAAATGAACAACAAGGGAACTTATAAACAAAGCAGAAAGAATCGTAACAATGGAGGTCCAGGGCAGTTATTTTCATGCCCTTTATTCAATGTCACCATGTTGCTGCACAAAGGCTTTATCGGAAAGGGAACACTTTTGCAGTTGTTGCACCTGTATAGGGACGCTTGATGGAAAGAGGGCGTTTATTAACAAAGACTCCTTCATAGGACAGGAATTATTTAAAAGAGGGACGCTTGTTGAGAAGAGGGCACTGAACCAATCGAAAATCACATGAACATGTTCCGGTTCTTATTGATTGCTATCGGTTTTAATTGATGGCTGAAATTCAGTACCGTGTCTTTTCAGCGCCAATTTTCTTTTAATTGTAGCCTGTGTGGAAGGCGCCCCTTGGGACTGAAACGGGGAATCGCGAGCCTGAGGAGCGCGAGGGCGCCTGCTGCCATTGCCACGCAGAGTATATTAATACTAATATTGGGCACGTGGGTTTTATTTCCTGTCATCCTCTCGTTTCTGCACTCTGTTCTACTTCGGAACATTTTCCTCTCAAAATAAATTGTACTCGTTGGTTTGTTCTTATTAGGATGATTTAATGTGATTTTCCGCTAGAATTTTTAGAGCTTGAATTACATTCGACACGAGTGAGATGTGATTTATAAACTGAGCATAAGTTAGTTCATTCCTCTTGTTTAAAACACTACAAATTAAATAATTAGTCCAAAGAGATTGTGTGTTTGTCATTATTCTAGTCCAAACCTCCCCCTTCAAAGACAAGATTTTTAATAAAATATATATAATGGAGGCCCCAGATTGGACCCTCCCTGAAAATTTTGAACTAAAAGTCAGAAAAGAAAATCAGAAAGGATTTTGTACTATGACAACAAGGATAACTTCTGTGACAAGTTGTATCCAATTTTTTTTACTTCCATCTCCAACATGTGGAACACTCAGTCTTAGAGTGACATCAATTTTGACTTTCGGTTTCTTTGAGTTACCAGCCCGCACACCTTCAAACTTGATTGGCGTCTTATTTTCCAGTTTGTTCGGTTTTTGTTCTTTTCAGGGGAATATATTACATAACCCCTAGCTGTTATTTGTTCACTGACAGTAAAGGTGGCGGCGGCTTGGATTGAACAGGGGAGTACGGGGCTGAAACAATAGCAAAATAATGCCACATAGTCCCCTCAACTGTTTCCCCTCGACATATGAATATTTATTCCTCTCGATTTAGTCCCTTAAAGAATAATTAGAATAAAACGTAGAAAACTGGGGAAAATAAATGCACACTGTTGTATCATTGAATATAGTTAGATACTGAAACGGGGAAATTTTACCAATTGCATTCTTATAGAAATAATTCGGCTGGATTTTAGAATACCTGGCCACTTATTTGCATCTCATTGAATTTGAATGGCTTCTTTTGTTTGTTTATGCCTCGTTCTTTGAAGCGTTGAGAGATATTTAAATAAGTGGCCGGGTATTCTAAAATCGCACCCCAAATTCAGTGTAAATTGGTGGCCATTACTGGCAAATACAAGAAAGCATTCGAAAGAATTACAGCTCGATTTACATTTCTAGTCTGTTATACGTCTCGGCCTTACAACGGAGCGAAAACGTGATGTTTTCTCCTTTTCCCCTACAAAACACACTGAGTCTCTCGCTTCATTCCCTCAGATATGACGACAACGTTATTCCATAAAAAATCCATAAATGCTATGCCGTCAGGCCGTTCGTAAATTTTCTCCTCTCCGTTCTACTTTTCACAGTGAGGCAAAGCGTCAAAGCGCATTTACGTATAATGCAAATTTTCCAACATATCTCTTCATCACGTGCGAAACCCACAGGCTTTGCTGAGGACTTGTCTGTAATTCACATGCAGTGGAATGTTCTCTCGACATTACCAACACTTGCGTTAGACAGCCTCAGCAACTGATGTTAGTTACCTTGTCACTTGGGCGCAGTGGCTATGCCCTCGGGTCCGGGTGACAGACCGGAATACAGTATATCACATGTCCCCTCGCTCCAGGTGAATAAGCCAGGCATGTTTTGAACAAACATCAACTTGACTTCCACTAATGAAAGGCCGAGTCCGAAATGTTCAGACTTAAATCTATATTTTGGCACCTTAAAAGTTCCCGGAATTAGCACACAAACTTTTCGTTCAGTATAATTTCCCGTTTACACATAACAGTTGTGGGGAACGTGATTCTATCCTCGCCCCTCTATCAGTTTCCCCCTGGAAACGACTCATAAGTGAGATGGGCGGGGATGCTTTTGTCTTAAGGAGGCTCGCAACAGTTTTTTTGGCCTTGGAGTGTATCTTTTGAAGTCAAAATTTCGCATAGAAGATAAACTTCGATTTCCTTGATACTACACCACCTTTTCAATAAATGATCAAAGCTTATTTTCTCACTGGTTTCCTAGCAACAGTTGTCACCATAGCAACGGTAATGGACAACCCCTCATTTTAAATAATGTCGAATATCTCGAAAACTAGTCAGACACTTTATGATGAAACTTAAACTATTTGAACTACTCAACCTACACAACTTGTATGCGATATTAGGGAAAAATCTGTAAGAGCGTTTTCACGTAAATCATGATTCATTTTTTACGGTCTGATTTTGGTCATTCCTGCAATTTTCCCCAATATTTCAAGAGAGATAAAACTTTTTCTTTTCAGTTGAGGGATCTTTTATGATATCAAAACATTCTTAATGTACATTGAGCTTCCTAGGTGGCTGCGATTTTAAGATATTTATATTTAAAAACTGCTAAAATGCAGAGCAAATCAGCCAAAAAGTCCGTAATTTGCACAAATAGAAATATTTCTAAACTGCCTTTACAGATTTTTCTCTTAAGTTGATTGACGTTAGAATGATAATTCTTTTTGATTTTCCAGCAAGTTTTAGGCTGAATAAACATTTCTGTTATTAGATAAGAAGGCTGGATCTTGATCAAGTTTCAGTCGTTATTACCTTTCAACGAGCAACAGTATTATTTCGTTTTTTCTGGTCTATTTCTCGGTAATTCACGTGCAATGAATATTAATACACGCTGCGCTTGTCTGCTCTCGTGCGTTTATAATTCCTTCTCATAATAAAAAAAAATATATTCGTGTTCTGAGCTTGTTTCTCGTCATTTTTCGGTCCCAGTGTAATGCCATCGTGGGCGTTAACATGTATGCAATCCGTAATTAAAAAAGCTAAAACGTCAGTCGGTATTTAAAGAATAATGGCAAAGAGTCTCCAGGAAGAAGCTCAGAAGACGAAATTTTTTTATTATTATGAGAAGGAATTATAAATACACGAGAGGACACAAGCGCAGCATGTATAAATATTCATTGCACGTGAATAACCGAGAAATAGAACAGGAAAAACAAAATAATACTGTTGCTCGTTGAAAGTTAATAACGACTGAAACCTGACAGAGATTCAGCCTTCTTATCTAATAAACGAGATGTTTATTCAGCCTAAAACTTGGTGGAACATCAAAAAGAATTATTATTCTAACGTCAATCAATTTAAGAGAAAAATCTGTAAGGGCAGTTTAGAAATATTTCTTTTTATGCAAATTAAGGACTTTTTGGCTGATTTGTGCTGCATTTTAGTAGTTTTTAAATATAAATATCTTAAAATCGAAGCCACCTAGGAAGCTCAATGTACATTAAGAATGTCTTGATATCATAAAAGATTCTTCAACTGAAAAGAGAAAGTGTTAAGTTTTATCTTTCTTGAAATATTGGAGGAAATTGCAGGAATGACCAAAATCAGCCCGTAAAAAAATGAATCATGATTTACGTGAAAACGCTCTTACAGATATTTCCCTAATTTCGCATACAAGTTGTGTAGGTTGAGTAGTTTAAATAGTTCAAGTTTCGTCATAAAGTGTCTGACTAGTTTTCGAGATATTCGACATTATTTAAAATGAGGGGTTGTCCATTACCGTTGCTATGGTGACAGCTGTTGCTAGGAAACCAGTGAGAAAATAAACTTTGATCATTTATTGAAAAGGTGGTGTAGTATTAAGGAAATCGAAGAATATCTTCTATGCGAAATTTTGACTTCAAAAGATACACTCCAAGGCCAAAAAAACTGTTGCGAGCCTCCTTAAAATTCAAATTTTAAAGATGGAGACTAATCTGGGTGTGTCTAGTGTTTTTTGGCCGCTCACGAAAGACATCACTTTAAGAATATAGTTTGAACTGACCTTCAGGACATTCTCAAGACGTTTTGTTTTGCCTGCAGCCCTGGACAATACGTCTAGGGCTGACAATATTGGGACCCCGTCCTCAATGGTTCCAAAATCCGTGATTAACAACCCTGAAGGGTAGAGGATCATATGGGAGTCTCCCCCTCTAGTCCCAGGGCGATCTCTGACAAAACGTTCTCTCTTGGTTCTGTGACATTTAATACATTGGAAGGTTTGGGTGTTTTTAGTCATAGTTCACATCAGAAGAAGGTTTTCAGATTTTGGGCTCAAAGGGCGACAAAAACCCCCGCATGAAACTCACCACACACAGCCCATGCGTTGCGTGTGAGACCAAGTTCAGTTACAAGATCCAAGTTCAAGTTGGAGATCGAAACGATAAAAATGGCGAAAATAGTTCAAAATAAAACGCATTTCGCATCAATTAATTGCTTTTTCTCTTTTCCTGCTCCAATCTGCTGTTAATTTAGGGTCAACTTTGCGGCATTTTCACTCAGAATTTGTATGGTATGCTTTTGTTAGACTCATTGTGGTTGATCACTAGGGCCGGATCGCGATCGCAAGTACAACACAAAAATCGAAAACCTTAACTAGACCTCTCTTTCTTTCACTTTATTGTCTCTTTGTGTGTCTTGTTCTGGCCGGATTTTTCGCTTTTGTCAAGGTGTTTTCCACTATAAAATAAAAGAACCTTAAGGAAATCAATTGAACGGCTTTTGAAGTCACCTCTCTTTTTATTAGATCACATGTACATTCAAAGAAATATACTACTTTTTAAACAAATAGGCAAATATACGTTTTCTTCTTGAAACTTTCGAAGGATGCATCATTTTATCCATAAAAAAGTTTAAGGAAGAATTAATTGTTCTCTTAAATAGCGTTGGAGACTTGCATTTTTGAAACATTACAATTGTTAGTAGAAAAAATCCTCTCTTGCAGAAAACTACGTTAACGGCTTCAGTTGACGCTTTGTTGTAACAAGCTTTTGAGTGTTAAACAAGTGGATAGCTGGCACTTGTGGCAATTCCACACTGGTTGTTCTTGTTTCGTGACATCATGATGTAGCCCTGCATTCCCCAGCTGGTCCCCCAGGAGTTCTTGACCAGCCAGTAGTCCTGGCCTTGGTAAGTTCCATAGCCAACAACAAGAACGCCGTGGTCGAGTTGAGTGCTGCTGCAAGACCTGTCAATAAACGATATCACATTCAAATAAACAAAACGCCCGCTGATACAGTAGTCAAAATAAATGCTCTGATATGGTATAGAAGTCAAGAACTTGCCGTGATTACAATTTTGTTTCTTTAATTCTTTAAAAGAATTTCAAAGGAAGGAAATGTGGAGATCTTAATAGCCCACCCTTTTTCATTTTGCTATCGTTCAATTGCCTGACTTTCGGGGCAAGCATATTCTGAAGTTGGGCAAATGCGGGTGAAAGAGAAGATACTCCTCGCACCGCTTAGAGTGTTGAAATCTAAATAACCACCGTTTGAAGTATCCTGGTACTTAACAGCATAGAGGTCAAATGAAATTTGACAGAAAAAAATTATATTTCCCTTTCTGCGCCTACAGAGGGAGACCACAAACCAAATGTAAAATCTAATCTTAGCACCCTACTAAGCAGAAAAAGTGCCCAGGAAAACAAAACTCGAGGGCAGCGCAAAGACGTTCACAAATAATATGAAATAAGACACCTACGGATTGTTATAAACTCCACTGTGGTAGAACTGGAATGACAAGTGGCCAGCGTCAATGGCAACGGAGATTGGGCCTACCGTGGCGGTGGCAGATTGCAAGGCTCCTTCGTTTCCTTGGGGAATGTCTACGAATCCTGTAATGACACAAATGAACAGAAAATGATGTAAGTTTCCATTTCAAGAGAACGAACCCTAGTGTAATGTCCAAGTTTGAGGACGAAACATTGAATAACCATTTAAACACAAGCCATAATGCAACAGTTTCCTAACGAACTTTTTATGTTATCAAGAGTGGTTCTAACTTTTACATCTGTGGATCGAATCCGGAAGTATTGACGAGATACTTAAGTGTGGTCATCAAAATGAAAACCATCAAGCAGTTGTGGTTAGTACGTGGTTCTACTTTTGCGCCTGTGGATGAAATCCACCAGTGTAATCATTTAAGTAAAAGCTATTGTGTAGTACCTTCCCATCTTTCTTATAATTTTTTAGTTGTCCCGATTACTACTTTACTATGACTGACATACTTTTTATGATGTTAGGCAAGGTGATTCTAACTTTTGAGTCTGTGGGTGAATTCATAAAGTGTGTCCATTCAAATGAAAGCTATTGAGCACTACTTTCCTGCGGTACGGTTTATTGGGCTATACAAGGTGGTTCTAAGTTTTGAGTCTGTGGATGAAATCCACAAATGCTACTATTCAAATGACAGCTAGGGAGCAGCATTATCCTCTTGTACTGTTTATTGTGATGTACAAGGTGGTTCTAACTTTTTCATCTGTGGTAAAAGTTCGTAAATGTCTCATTCAAATAAAAGTTACTGACCAGTGCTTTCCTGTGGTGCATAAGGTGGGTCGAACTTTTGACTCCGTGGATGAAATCTTCAGTTGTAATTATTCGAATAATGTGGTACCGTTTACGTTCCTTTCCAAAAATGTCCCAGTTTTAGCGTTAGGATGAAATCCTTTAAGTGTGACCATATACCAATAAAATCTATCAAATAGTCTTTTTCAATTTTCAATTCAGTGTCTTACCGGTGTCGTCAGCACCGACGTCGCTTGGTTGAAATCGGCACTGGTCGTTTCTACCCTCATACGGGTAACTAGCCTCGGTATCGATGCCGCCATTGGCTTTGATGTATTTGAAAGCATTGTCCATGAGACCTCCCTGGCAGCCATTATTGCCGTAACTTCTGGAGCAATCGACGAGGTTCTGTTCGCTGAGTGAGACAAGGTTTCCTGTTTTCTTGAAGTGCTGTCCTTCCAGTGATCCTGTTGTACTGAACGCCCAGCATGACCCACACTGACCTAGCGTGACAGAAAATATATTTTTTAAACAAATACTATCAAGGATGAAGGGTGGTGCCACCATGCCACCATGGAATCACGAATGCAATAGAATGTAAAGAGAAAGAAAAAAAAAACCTTGAAATCGGTGCTAGATTGGTATCAACTACAGTACTTGATTGATAGCTCAATCGCGTAACCGATATAAGGAATGGTTCAATTTTACCTGTTACCATCCCCCCCTACCCGGGCAACCCCGGGGACAAGTCCAGCCCTTCAGGCCCGGGGGTGGGGAATTGTTTGAAGCGGTCTTATCCCGGGGGTAGGGGGGCGGGGCAAATCGAAAATATAAACTTCTTGTTGTTTCACTTCTCAGTTGACACAATAGCGCCGGACCACGTGGAAAACTACCTATTTCCAGGGAAAATCTCTAGAATTTGTAAATAGGGAAGAATACTCTCTCAAAATTAAAACTGTATTCGAAGGTACGTTAATAGACCATTTTCATTATGACGTCACACGCGCTAAGGTTTCTGGTAGTTGTAGTAAAGATCGCGCCCAGTGTCGCGCGATCGCGGGAAAATGTCAAAAAATCAGCAGAAGCGCCATGCCGGCCAAGGCAAGCTTCCAGGTATTTTACAAAGTTATGTGCTCGATTGCTGCACAAAATTCAAGGAAATTCAGCGTGGAGTTTTTTATGTTTTTTTTTTCGATAAACGAGGAATTCAGTGCGAAGTGTTGTTAACGAACATTTCAACGGAAAACTTTTTCCCAAGTTCTGGATACGGAATGTGTAGCAGGAAAATGTGTCTTAACAATGCTGCCAATACAATTTCCCTCGTGAGAAAAAGAATCAAAGGGGAGAAGGCAGTTTCTGAGATAGGTGATATAGAACGATTAGATCAGTTTTTAAATAACAGAACCAAATGGAGATCAAAGCAATAAAAATTTTATATCTAGCATAGTGCAAAACAAAACGAGGAACCTATTGAAATGCTTTGAGCAACTTGCTCTGAGATTTAATAAAAATTAAAAAAAAGTATTAAATATTTTCGCTTTGAGTGAATCGGCCGTTTTAAGTTAAATCATTGAAATGGAAGAGAAATACCATTCAGTACTACAAGTCTAGTTAACGCAAAACATGTAATGATGATTGAAATATTCCGTCAACTGAAAAACCAAGCAATGTTATGAATTCGCACCAAGAGTAAAAGACGGCCGAACGATTTTTTGCTTTCAAACAACCCAATGTGCAGTACCATGCAAAGGAAAGCAAACTGGCTTGAGAAACAACACTAACTCAGTCTAGAATAGTTTCTATTACTATTTTTTTGAATTACTTTCACCATTTTGCGAAATAAGACATAAGCTTAATAAACAAAACCTACAAAGACAAAGTCTTGAAAGTTCAGTTATACGCCCAAATTTTCTCGCCAAGATTAACTGTAATAAATGCAACTGCAATATCAGATCGTTTATTTTAATTTTAATAAGAAATTCCATGAAAATACAAACAGAGAAAAAGGGAAAACAAACCTTCAGGTGTGAAAAAAGTATTCAGAATAGCACTTGCTGTCCTGGGAAAGCAAATTGTCTCGAGTACAATTCCGCTTAACTTGACACTGTTTTGTACCAAATTTCTGCAAGTTTTTTAAACATTTGAAGAAATTTGTAAATGTGGATTCGCTCAGTTAAAAAATTCTTACGAAGTCAATCCACAGTCAAATATGTAATTTAGCAACGGTTGAAGTGGAAGAAATACTTAAAATCGATCGTTGTCCTTGGAAATAAAAACGACACTGACAATACAGTCTGTTCTCGAACAAGGATTTCTTTGCTCTAAAACCTCTCCAATTTCTTCTATAACCGCCGTCGCGTATTCTTCAGGTCTTTTCGTTGTAGCAACAAGCTTTTAAAAGAAATGTCTTCATAAGACTTCATCCTAAGGATGCCTGTAAAATTACCGGCCTGAAAATCGAGCGTACAAGAAGCCATCCGCTAAAAAGTTTTGTAACGCACCCAGTACGAAACGATGAAAAAATCGAAAATCTTGCAACCTAAATCTTCCTTACTTTTACATTGTTGTCTCTTGATGTGTCCTGGTGGGGTAAAAGCAGGTTTGTCGCTTATATCACTCGTGGTCCTCTCAATTATGCACATTATAGACGTGATGTGATCGACCAACTCGGCCGCCATTGCATTGCATGTGTTTTTGTGGATTATTTTGAATTTTCCCGCGATTGAGCGACCCTGGGCGCGATCTTTACTACAACTACCAGAAACCTTTGCGTGTGTGACGTCATAATGAAAATGGTCTATTACAGCTCGTTAAACGAATGTGTGTTTGATGCGTATTCAAATGGGTTGGCGTTCGTCACAAACAAAGAAATATTTCTTCAGCGTGTTTATATATATAATAAGATGACTTAAATCGACTCTATATAAAAACGGATGCACGGCTTTATATTAACAGAGATCTTAGTCCAGTGTTTTTATAAAACAAGCTAAGAAAGACTCCTTTAAATGCTGCTTTGTTCACGGGCCTCTTGTGCCTATGTGCTATATTTAGAAGTAAACACGTGGCGAAGAACATTTCTTTACTCGCCAGCCCTACGCCAGTGCGGTTAGAGTTTTTTCTTCAGTTTTCTTTTGCAAACATAGTGTTCATGTTTTTATTACAATATACGTATAGAATCCTTTGTTCAATGAACTCTAGAAAAGCGTTTAAGTTCTTGTCAAAACGTCTGGTTTTGCTATTGTACGGAAATCAATATAGTCATCTATATTTTGTACACAAAACAACGCATTTGTGGTCGATGAGGAGCCCCGGGGGTGGGGAATTGTCTCTTTCTGCGTGCCCGGGGGTGGGAAATAGACCGCCAAGTGAGAAAAGAATTGCAAATCCCCGGGGGAGGTATGCCCGGGGGGGAGATGGTAACAGGTAGAATTGAACCATGCATAACATCAACAGAAATCATAAGTGAGCTCGTGGCACAATGACAGTAAACGTTTTCAATGAAGAAATAATCAAAAAGAAATAACTGAACAGAATGAATCGGGCGAGAAAGAATTGCCAATATACCTTGGTTTTTAACGCCCGTGACGTAACCCTCCTGTCTCCAATCAACTTCAGCTGGCAACGTCACGTGACTAGGTTCCAGGTAAGTCGACCCATTTCTCTTGGTCTCAACAGAGAAGTGGCTTCGCATTCCCAAGAAAAAGAAACGGTATTCATCTTGGGTCAGGTCTCCGAAGTGGTTCATGGCCAAGACATGAGAGTGGCCTTGAGAGTTGTACTCGGCGATTTTCTGGTGTAAAATAAATAAATAAATAAATAAATGAAAAAAATTTAATTAGTAAAGAGAGCTACACAAGTAGCTACAAGTTTTCAGGGCAACATTTAACAGGTTATTGTTACGGTTAGGGTCTGACTAAACACAGAGGCATGTTGAGATGAGATATGCAATTTGGAATCAAGGTTCGCCGAGGGTGCGACAATCGAGTGCTACATTAGTTGTCTTTTTGAAGGATCGTTAGAACGACTCTCTTGAACCACAAATGGGTTCTTTCATTGGCAATAGAATACTGGATTTACTCTTTTACTTTGCGCCCCTTTCCCCCGGCGCGACGTATTACCGATTCATTACGTAATCAGATACAAAGAAAATCATTCACATTGAAGTCACGAGGTTAAAAAATTAAAGCCGGCCGGGTAACAAAAATTTCAACTTTCAACTTTATATCATCATGACCTTGCAAGATTTGGTTTGACATTTTCTTAAAAAATACTCTAAATACTCTAGTATACGAGAGGCGAAACACTTGTTTAATTATCACAAATTTAATTAAAGGATTTAAGGAAAATGAAAAGAACTGAAAATAGCAAAATATGCAAGACGTAAAAAGTACGGAAAAAATATACAACAGAAAAGGTCTCGAAGTCTGGGAGTCTCGATGTACAACATTTCTCCACAGGAACGCCAGAACTAGCGAAATTCTAGAAGCATAACCTAGTGATCGAAAACACGTTTTCGTTTTCTCCGCTTACTTCACTTTGTCCCTTACCTTAAGATTGTCCCTCCAGATAGCTCTCCTGGCAGTTTCCTCGCTCTCGGTGGTGTAGGATTTGCCGTGATAGGCCTTCCAAGCTTTCCACTGAAGTTCTTCTTCATCAACCTTAAGGACAAAACCAGTGGCTACTGCCAAACAGCACAGAAAGGCGAGAGATCCTTTCATTCTGCAGATTTTGCTAAGTCGCGGAGTATGTTAATTCCGAGAGAACTGATAGAACCTCGTCAGCAAAGTGCCAGTGAAGGAATGAAGTTATATGTGGCGCGGAGACCTATATGTAGTGTGACCAATAAAAGGTCACAAGACTTTCTAGTGATGTCTCATGAATCACGAGTCATGTTGCTACAGTCTCGTGATTATGGATAACAGCCTGTTGACATTATGTGCATACTGGGTTTGGATGGAAAACAAATTTGCGTCGCCGGCAGACGAAAAGGGGGGGAAGGGGGAGGGCGAAGGGGGAAGGCGAAGGGGGAGGGAAAGCAGAATTCAGAATTTTATTATCTGGTCTCTTGAGTTTTTCTTTACTGAGAAATACACCGCTGTACTAGGGGCTCCTGCCTTAGAGCAGATTGTTTGGACTCAGTCAGCAGCATAAGCTTCTGACTCAAGTGTATTTTTCTCTTGGCAGAAGTCGAAGTTAGTGATCAACACACTGGCCTGGGTACAAGCCCTTTTAAACAGTTCAGCCATTTAAACTGTTTTTGATAACGAATAGATTAGATTGCGTTATAACAATAATAATTGTAATTGTTCGTGTCACGAAGTGGTCACTTAAGAAGGATCGCGACTCCAGTCGGGCCGACTGGATACTGCGCGTCTTGAACAATAACCACCCTTTCTACGACAATGGGTTGTTAGTTTGTTTTGCCTGCTGGTCTGTTAAAAACTTGATACAGTTAGCCGTGAAATAACCTGAAATATTAATTGGAGTTCGAAACATGGAAAGTTTTTGTCTGAAATAGGTATAGGGCTTCTGATTTGCCGGTAGCACTAGCCCCCAAACTCCAAGAAGAGTACCCCCTTGCTGGGCCCGTGAGAGAACATGAGTCAGCACATTTATTTCAGGATCTATTAATTTGTCAAACCTTGGATAAATCAATTTTCAACCCTTTTTTTAAGCTCGGCCGTGAATAACTGGACATTCCCTGGTTAATTTTTTGTTTCGTTCATCTATTGCGTATAATAAAGCTCTCAGGGGGTTGTGGACAGTGTCAGTATCAAAACAACGTGGAGAAAATATAGTCATACTCCGTGATTTTTGACAGTCGTATTAGCGGTTCCATAGTGTACTTTGTCATTTACACGAATTTTAAAAGATGTTTTCTGGCTGTATAAATAACTAAGGACACTTCTTGTCATCCTAAATTAAAGGGCAGCCAGAGTCAGAAATTTCCGAAAGTTTACCGCGGGATCTTTTCTTCGATAATGTCATCAATTGTTGGTGTCACGGAGATAATTCAATATCAGATGTCCAGCATCACGAGTTTTTGCCATATTCAGTTTGCAACAACAGCTTGATTCGTGTTTGTTTGCTAGAGCATGACTAAGCAAGGTTTACAGAAATACGATACATGGCAGGTAGTTGAACAGCCAGAACTTGTCTTCAACGGGGTCAGATTCAGTGAAACCAGGACCCATACACTCATCACCCTGGTGAAACAGTTTTGGTTACCGAGAATGCTATGGCCGGGAGCCCAGTAAAAAAACTACCGTAAATACATAAGTACATAAATGAATGGATAACGAAAGATTGAATCGACGGACGGACGCACGAACGAACGAATGAATAACTGAATGAATGAATGACCCTCCCGAATGATTGAATGAACAAGTGAAAGGGAACTGAATGTATGAAAGGGCTAGTGCCGGTAACACTAGCCCTCAAACTCCAAAAAGAGTACCCCCTTGGTGGGCCTATGAGAGAACATGAGTCAGCAGCCCTGCGTTAGGCCCGGAGCAAAATGCTTACATTTATTCCAGGACCTATTAATTTGTCAAACCTTGGATAAATCAATTTCAACCCTTTTTTTAAAGTTCAGCCGTGAATAACTGGACATTCCCTGGTAAATTATTTTTATTTTGTTCATCTATTGCGTAATAAAATGTCAGTATTAAGACAACGTGGAGAAATGTAGTCATACTCCGTGATTTTTGACAGTCGTATTAGCGGTTCCACAGTACTTTGTTATTTACACTGATTTTAAAAAGGCGTATTCTGTATAAATAACTAGGGACGCTTCTTGTCATCCTAAATTGAAGATCAGTCAGAGTCAGAAATTTTCAGTTTTCCGCGGAATCATTCCTTCGATGATGTCATTGGTGTCACGGGGATAATTCAACGTCATTTGTCCAGCATCACGAGTTCTTGCCATGTTCAGTTTGCAACAGCAACTTGATTCATGTTTGTTTGCAAGAGCATGACTAGGCTAGTTTTACAGAAATACGACACATGGCGGATATTTGAACAGCCAGAACTTGTCTTCAACAGGGTGAGATTCAGTGAAACCAGGACCCATGCACACCCATCTCCCTCGTGAAACAGTTTTGTTTACGGAGATGCTATGGCCGGGGGGGGGGGGAACAGGGAGGCTTAAGCCTCCCGCTTCTCGTACCCTTAAATCTTTCATTCTTCATTTTACCCCTAGTCTGCGGTCTCCATTCTGAATTTTACCCTTAGTCTGCAGTCTGCATTTTCTCCTGGTCCGCGGTCCGCAGTCCGCAGTCCGCAGTCCGCAGTCTTTCTTTTACACTGACCGTATTTGAACTTGCTGTGAGCGATTTGTATTTGCTGTGAGCGATTTGTAATTTGCTGTGGTGGATTTGTAATTTGCTGTGAGCAATTTGAATTTGAATTTGCTGTGAGTGATTTTTAATTTGCTGTGAGTATTTGAATTTGCTGTGAGTGATTTAGATTTGATGTGAGCATTTTGTTTTGATGTGACGGTCGTGGGCCACCGCATTGGACCGGTAATTGACAATGTATCAGGTACGGGAAATGGGTAAATAAAACGAGGTCAAATGGAGCATCTAAATCAACCGTGTTTTGATCATGAGCAACCCAGTACACGAATACAACTTTTGCAACACTTCCCATCTTCCACACTGGGTTATTTCGCATACAAAACTCTCCTCACCTACTGACAGATTTGTGTGTTTACAAACACGTAAAAAAGCCCGTCTTCCTCGAGATTCATGTGACCAAACTGCTTGTGACCTTGACACCACACGGAAAGGAGGTGTAGGAAATGTGAGCACTTATTAACTTAAATACGCGGGAAAAAATTTACAATCAAAATTTGAAAGATGAAAGATGAATGCAAGCGCACGTGAACGCTTTCCCCGTTTAGGGACGCACCATAAGAAATAGCCGGAGGGGGGGGGGGGGGGGGTGTCTTTTGCCAAAAAAATTCCTGCAAGGGAAACTTGTCTAAAAAAAAATTCCTGCAAGCGGTTATGCCTAAAAAAAAAATTCGTGCAACGGAAGTGACATGCATAGCATTAAAGGGCAACGTACAGAAAAATAAGTTAAAGGAAGAATATTGTAACACTTTACACTTTATTACAACAACAGCTGTTTGATATTTTTCATACAACAAAACATATTAAAAAATGGTGATATCTTGCTTTCTGTTCAATCAAAACTACCACACATTTTCCCTGATATTTAAAATTATCAAAAATTATACTTTAAAATATCTCCTTTCTTTCTTGTATATAAATATATTTTAGATAGGAAATTAAGTAAAGTAATAACCGTAGTATTTTTCAACCATATTAAAACGATAACTTCCACCAATAAATAACATCATAATTTTGTTCATAAAACAGTAACAATGGACAAAATGGCATTATATATAAAATATATTTTAATTTTTTTTTATAGAAAATTGATTAAAATAATAAATATAACATTTTTTCAACCATATCAAAAATGGAAAGTTCCACCAATAAATAACATCATAAGTTTGTTCATGAAACAGTAACAACGAACAAAATGGCATTATATATAAAATATATTTTAAATTTTTTTGATAGAAAATTAATTAAAATAATAAATGTAACATTTTTTTCAACCATATCAAAAATGGAAATTTCCACCAATAAATAACATCATAAGTTTGGTCAGACACACGACAAAAAGGAAGCTAGTTGTTAATATTATACATGATTCTACAATAACGGTAATGTTATAAATGTGTCACAATCTGCATCTTTTTTAGAACAAAGTTATGACTTAAACTTTAATTAAATGCCGCTTAATCCAGAGAACCTATCTGAGAAATGAAGTAATAAAGTAATAATGATATTAACGATAATTCTTGCATAAATGTTAGATGAGTTGCCAAAAAAAAAAAGATATGTATCGGTAGGCGAAAAAAAAATTCGTGCAAAGCTTGTGTCCCAGAAAAAAATTCCTGCAGACAAGTAGGCCGTAAAAAAAATTCCTGCACCGAAATTTTTTACCCCCCCCCCCCCCCCCCTCCGGTTATATCTAATGGTCCGTCCCTTAAAGATAACGAAAAAAGGATAAAGTCGCACTCGGGCCGAGGAGGCCCACACCTATGGCAAGTCTAAAAACAGTGAAATAGCCCCTGGTGTTTTGCGTTTTCGATTTGACTCTAGAATATAAATGGAAATGTTAGGGAAAAAGGGGCGACAAGTACATAGAACTGATTATCAAACGAATGAAATTTATTAATTTGTAACTTTATCATATTATTCGCCCTTTATTTCATTTCAGGATACTGAGAGATATCCGAAATTCTGTTACAAACCAAACTTACAAACTACAGTCGGTTTAACCTACGAACCCGATTTGGAATAATTATCCACTGCTTGTAGACAAAAATCTTGTGATACCTGAGAATTGTAGACTGCGAGGAGTCTCTAATTTTGGCGATGGCGATTGTGGGGCGGGCGAAATACACACGCGCGCGCGAAATTTCGAGGAGACGCGCCGCGAACAGCGCTCCCCTCGGGTCGCGTCTCCTCGAAAATTCGCGCGGGCATGTGTATTTCGGCCGCCCCACAAATCGCCATCGCCTTAATTAGAGACTACTCGAAGTCTATGAGAATTGTAGCCTACACAAGAGGATAGCTAGCCTTTGCGGCTATTCCATACTGGTTATTTTTGTTTCGCGACATCCTGATGTAGCCCTGCATTCCCCAGCCGGTCCCCCAGGAGTTCTTGACCAGCCAGTAGTCCTGTCCGTCGTACATTCCGTAACCAACAACGAGAACGTCATGGTCAAGTTGGGTGCTGCTGCAAGACCTGTCAATAAAACAGTGAAAGATTTTACCAAGATATAAAACATCACAAAACAACGCTTTGTACAATTTCATATTTTCTCTCCTGAAATTTACTGCAGTTTGTGCTCGTGGTTAGACAATTTTATTTTCAAATTGCATCGCTCATTTCACCCATTCCAAGGAATAGTGGGCTTCTGCAGATTGTGCTACGGAAATGCTGAAAATTTGCTCCGGTTGCTCAAACTTTGCTCAATAACAGAAACAGTCGCACCTGTCTGCTCTCGTTGCACTCCCATCGCCAGAGTTTTGTAGTTCACTAGAATGGCGGCTAAATAACTTCAGTAGCTGGAATACCAGCTGAAAATCTGGAACATTGGATCTAATTGTTTGCTAGAGGGATCCGGCGTGTCCGTTTAAATTTAACAAAACAAGAAACAATTGTTCCCTATTACGTATTTTGTTTTTAGTTTTCCAATTTTTACCCAAAGGTAGTCTCAATCAGTAATAAGAGCTGCCATTTGTGTCTGAAATACTCAAAAGTCCCTAAACGTATGCTTTGTCCGTAGAAAATTGCTTGAGGTTGCTGCTTCTTGCACAAAATGTTGCTCCAAAGGCAGGAAAAGTAGGAAGAGAAAGAACCAGGGAACGAGATCGACTTTATTTGGGGACTTAACTTTACAGCACATAACAAACTTACCTCTCGTCGTACACTCCACTGTGATAGAACTGGAAAGAAAAATGGCTCGCGTCAATGGCAACGGAGATGGGGCCAACTGTGGCAACAGCCGTTTTAAGAGCGTCCTTGCCTCCACTTGTTACGTTTACGTAACCTGCAGGGAAAAGTCTGATTTCATTTCGGCTGTTCAGTGCGCAGCAAGGTTGGGGGCGGGGTTGGAACGCAAACGTAAAAAATAACTACGTGATCATAATTTTCCCGCCAGGACTGGTTGACTGTCAGCTTATACAATGTTATAACATGCAACAAACAGTGTATGCATGTTAACTTATCAGTAACTCTTTCATTCAGGCCTTTTGGCTACATCATCATCATAAATCGTCATACCCATTTACGGTGATCGGGCTTTTACGATCCGTGCGCCGAAATTATGGAATAATTTGCCTTAAGACATCCGTGAATGTTTTATTCTTAATAATTTTAAAATTAAGTTAAAATGCACCTTTCTTGAAATTTATTAATGCTCTTTCTTTATTTATTTTAGTTTAATTTGCATCTCAGTTTAACTTTTTACTCGTATATAGCTACAATCAGACTTGGATTGTTTAGCCGCATGAACAATTAGTGGAGATGTGCGCTCTGTACGTTTGTATCACTATTATTTATACCTAATTTCATTTAGGAGGCTGTGCAACAGAACTTGTTTAGGAAAAAAAGCCTATTTGCCAAATAATGCTACTGTAGGTGCTACAAATATACAAAGTTTGGCGCTTTAAATTAAACACTTAAAAATGCAACAATACGCATGGTATCTATGTACAGACAAAGCTCTCGTAAGCAACCACCTCGGGAATTCAGAAAAGTGGTCGCAACTAGAGCTGGTCGCTTACCAGAATGGACTCTCGTAAGCGACCAAGTAGCCTGCGTTGCAGACGAAACTAAACCCTTGTTAAGTCCGTCTGCGAATCAGCGCCGAAATATCTTGTTCTGGAGAGACGTTACTAGCCGAGGGTTAGATTACGTCTGCGACGCAGGCTAGCGACCAAGTGATGAAACATTAGAGGGTAAGCGCTTAAGGGAGCTTCTGGCAAAAGGCTTGCCATATGTTGATGGTTACTAATGGTATACGTATTGTAGTATGTTAAATAGTGTTTTATTTGCCTATCACAGATCTAGAAGAGTTTCGCGTATATGTTGTGGTTCAATTTTATCCTTGGTTCAATTTTTATTTTCTTTTGTTTCATATTCATTATCATATATTAACATAAAAAAGAACAAAGAAGAACAAAAATTGAACCAAGGATAAAATTAAACTACAACACCTATACAAGTCAACGAACCATGAAAGCTTATGTTATGTATTACTCCAAATCTGATCAAGAAGTGAATGCCTTTATTCAAGTGTTGACTGCGTGGTTGCTTGCGAGAAGTCAAAAACAAAGGAAAAGACTAAACGGTAATTCACAAAAGTGGCTGCAGTCGCTTACGGGAGCGGTTGCTAATGAGAGCTTTTAATTACAAAGTTAAAGTGACAATTCAAACGGGATGTCACAATGTTGGTCGTAACTAGCGTTAGTCGCTTATGAGAGTGGTTGTAGGGAGTTTCGACTGTAACTGAATTAGAGTGGCTCGTGCAACCAGAGGGGCTTGTTGTGGTGAAAACTGAATTGTGTTCTTACCGATTTCTGTTGCTCCAACGTTACTTTCTGTGAATCGACACCGTCCATTTTCACCCACATACGGGTAACTAGCCTCGGTGTCTATTCCACTGTGAAAGATGTTCTCGAGCTTCTCCTTGGGGATTTAGGAGCTACTCGCTTGCTGCTGCGAGAGGACCGTTTCAAAACTGAGTACACATCACTAGACAAGACTTACTCTTCCTTCACCCTTTAATGAAGTCTTCTTCAGCTTTCTTCTCCGTCTTCAACTTACAATGTTCTGTGTATATGAGGTGGTGTCTTACAATTCTGTGTGCTGTTTTTATAGTTTTTCTTAATATTAATTACGTGTAGTTGGTTGACAACAATTGGACAAGATAAAAACTAATTATCATATAATTAAAATGAAAAGCTAAGTTTGCTTGAAAAGTTTTTACAATGTTAAAGAAGCAACATACTAGATAAATGAATAACAATATGTATAGAACAATTTACAAAGTTCTTTTTGCCGGTATAATTTTAATGTAAGAATATGTTGTTAGAACTAAAAGGTAACGTTTAAACTTACTTTAATTGCAAAACAAGGACAGCGCCCTATTTATATTCGTGGGAACTTATCTAAACCTAAACGTCAAAGTTTGTTCTAATTAATTAATAAGAAAGTGTAGAAATACTTTTTAAAAGGAAAATTATCACAATCAGGGAAAAACATGTCAAGGTTGTAGCCGGCATGTCCCGACCAATGACGGCAATTCAAAAGTGCTATTTTAGAAATCACGCAAAATAAACTCTTTCCTTTTTCTTAGTAATCCTTTATATAAAATGTCCCACAACTTAAAAACACAAGATACAAAATAAGGCGTATAGAATTGGACGCTGTCGCTTCCTAAACTTAAAAGTTGCTACGTGTCCAACTATGTCTTAAAATTAGCTATAAGCTTATCTTACACTGTCATTAATTGGCAGAACTTTCTAGAACCCATAAAACTGTTTACTTTCTATTAAACCTAAAATAACTTGCAATTTGTCCTGTGACACCACCATTAGCTTTGATGTATCTGAAAGCATCGTCCACGAGTCCTCCTTGACACCCGTGATTGCCGTAACTGGTAGAACAATCAACGAGGTTCTGTTCACTGAGTGAGACAAGTTTTCCTGTTTTCTTGAAGTGCTGTCCTTCCAATGATCCTGTTGCACTGAATGCCCAGGAAGAATCACACTGACCTGGGCGTGAGAGAATATAAATTCTGATTTTAACAAAATGGAGTGGAAGAAGTCGTTGGACGATCAGTCTAGAACACCGTTGGATGGTGCCTCCTTTTGTTACTGCGCATAAGTTCTGCGCTTCTCCGGATGGTCTGAGAAGATCAGGTTTTTAAAGACGGCTCCTACTGATACAAAGGTATTTTTTCATGGTTTATGACTATGCGGGAAAAAGCAGGTCTTCACAAGGGCTGTTGGAATCCGAAAAGAAAATGGTGGGGCAGGGTGGTAACTACCATTTTTCAAAGATAATTGAATTTAAATTTGGAAAGAAAATGTCATACATTGTTCTATAATTTAAAGCTTTTTTTAGAATTATGGTAGCTTAATTCTATCTGAAAAAAGGGTATTTCCCACATTTTTCTTGTTGGATTACAATAACCCTTGCTAAGATCTGCTTTTTTCGCATAGTCATAACCTCTCAGTGTTGCAAAAATACCTCTGTGTTAGGAGCCCGGCACCGCCCTTACGGCACCCGATGGTGTATTCCTCTATGCCGGGTATGAATTGGTCGTTCTAATACTTCACTATAATGGGCCAAGGTCCCTTATAGGTGTTTAAAATGGGGCCCTCATTGGAAACGAGGAGCTTACATTCATTGGTGACCAAGATGGTGGCCTAATTCTTGCCGTTTTCAAAAACTCTGCAAGACCAAAGCGTTTTTGCCATTTTTTACCACAAAACTAATGTCAACATGCTAACACTTCGTCTTGGGAAAAAAATTTTAGTCAAATTCTTAGCGAGATCACGATCCAGATTCCTCCAGGACGCAATGTAATCGTTATTTTGCACCCCTTCTTGTTTTGTTGCGGTCTACGGACGCAGATCATCTCTGATAATGCGACTTTTTAAATTTGTTTTGTGCTAATGCTGCAAGGGCGAACCCTAGAATGAACACTGTCAAAGCGAATGGCTTTTGAACCGTTGTGTTATGAAATCCTTCCCCCCCTCCTCCTTAATTGCCCGTTACATAGTTGCATGACTAAAATGGTCACCTTGATTTTTTACTGGCGTGACGTATCCTTCAGTTCTCCAATCGACTAAATCTGGTACGCCACGGAGCTGACGCTCCAAGTTAGTGGAGTCTGTCCTCTTTGCCTTACTGAACACTGAGTGGTCCCTTGGCTTTCCCAGATGATTCTTTCGATATTCTGCTTGTGTGAGATCGCCAAAGTGGTTCATAGCTAACACGTGTGAGTAAATCCGAGCATTGTGCTCAAAGATTTTCTGGAAGTAAAAACGCCAACGATACCGTTAACGTCCCGAAGTTTGTCTGTAAAGCCGCACACGGGATGCAAGTAAGCAACTAACACCACTGTTGCTTAACCCCGCGGTAGCACGGAGCATCTAGCGGTAATACATGAGGGTTGTACACACGATTTCGCAGTGTTACCTCTAGTATCGTTTCGCCGGTAACTATTTGTGAGATGCCTGCGTGGCCTTTGCATCGTGTCGTCATATATCCTTAGACCAGAAACTTTACACTGCATATCGTCTATCTCTGCCCAGGTGAATAAAACTGAACCAGAGAATCATAAGGGATTCCTAACAAAACGCTGCGGGTAGCCCTGGGATGGACTAGCATCACATCTTGGGAGAGGGGTGTGGGGAGTAGTGATGCTCTCAGTTGCTTTATGCTACAGAAACAAGATTAAAGTGCCGGTCTTGATGAGTCCGTGGCTTGTTCAGTCCGGAGAACTGGACACAAGACTTCACCTTTACCTACCCATTTATACACCTGGGTAAAGAGAGGAAATATTAATGTGGAGTAAAGGTCCGGTTGTTAAAGGAAACAACACGAAAATCCTCGACCTTCCGACCCGAAGTCTGATCAAACTGAGTTCGACGCATTACTCCATCACACGGCCATTTACTATTATTTTTTCGTACGCTAAGCGATGCAAAAGAAAGAACGGACCTCTCAGCCACTTTGTTGCCAGTTAATGGTATTACGCTCTCTGAAATTTGATGTTCGCTGTAGTGTACAGCACCGCAAATGATTTTGGTTGATCCATTGGCAAGAATTGAAAATTGATTTTGTGGCTATGGTTTGAAGAGCAAACAGGTTAAAAAGAGGCGAAGGGGGTTAAAGGAGGTGAGGGAAAGTATACTTGTTCAAACTAACTATAATCATAATTATAGATAACCGGACCGGAAACAAGTTAAAAAACGCCTGCAGGCTTAGAGGTATGTCTTGTAAGTTGCAATGTTCATACCATCTATGAACATTATTATTAGAAATCCTTCACTACTAGACTCTACTCTACTGAGATTCTGGCGCCACTTTTAGTCAATTGTACATTATTTTAGAGAGGACCCTTTCCGTTGAACTCAGCAGCAATTTCATGTAAATTATGTTAATACGTCTCTGTATTTTTCCAATGTTTTTGTTTTTCAGTTTCTTAACACCTGCTATTGTAATAATCCTATTATCAAAGTAACTCTTTTGGTAAAAGTAACACCTTGCGTTGTGATAACTTCAGAGAAATTTGCAAATTCAAATTTAACGAATACTGGAATCCGCAAATGTAATGATGTGGGAAACCCTGATATCAGAAGATGGCTTTAAACGAAAATTCCAGAAAAAACTCAAGAATCAGGCGAGGAGGAAAAGAGTTTTGTCGTCATCCTACCTAACCAGGATTTTTTAAAAGTATACTCGACATTCAAATAGAGGAAATCGATTTTCTTTGGAAATTGCAAGTTGAACTTCGAAAGCATTAAGTTAACTAAATGATCGTTTTAACATGGCAAAATATGTTTGCGAGGGTTCGTGTTGCCTAAACAATAAGCAGTTTTAAATTCAGTAGGTGTACACTGACTTGAAGATCGTTTGCGGAGCCGCGGTTTATGGTACAGGTGTATCTAGATCGAGATGAATAATGCCCGATAACTTTAATTCAATATTAATTTGACGGTTCTGTAAAAGTTTAAAACTTTCTATCTGTTCACCACAGTTCGTAAATCGAGATCGTCGACTTGTTAATGCCTATCCGGGGCGCAACGTCGTTTTCATCTGAAAAACTCAAAGCCTCTTTCTAAAATAAAATGATAAGCAATCCTGACCGATCAATTATCTCCACGGTAAACTTTGTTAGCCTAAGAATTTCAGCAAAGAAACCTACTTTTTACTTGCATGCTTGATGTTCTTCATGCCCGGACTAGGAAAGATGTTTAATGATGGAGGAAAGCCATTTTTGCTCCGCCTCTTCATGAGTGACACTATACCTTAAGGTTGTCTTTCCAGATAGCTTTCCTTGCTGCCTCCTCGCTCTCCGAAGCATAGGTTTTGCCGTGAAGAGCCTTCCAAGCTTGCCATTCTCCTTCATCTTCCTCCTGTTTGAGGATGAAGGCACTAGCTACTGCCAAACACCACAAAAAGACAACAGAGCCCTTCATTTGCGCTGCGTTTTAAAGTGTTCGTGAAATGGGCAGTTGTCGACGGCTCTCTCTTGCTCTATCAAGGAATAGTCTGAATCAGTTCAAGATAGTACCTTTCAACACTCGTCTCCTGGAGTCGACTGAGCCCACGGTTTTTATCAGAGTAGTTGCTAAACAACATGATGCAAGGTGCGAAAGCTCGTCCTTTTTTGTGACTGGACGATAGGAGACAATAGCAAAATCATCATGTTAATCTCGTCAGGCCAGATCTTATTTTTAGCGAGCTAATGGAGATCTGGGGAAGGGATAAGTTCAACGGTCTGGGAAGATTTGCCGAGAACCATTCGTTGCTTTCTGTCTATACATATATATATACATACACCTGATTGATTAAACGTTGTCGGGTGCAAAGTAGAAACCATGAAAGATGCGACACGATAGAATTCTGGGAGGACAGCACTGACAAGCTTGCTACTCGGTTGCATAGATTGATATTCAAGATATTTTCATTCCTAAGAAGGTTTTGGAGTAGATTTGGGTATCCTATGTTAATATTATCTCCACGGTGCCTGGGAATAGCTGACAGAACACAAGAAAAAACTAACTGTGGAAGTCCCTCCCCCGCAGATCCCCAGGGACCTCAGAGCAGCTCAGATACTCCCTGGGCTAGCCAACCCTCCTGTCGAGTGTGTCAATTTAGCTAGATTAAGTTCTGTGCACAGAGTCAAGTCATCTAGTTGCCCAGAAAAGTGCCAGTTCACAAGCCGTCTCACTTTCTATTTCACATGTTTTGCACAGCACAGTAAGTCTCACTACCCTCCCTGAATGGGGTTCCTGACCCAACTTCCACAAGTGGTGACAAAGCTTGGTCCCCGGGGAGCATGCTGCTGTGCTCCTTGACGCAAAGCCCCCTCACTTTTAGTCGGCCACAGAAGGCTTTATTCTGGACGGAATAAGCGATAACTTAGCTGTACAGTTTTTTCAGATTTGCTCAGATTTAAATCAAAAAGGAATTATAAACATTGATTTAAAAGTACTGAATGGAATGTGCGTCCCTAGTGTTTTTGGGAAGAGCATTCCACAGCTTCGGTGTAGCAACATTAAACGCACGATCAGCCAGGGTTAAAATGCAAGGATGGCTCACCGGGATGCCTTGATCCAAATGTCCAAGATTGTACTGTGAACGCGGCATTTACTTTGATAAGTTCATTCAAATAATAAGATGCATAGCCGTAAAGAGCCTTAAAGGTCAGGAGTAACTTTTTGAACTTTATCTGCTGTCTAACCGGTAACCAGTGTAACTGAAACAAGAGGGGACTGCCCTGGGAAAATTTGGGTGCTTTGTGAAGAAGTCGAGTACAGGCGTTTTGGACACGTTGAAGTTAACCTAGCCTGCAGAGGGAAGTTAGATGTGACAATCCAGATGAAAACAGCTCAGCAGTACATTGCTGTGGTTTCAGTTTCATTTAAACTCGATAAGGTTAAGAGAAGATGTATTTAAGTTGTTTATTTTCTTATGGCGGTATGAAAGTTATCGAGCAGCACTTAAGCTGACTTTTCGAGTGTTAGCCCCTCGCCAGAGACGAAGGGCTAACGCTCGAAACGTCAGCTTTCACTTTCTCTACGGTGGCCGATTTACCTTATCAACTCAATTGATAAGTCCAAAATTTTGTTTCACTTCCCCACCGACGCAGCGCCACAGTCTCTTTAGAAACTCACCCCCTAATATGGAATGACTTAAAAACCACACATCTTTACTGCTGAGGTTCTACTCAAGTTGCTATGGCGCCACCGAGGAAGGAGGTTGTGGATAAAATTGGTAATGCTAAGGTACACCATCACAAGGGAATGAAAGAAAAGTCAATTGTCATCTGTTTCGAGAGTAACATCGGAGGGAGGAAACCGGCGATCCCAGAGAAAAACCCTTGGGGCCAGGAAGAGTTCGGGGTTAGGGGGGGGGGGCACTATTGTTCTTTTAGCCGGGCTTTACGCTTGTATTCTCCCCACGGTTCCTCAGCTCTGTATAGTCTCCCTATCCCTCTCAAGGCAGGCACCACGCAGCACTTTAGAACGTCCGATTTCCTGTGTTCTTTTTTGCTCCACATTGTCTCTCTCTCTACCCAGGTGTATAAATTAGTAATAATAATAATAATAATAATAATAATAATAATAATAATAATAATAATAATAATAATAATAATAATAATAATAATAATAATAATATATTTGGAGAATTTTACGAAATCTCAATGCTCTTACAGTAAATTTGGGAAAGCTACAGCCCCTACAGAACTTACACGCGTAAAAAGTTGAGAATTTTTATTGGAAAAAAAACTCGTTCACATAAATTTACCCCACCCCACTCCTGTACGTATTAGCGGCAGGCATGACTCCCGCCGCGTCTCTGTTTCCCGCGGTTTTACTATGAAACCAACCAGTGGCCATTTTCCACAGGCGCAAGAAGTTGCAGACCGACCGAGGTATGAATGGTTTATTTTTATTCCCGTTATGTTTTTAATGCTTTATTTGGAGCGACTGCACAATACCCCGCAACTTCCACTTGTCGTGTCGGAACCGTTGTAAGAGAGGGCGAAAAACAATATGCACCATTATTATTATATGCAATAAGATGCAAATGAACTGCGGTTTGCGGTGTAGTCTGCAATCCAGCCCTTTATTTATTCTTAATCACAAGAGTTTTACTTGGGAAATTGGATTTATTACTTCCAGACAGAATAAACTAACACTAGAAAATCTAAAAAAAATATTGATTAAACATGACTTTTATTAATTTAAATTTATAACGTGCCTTTCCCATCCAAATGCGAGTTACAGCAATGCTAAAAATGTAAAAAGACTAGAAACTAAAAATGCAAGTAAAATACTAAATACAGTATGTATAAAAATATTCTCCATATTAAAAGCACGTTTTAGCAGAGATTTGAACTTGTTAACAGGTAAATTAATAAAAAAAAATGCAAAAAATATGAATAAATAAATGATTGCAAATAAAAAATTAATCACTCACACTTGAACCCTTTGTGTGAGGAGAGAGGAACTGCGTATGAAGCTGTTTAGCTCAATAGAGGAAGATTTTAAAAACAAACTTCGCCACCTTTTGCCGGAACCTAATTCGTTTTGCTACAATTTTAGAGTATCTAGAAAATACCAGCTTCCTCAAGTCAAACCCAAAAGATATCTGAAATCGTTTGTACCGTTTTGCGCGGCACAGGCAACGTTGTAGAGACCTGCCATATTTTATAATAATTTGAAGCTTTGTATCATAGAGTTATATTTCAAAGTGGGTTTTCTTCATAGATTCTAGTATCGTATACTTAGTTATGTATATTGTGGTTTTAGAAATTGTTTGTAGTAATTTTATCATTCCCTTTTGATATATTATCTTTTTGAAAATTTTTATTCAATAGCAATTCAGTCTTCGAACTGCGAATAATGATGTTCAATAAACGATATCATTATTACTATTACGTCAAGGGAAGAACGGTAAAATTCATCAACCAAGACAGATAATACTTGTACGAGCCAAGTTAGAGATAAATGGATTTCTAGTGAAATTTTGCAGGGAGGGAAGGGCAGGGTAATTTCTAAATAGTTAAGCAGGAGTAAAACAACTGAAGGCAAATGTCATTTTGAACCTTGTACAGAGCATTGTATAGCTAGACAGAGTCGAAGCCCTGAGCCAATGGCCAAGGCTGTACCATGCGAGTTCTTATTGCACAAAAATACAATACTTAATACACGCTTCTTTATTCGTCGGTCTTCCTCGGCTTTCTCCCTGCAAAGTCCCAAAAATGCGGTTTAAACAATTAGCACACTATTGCACTTATAACAACACTTTGGTGGGGGTAAATTTGGCGTTGGGGGAGGTGTTGATACCCCTAAGATTATTTGCCCCTGACACATAATACCTAGATATTTTTGTGTTTGGGATTTCAATAATTTTTTTTTCAAAGAAGAAAGTACAGCTTGAGCACAATGAGTTTACATTACAGACTACAAGTACTTAGAACGGTAACATTACTTCCTCTTAAAAATCTCACTTTTAGAACATAAAGAAATGTTCACCCACAGCTATTTTTCATGAGAATAATTATGGTAATTACGCCCCGATAAAGAATCTGAGTATTTCAAGGAGGTCACTCCAGAAACGGTGTATTTTTTGAAATCGCCAATAAAAATATAACACTAAGTTGAGTTACTGACCGTTCAACAACCTCGTTCCCAGGGCCCTCTCCTCGTTAAAAATGGCGGTCGGAGAAACCCCTGGCCAAGGCTGCTGAAATACTCCACGAATCGTGGAGTATTTTGTCACGTGACACATGATAAAATGACTTTTTCAGAGGTTGTTTCCAGCGTCTGGTGGCCCGGTTTGTTTTCTGCAAACGGAAATCGTCATTCAAACAAAACACAGGCATTTCATCGTGTTTGCGGGACGAAATTTTAAGGCATTTTTTGAGCCACTTGGCCAGGGGTTTCTCCGACCGCCATTTTGAACGAGGAGAAGGCCCTGGGGACGAGGTTGACCGTTCAACACTGCGCGCCGCCATTTTGAATTGTCCGTGACGTCAAATTGTGCGACGAGACCAGCGGTCGGGTAACGTGGGCTCTGAAGAACGAGCCGCAGCTGCACTGCGCTGCGCACAGTGTTGAATTTTTGCCCTCTTTAGAGAGGATTTTCAGTGGGATCGGATGCACTTTAGAAGCTCAAACCACGGTCAGTAACTCAACTTAGTGTTACTTTTTTTATTGGCGATTTCAAAAAATACACCGTTTCTGGAGTGACCTTCTCCTTTAACAAACCTTGCCAAAATGTCAGAAGATCATCCATAGTCTCAGCTTCCTAAAACGAGAAAAAAGACAGAAAGAACGGAAGGAAGAAAGGAAGGAAGGAAGGAAGGAAGGAAGGAAGGAAGGAAGGAAGGAAGGAAGGAAGGAAGAAAGGAAGAAAGAACGAAAGAAATGAATGCATGAATATAAAAAGATACAGTGGAACCCCGATATAACAAAACCCTTTAAAATTAAACCCGGTATTAAAGAACGTATTTTTTCAGTCCAGTAATAGTTAAACGTATGAAAAAGAACCATGATACACGCTGTATAACGAAACCCTGATATACCGAACACATTTCCCCGTCCCTTGGCACTTTGTTATACATATATTAAGGTTCTGCTGTAATCACACAGGTATAACTAGAGTGGAATGCACTTAAGGCCATAAAATATGGTCATAATAAGGGAATTGGATTACAATGTAGCGTACAATACCACTGCCCCTTCACTAAGTTTTTGATAAGGTTATGACATTTTTTTTGGTTCATTTTGACACCTTTCGATGGCCTTTCTCTCAAATTACCTACCAAATACAAGAACTATAAGACGAGGGGTAATAAGTCAAGTGCAGATGTGAAACTTGACAATTCGGCCACTCGCAGTTCTTTCATGTTAATAGACCACCTGACACATTAACCTTTTTTTTGTTTATTGATTAACCATATAAAAGTTAGCGAAAACGTCAAAAAGTTGTCAAAAACTAATCAAAAACTTTTGCACAAGTGGCAATAGCTAGTACAGCACCGTAATTGGGTATTCATTGGTTTTTTGTGGCCTGAAATAACTGAAGTGGCCAAGTGAAAAGAACATGTGTGTAGTGACAGGGTACATTTGTGATTACAGAGGGAAAACAGTGTTAATACATACTTTCAATATTTTAAAGTTTACTTTGCCATCCTTTAGCACTCGGTAACCTAAACCAAGAAAATGGAATTTTCATCACTGATTTTGAACACAACATATGCAAAAACGAGAACTGACTTATGACTTATGACTTTTAGAAACTCTACAGAATGACAGTCGAACCCAAAGAATAAGAACTGAGTGACATATACATTTGTTTTGAATGGTCCAGGTCCAATTGGTAATCTAAAGTTCGTCACTAAATTTGTAAAAACATTGCTTTAATACGATGATAACTGATACCAGAATAATTACATGTAACTTAAACGTTCAAGGATTTTAGCAAAATCAAATGAGCTATAGGCAATTACCATCAACTACATGTACACAAATTCAAAATAATATGAGAAAGCATTAAGAAACAAACAAACAAACAAACAAACAAACAAACAAACAAAAAATGATAGCAACAACAAAATGAACAGGCAAAATTGCAGAATTGCATAACTTATGGGCAGGAAAAACCAACTGCAAAGTTTACTGTAAACACTTTTTATTACCAATTAACCATGAAAACATAGAGGATTCACACCACTACTGACCTATGACAGAGGGAGCTTGGCGACTGCAGTGACGTGAAAACATTGAAAGAGAATTTGCACCACAGTCATGCAGAACAATAAAATCACCTCGTTCCACCTAGGGAATATAACATAAAACAAACGCAACAGCCTGTCATCTATTGATAAACAACACAACACAACACAACATTTTAATTAATAGAATTTTATGAGGGTAAAGGCTGGTTTCCATCTGATCGCTACGATCGCTGCGATCGCTGGAAAAAATGTTCAGCATTGTTGCGACCATGTGGAAACCACTTTTTAGCAATGATCACAGCAATGATCACAGCAATCATATGGAAACCAGCCTTATTATTATTATCAATGATATCTATAAGTGGGAGGTCTCAAAAGCCAAAATTTTTGAAGGAATGTATGAACGTAAACTATAATTTCCAGAGGGGTGCTGGGCTCAAACCAGAAAACCGGCCATCCGTGGGGGAGGTATGGATATTAATCTGGAACACACAAGAGGTTACAGTTGCCATGCAGCATGATCAACTGCTCTCAAACATGTTCCAAAGCTAGTCCCACAGTTGACTGTAAATGTAGCTGCTTACTTAATAGGGGCCACTTAGTACTTAATAGGGAGCTCTTCACTTATTGGGACCACTGAAAATCGCCCACTGCAGATAACTTTGAAAGACAATAAAAGACAAGAAGGAGAAAATTTTAACTGGAAACTGAATAAATCATCAAACAAGATTGAGGTCCTGCAATGTAAAATTATGTAAAACTAGTAAAAGGGTAAAAACATACAACTAGTAATTAGGGTGGTTGTTTTCAGAGGAAATTATGTTTTAAACAAACAAGGGAGTTTGTTTCTAAGGAAACTGTGGTGCTGCATCGGGGGGACATGAAACACAAAATTTTGGATTTATCAACTGAGTTGATAAGGTAAATTGGCCACCATACATGTAAAGAGATTGAAAGCTGACGTTTTGAGTGTTAGCCCTTTGTCAGAGCGAATCGATGCGCTCTGACGAAACAACGCTCTGGGAAACAAGGAATAAACGAAGCCCGTTGCAACTTGAGACAACACTTTTTCTACTCAAAGACGCCACAACTGACACTTGAAGATGTTCACGTTTGCCCAGGACCAATAAGAGTTATGTAATCAGGATAATGAAAAAGTCCAGATAATCTAGCTAGGTTTGACCGTACTACAAACATTTTGAGAGGACTGCATTCGTAAGCATTGACAATAACAATTATATTATTATTATAAACGCACGAGTAAGCTTTAAGTTTACCACTGGAAGGAGAATATCACGTTTGACTACATCTCCAGAGAAACAAAGAGGTCCAGCAATGTTATGCTTCATTTCCTGCTGGACAGAGAATAGTAAAAGACTAAGTCTTACATTTAGATGCTTGAACAAAAGTGGTGAAGGAACTCTTTTTCTTAACTTGGGGCATTTACAAACACTCTTAAACCCTCCAAGGCACCCAAGCTTGATTTTCCTAAATGTACTGAGGCAGAACGATCTCACTTTGTAAACCACTTAATTTACATTTTAAGGATCAAACTTTGTCCACCAACACCACCAAAAACAAAAAGAAGAACAATATCACCACTAACAACAGCATTGAACAAAAACAAAAAAAACATTGTCATCGTCGTCATCATCATCATCATCATCATCTTCATCATCATCATCATCATCATCATCATCATCATCATCATCATCATCATCACCATCATCACCATCATCATCATCATCATCTGAGGCCTTTAAGCTTCATGTCAAAGCTAAGGGTGCACAGAGAGGAAAACAATGACATCAGGTTTAATTCATACATGTATAAAACAAATTAGCAAAATATCTAGTAGGATCCCTTGGCTTTTTAGAGTAAATTTTAAAGATATCTTTTTACTCCAACACATCTTAACCTTTCCTTCTTTAGGCTCTCCTTTGCTGTTAAAAACTTGTACACGTCTCTGTAGGAAAGGAGGTAAAATTGTCATGTTACTATGTGTATAATAAATTTCCAGTTCACAGTTCATTGTTTACATGGAAACAGTAGGCCAAATTTCCTTACTCCTTTTAAAATTTCTCAAATGTGAAGACAGCAAGAAGTTTTGTCAGATACAGTTGATGATAAATTTAAGGTGGCTTGAAAGGGTTTTTATTTGTCATTATCCTTTCGAAATCATGAAGGATTACAAAGAAGTATTTCTGACCATGTGGGAAAACTATAAATATCTTAGCACCTCTTTGGTCAGGCAATACGTTAAGGCTGATTGTGATGTCATAGCCATTACCATGACAACACTAAAGGTCCACATAAAGAACCTCCAAATTTCAGTTTTTGCCAATTATGGTGACCTACCCTTTTTATTGCATTTTTAGAAAGCTCCCTAAACTCTTTAGCTTCTCTGGTGGTATGGCAAAAGGTTATTCAGTAGAACTCAAGTTATATTGAAAAATTTGTTTTTTGAATTAGAAAAAAATTCTACTGGATAACTTTCCTCCAAATGTTTCTATTTGAATTGACACCCCTAATGTTACATGCATGCAAAAAATCAGGATGGGTCATGGAGCACATTTCGCCTGATTTTAAGCTGTATTTTCACTTCGGGATTTAGTAGGTGTGACCTTCAATAGAAATTTGGATTCACTAAGCTAATGTGTGCATTTTAGCCATGATGTGTCAAGGCTATGCATGTGCATGGCTAATAACCCTTTTGTGCCTCCTCAGCTTTGGCATTAGCTGTCCAAGCAGGCAAAAACACCTGACCCATGCTCAGTTTACTGGTATCCTACACATACTTGTCCAAAACACTTTGAGGGGGCTGTATTTCAATACCTACTTGGTAAGCTTGTATTTTGGGGCAGTAACATGTCCTTAGCAACATATCCTATAATTATGAAGATAATTGATTAAATTTAAACATTAAACAAGATAAACAAAAAAAAAACTGAATTTATACCTATGAAACTTGACGTTGTTAAATTAGCTAAGGGGCAAATTAATAAAATTCAAAATTAAAATAGTCAGTAAGCTAGTACTAGATTGAGCTGAGTTCTATTAATGATTCCTTTTTCATATACCATGTATGTTCAGAAGACTGTGGATTTCATTGAGAAGCAAGAAAATGGCTAAGCCAAAATCAGTTTGCTTTTATAATTAAATAATGCTATATATCAACACAAAAGTCAGTGTTATACACTTTTCAAAAAGAAAAAAAAAACACCTCTTTTTGCTAATGATCTGTTGTACGTCAGTATTCAATACACAATAAATGTCACACTTCTGGCTGCAAGTATGATTGTACTTACAGCTCCAAAGTGTATAAGAGCCAGTCTGAGGTCATTTGATGCCATCTTTGTGTATTCTACTCTGCTGGCTAGCCAACCAGTCTAGATGAATAAGACAGAGAATTCAAAATACCGGACAACAGTCTTCCAGATAAGGAAATTGCCTACCCTGGAGTAAACCGTACCTGTAAGCAAACACCAAACTAATGACTGGGGGGGGGGGGGGATGGTGGAATTGACTGATGTATAAACCGATGCATAAATAAATCTTCAGTTGGCTTATTCCTGGCAATCTACTTGTGGCATCATTTTCAGTGTGTCAAGGTTTATTTCATCAGGGTTTCAATTACCAAATATACCATCACTGACTGATTAACAATGTTCATAGCATATCTCAATTAAGTCCCTACTGTTGATAAAATGAATGTATGTGCATACAGTAAATGATATGAATGACCAGGTTAAGTGTATCGTTATTCTACCCATGATGCAATGTGTGTCTCAATGAACCCTGCAGCTGAAAACTGTATTATGGCTATCAGCTGGAAGATATAGACATGGTTGTGCTTTTTTTGCTGTC
The DNA here is from genome assembly GCA_964030785.1 of Siderastrea siderea. NCBI lineage: Eukaryota > Metazoa > Cnidaria > Anthozoa > Scleractinia > Rhizangiidae > Siderastrea > Siderastrea siderea. Next base: position 29,400,892 of record OZ034969.1, read on the forward strand.
TTGTGTTTCGCTCTTGCCCTGTAACAATCAACAGTTACCTTTGTATTAAATGCATGGCCAAATTCTGTAATGACCTTTTTGAATACTCCGTGGCTTGGAAACAATTCTGGAACTTTTTTCTGGAAGCGAAATTTGAAAATAACAATGAGGTATAGAATCAGCCGGATATAAAAAACAAAAAAAAAAAACAAAAAATAAATAAAAATAACGTCAGCTGGTAGGATTCTTCTGTTAATTGCTGATAGATATTATCAAAATCTCCTGGTGTTAAGGAGGTAGTTAAAATAAGGCATAATATAACGATAAATGCTTTTTGAGTGGCCTTTACGTTTTCAATTTTCTCATTCTTGTTTAAGCTAATAATTACAACTGCAGCAAGGAAAGGAATTACTGACAGTGTATATTTGATTACCTTGGTTTCTTCATAGAGGACCGGAGCCATTATAAAGCTTGCAACTCTGTACTACCAACAAATGCCTCAGGTATGCAAATTACATAGTGGCATAAAATGTGACTTTTGTTTTTGCATAATTTTTTATTGTATTTTTCCCTGTCCTTATTGGCTTTCAATTATGCAAACTTATGACAATGAATAAAGACACAATGGAGATCTATCGCAACCAACATGTGTTTATTCTTAATTTCAATGGAAACTTACAGTTTATATACAAAGCACTAGTACTGTCCTCACATGATAGTAGCATTGGTGCCTGCCTTAAACATTCCTTAGAAAAAGAAGCAAACTAAAAATGCAGGAAAAGAACTGGTTATTAAATTTTGGAAATGATGCTGACCAATTTTTAAGAAATTTTACATAAAGGTTGGCTACAGTATAAACTGAGTGAGTGAGTGAGTGAGTGAGTGAGTGAGTAATAGTAATAGTAGTAGTAATAGTAATAGTAATCTTTATTGCGCCTTACTCTCCAAAGGGAGGTATTGGCCTGTTTACAATAAAGGTTTGAGCATTTAATTTAGCTAATACAATTAAGTAACAAAAACTAGATTCTTATATAATTCATTTAAAAAGAAAAAAATATGTTCTAAGAAGCTCTTTCCTTTTTTTAAACATTAAATGTATATATTTACCAACTATTTTTTATGTATTTTTACTGTCAGTTCTAAGTAAGTACTTAGTCCTCTCGTTTTCACTTAAATGTATGTAACTTACATCAATCTTTGAAATGTAAGAACATAGCTCATGTCGTATGTCGTATGGTGAGTGAGTGAGTGAGTGAGTGAGTAATGTAAACTCACTTTCAGATCTTTGGCATATTCTTCAAAGGATGCTTGAACAGTATCATCCTCTGTGCTTACCTACAAGATTAATATTTACAGTACTGTCATACAAAACGAGTGAAAATACCATAAGTTGCAGTACACCAAATTGTTAACATAATTTTTTAAAATGAAATCAATGAATTGTTGATCATACATTCCTGTCCACATGTAGTATAGAAGTGATATAAACACTAAAAATGAAGAGAGTGTCAGTGTGGCAAACTTGCTAAGAAAGCAAAATGTTGAGCCCTGTAAGCACCTGGGTGGGAGAAGGGGAATACATATTACACATATTATCGTTAAGCTATATTTATTTAAGGTAAATATGGCCCCAAATCTACAGGTATGGTTTTTGAACCATTTTGAGTTTTAAATAGAGAATTTTGGACAATACTGGTCTGAAGGAGGGTATACAATGTATTTTTGTCTACTGGACTGAAAAAGGGGAAGGGTTATTACCACAAGATTATGGCACAAAAAGGGAATAATATTTTTAATTAACAAGCTAGGTTTATTAATAATAATTCTATCATTATGGTTAGGATTTTTGGCTGCATGCCTCCACACACTGAAATCTAAAGGATTCCCCTCTGGGGGCTTGAATCAGTAATATGAGAAGTTTAATATTATGTTCAATGAGATGTTCCCTGGTAATGGGAGGGGTGCCTAAAATTAGGCTTATACTCTAGCAACTTTCAAAGACCAGGTCATGTGCTACCTGTATATTTATGCAGTGTGATTGAATTTGGAAGTCAATTTAATGACAGATTTCAAGGTGCCATGGCATGCAAATGAGCCTTGATATTTCAGTAGGACTTATTTCTTCTGTAACGGTACAATTAATAATGTTGCATTCAAGTTTCTGAGTTTTGTTCTGTAACTTAATAAGTATTACTTTTAGGCCACCTCCAATGTCAACCACATCGACTTGAGTTTTTCCCAATCTGTGATTTACTTCCTGAAGAAAAAATAGTGAATTTAAGTATATTTTCATGTCCTGGGACTAGTGATGGCATTTAATGCATACACTGTAAGAACAACATTTTATTTTCATATTTATTTTCATAGATAAATAAATAAATAAATAAATAAATAAATAAAATATTTATAAACAGGAATAAATTGTTAACTATGCAAAGGTTTACATACCAAAGCAAATTCTACGATGCATTTCACACCTTGGGTAAGAGATTCACAATCATAACTCTAAAAATTGGAAAAGAAATGAAACAAAACATAACTTAAGTCAAGAAATAAAAAATTATTAACTACACACAAACACACTTATGTTTTTTTTGTAAAGTAAGTAGTGATGTCTTCCATCCTCTACCTATAGTTCTAACTAAGTACTTTTCTCACCAGAACATGTACAATTACTTGCAAAAATTTAATACAGTCGTCAAGTAAACCACAAACTGTGCCAAGTCGACCAACAACTTCACTGATGACATTGACTTAATAATTTTCTAAAATAATATCAAATTATAGTTAGACTAACTTTAATGCACAGTTGAACCTTTTAAATAAAAACTTATATACAGTTATATCCTATTATTGTTGGTCCCTTTGGGACAAAGTGACCTGTTTGCTGTAAAGAAAGGCTTAAGTTCAAGTGTATCTAATTAAATACCTGAGTTCCAACATGTACATGGACTCCTGTCAACCAAGGTCGATTCAGATACCAACTAATTAACTCCTCCTTTGATGATTCTGTAAGCTGTGCAAGGAAAAATAGAAAGTCTCACTACTTTTTCCCCCCAAATACCACAGATGTCAGTTAATTGGCTGTAACAAAGAAAGAAACGAATGAATGAATAAACATAAAGTGAAATAATAAATCAATTGTTAATAATTTATTTTGAATACACAAATAAATGTTAATTGCCATAGTGAAGTCCATTCTTCTTAAGTCACTTTTGTATAAACTAGAAGACCTGTGGACTTTCAATTAAGCCACTAGTGACTCCTTCCTTTCAATGCATAACTAAAATACAGCTGTAGGTGAGGTATGAAAGTTGAGAACTGCAGAATGTATTTTCAAATTTGTGTGACTCAGGGCCAAAAGCCTTATTTGTATAAAGAGGTGATGATGAGGTTAAGAGTTTATTTGATTATTTTATTCTTTAATTATTTTAAATAAAACTAAATAAAGTTACTCACTTGGACTCCAAATTTTGAATCTGGTGTGCTCACACTGTAAATGAAATGTAAAATTTTCAAATACAAAATTTGAGTTCCACAAAACTAACAGGTCAAGCCAAAACTTAATAAATGACTGTACAGTGTGGCCAAAATAAGCCATTAATTAAAAACTACCTGTGGAGTTAAAGCTACGGCATAAGCACAGCTGTCTCTTCAAATGGTTACATGAAGGACTTATGAATGCTTTGGAAGGAACTGAAGATAAATGCAGTGTTCAGGAAGAAGGTGAGACAGTATATCATTCATGTTCAGTGAGATTATTGTATTGAGCTAATAATTAGTATTCATGTTGTTGTCTGAATTAGTAGCAACACCTTGATTAGCTTCTGTTACTCACAGTCTACTGAAGACTTGCTAATTCTTTAGTAACCCACAATTAACCTCACCATAAGATTGTAATGGCAAAGTTAATTCAATTCTTGTTGTTGTGGCTGCCCTAGACACCAGGGGTAATTTTGTTTTCTAGTGCATTCATGCATGTAGGTTCACGGGATACTGTAGTTTACATGATGGCTGGCACTGCATGCCATCTGAGCACAGTGCACTGCTACTATGTTGGACCCTCTAACAATGATCACAATTAAACCTTGAAATGCATCCAATGCAATAATGTAGCTACACTAAGTACTACTCAGCATTACTTTTTTCTGATTGCGCGCAGGATTAAATTCCCAGCTTGTTGCAACATTGCTAACTTAATTAATTCCAGGAGGATTGTGCCATAAGGCTACAAAACGGCTTAATTTAGTTACTGCAGGAAGATGCCATTTACAGCATTTTGTCCGTAACTTTCTTTTCTTGATAAAATGTGTCATTACCCACCTCAAACCTTGAATATCACCAGCACCAATAAGTGGATTTAATCTCACTCCTATTGTTGACTTTGCTTGCCTGTTTATTGGAGAAACAGTGGCCATAAATTAATGCAGCTCACTCACAAGTACTGTGAGTGTAATATTACGAAGGTGTACAGTAATTTGGCTGGTAATGGACCTTCACTAGCACTTGTGCAGTTTCCTTAGACAGAAACTCTGTACACTCTCTCACCAACCAGGTGTGTGACTCAGGATGCCAGCACACTTTTTGAGAAAACCTGACAAAATGCTACCGGGCAACTCTGCAAATTGGTCTAATATTTCCATCCAGGTGGGGAGTAGTAGTGGTTCTGGTTTTAACACTTTAAGCCCTGGTATAAAAATGCATAATTATTCTCCTTACCGTTCCCCATACATTTAATTTTCTACTAGTATGGAGATTTGTCTAAATATCAAGACATCTTATCCTTGGTGATCACTTCCTTTATTCTCATAACTTGACTTGGAATGTTTAAACAAGTAGTGATAATGGAAAGAGAAACTTCATAATTATTCGTCACTGTTAGGGCTTAAAGGGTTAATTTATACAAAAGAAACGGGACCTAAGCACAGGTCCGGCTGATGAGCCAACTAAGGCTTGATCTTTCCATAGGATTAGACAAGGGCTACTTACTGACAATTAATTATGGATACCATTCCATGGCATTTAATACTTTTACTAGGTATGGGAAATGGGTCTCAAAATTTCTATACAATGCAATTAAAAAAAAATCTACATAACTATAATTATGTACATGTACTTGCCCAAGGTCGTTCATGATTTCTGTTACAACCTCAAGTTCTTGATAATTGTCAACATTTACGAGAATTCCTTGGTCTAGGGCAAACTCTAAAGCAGTATAGAAAAGTGAATAGTGTTTAAAACTGCTGATATAAGATGAAATAAATAACATAATTAATATACAATAATTGAGAACATCATACTTAATTCAGGCACTGTTTTGACTGGAGAGTCAAACACGATTTTCTCTGGAGGAAATCCAACATTCAAGGCATGGAGCACTTCACCAATAGATGCACATTCAATACCATGACCCTTAAAACCAAGAAAATTTAACATAACGATCACTCAGGGTCTCCCTCCTCAACTATAGAGTCACAATATTTTTTGCTGTCAAAAAAGAAGAATTCAGGAAGATTTGAGAATTCATGAAAAGTTTAGAGGATTTATATATGATTGTACAAAGTGTTCTTCCCGAGGAAAATACACAACACACACAAGATGGCAGATGTGGTCAGAAAAGACTTTATTACATTGGGCACATGCCAGCTAGTGCTATGACTGCTGACATGGATGATGGTTGACTTTTTCTCTAGCTACTTGGTACATGCACTAGTATGGTATTTGTGCTGGAGCCTTGCAGTGCTTGAGTGTGCACCAAACTAATAAGCCAATGGCCAGTGTTCAGACACTTTCAAATGATAAATTGGCAAAAATTTATTAGTGCATGATGTACATGTTACATGAAGTACTGTATTTACTCGATTAAACGCCGTGGCGTTTATTAAATTTTTAGCATTTCCGATGCGGGATTTATTCAAGGGCCGCGTTTATTCGAGGGCGGCGTTTATTTCAAAATCATATTTCTTAAGTCACTGATAATAATTACGGTAAATCATTCGTAAATACTAGGTAAAACAGAAACATGTTTAAAGTTCCAATGTCTTGCTTTTTTGCTGAGATAGAATCGTAGTTGTCTGGCTTGTGATATGTACAACGTTCACGTGTAGATTACCGACTTTTACTGTTTTTGTTATTTTTTTTTCTTACAATCCCGAATAAATGCTGCATTTTTCTGATTGGGTGCAGCGTTTATTCGAGGGCGGCGTTTATTGGTAATTTTGCTTCCATCTGCGGCGTTTAATCGAGGGCGGCGTTTATTTGAGGGCGGCGTTTAATTGAGTAAATACGGTATTTGGCATTTTGCATGATTAACTGTGGAGGCACAGTAGTGTAGTGGTCACGGCGTGGGACTTTTGATCCGACAATCACAAGATCAGGTTGGTAGTTTGAGCCTTGGTCTCTGCAATCTACTGTGTTGTTTCCTTAGACAAGAAACTTTACTCTGCATTGTCCCTCTCTTAACCCGGGTACAATAAATGGATACCGGCTGTTAGGAATCGTAACAGGTAACAGAAAAGCTGGGGGATAACCCTGGCAGGCATTGGACTAGCATCCCATCCGGGGGAGGGGGGGGGGGAGTTGTGATGCTCCCAGTCGCTTCATGCTACTGAAACTGGAGTTGCGTGCTGGCCTTGATGAGCCTTATGGCTTGTTCAATCGAGTGGACTGGACAACTGACTACCTTCAGTTTTAATATGTAATGTACAGACTGTAATTACTGCTTCTGAGTACTGCCAACAGCGTAAGTTATCAGCAATATGAAACTGTTTTACCTTGTCCAGTACAATTTTCATTAAAGCTGAGACTGGGTTTGATTTCATAGCCATGGCATGAAAAAAACCTGAAAGAAAGGTAATCAATCTAAGAAGTACGCGTACTAGAAGCTATTCAAACACGCAATGTCCAAAACCGTTACATTGTGACACAGGTAGCTGTGATGGTTGCAGAAAATAGAACTTGTTTTTCGCATTATAGCAAAGCACAACCGGCAGGTTTCTTTTACAGGTCACAGAGAGGTCACCTGTACAGGTCACTGTGTTACTGATACGTAAACAAGCTAAACAGCATCCCCTAGCCCTGAATCCTGGCTACAACATTACTTAGTATGCCAGAGGACACTGTGCAATGCGTTTATATGTTGGCACCACAGTAACCTGTACTTGTCACCCATAAAATATACCTCCCCAAGTGTAACACCCCATCTGCAACCTGTCTTCAATTTGACGTTAACTTTGAAAGGCAAGTTACATGAAACATTCAAGTGCAACACTGCCTTTACAATATGAATGCAGGAACAAGGACAGATGAAGGAATTTTCTGCAGGAGGATCCAAATATGGCAACTTGTACTTGATGCATGAATGGTAGCAAAGTATCCTGATCTGCAAATTTAGGTGATGAGATTTTTAATTTCCTGGTATTAAAACTCACTGCTCTATTGACCTATAATGCTGTAATTAGTTATGAATTTGACCATTTTAAAATCAGAAAGACAAGTAGAGGTGTGTGTGTGTGAGGGGGGGGGGGGGAGGGGCACATTACAAGTGTGAAGAAGCAGTAAGGGTTGACTGGGATCCCTGGTCCCTCCCCCTAGTTCTGCAACTAAAAACATGCTCAATGATTGAAGCCAGAGCCTCCCTGGGTAGACTGCTAGTTCTGGGTAATAGACCGTTTTGTGGCTACTCCTGGCATACGAAGCTTGCGCCCGCGGTGCTAGCGGCAGTGAAAACCGAGTTTTCCTACGTCATCATCCCTCATCGTAACATTGGGTGGACATTGGGTACATTGCGATATGGATTACATGATGTCACTTGCTAATTGTCCAGTTTTTCCAACTCGAACCAGAGGGCAGGAAAGCAACGGGAGCGAGTTGCATAAAACTTAACGTACGGCGAAACTTATAACGCCAGCCGTTCACTCCAGTCAAAGTCACTATTTTAACGTCCGTCACTAGCTGTTACGTCCAGTGTTAGGTTTTTGCAATGATAGATAACTAACGAGGTGCATAGCGGCGAGCTGGTTATAATTATACGATAGCCAGCAAGTCCGAGTAGAATAGTTGTTTTATTAAAACCGCGACCACTATAGCTGTTATAAAATCAAGACAGAAAAAAAAAACCAGTAAGAGATAAAAAGGGACAAGAATTGGTCACATGACTGAACGAAAAAGGCGCCAAAAGCTTGCTAAGTGTGCAGCGTTTCTCTCCAAAGCTGAATGAATCAAAATGAAACTGCTCCGAACCAAAGTGAACGAAGTGGCACAAGTTTTGGGAAAAAATCTACTAATTTTTGGCTCTGTAAATGCGGTACGTGTTTGATTTTTCTTGAAACATTGTTATAATCATCGTTCAAAGTGGATTGAAGCTGTACGATTTCACCATATTAGCTGCGGGAGTTGAAACGGAGCAAGATTGTAATCCGTTCGCACAACGGCGTCATCATGTGCTTGTTTAATCGAACTGAAGACAGAATTTTAACTTGAACAGGTTATCTCTATGCAGCTCAGAAACAGGATTACTGTAGTGAGGAACGTCAGAATTCACCATCTTAGTTTGTTAAAGGCAAGACACAAAACGCTGTTGTTCTCAGTTTAGGGTTGTGGACGGAATGGTAAAAACAACACTCAAACAACTGGAAAGCGATTCAGCTTCTTTTAGATAGCATCCGATTTGTATCAGAACATTTGGAGCTTTTGGAGCAGAGAGCTACAACGAGTGCAGGTAAACCAGAGTCAACTTTGTGTGGTATAGCCAAAAAATGTCGCCGTTCCTTCTTTCTTGGTAGTTTGTTCGGTTCTTGCTTAGATTACTTCTTGATTTTTGTACTGACTCGCCATGAATGTGTGACAGTTTTTATTAAATGCTTCTCTTTCATTTTACTGTGTTTTATTTTACGTCTTGTCTTGATACTTCAGAGTGGAAAGCCTTCCTGACTGATCGAACCCACCGCTCGTAATTTTTTTTATGATCGACGTGACGATGAAAGAAATTATTAACCTGAATTGTAAACACAACGCTAACTGCTTAAATTTCTATTTCTACACAGTTTCTTGTCGTATTAAGAAATTAGGCACTCCGGAACAATTTTGATTTGTGTCTCAGTGACGCCGTTGGAATTTCTGCTTAATTTAAATCCGTTGCAAAGTGGTTTTTCTCGTCCATTTTGTTCACTAGGTTGCTTGCTCATATTTAAAGATGAAAAACAACAAGGGAAAACATAAACGCAAAAGCACAATGCGGACCGCTGAGGAAACAGTAAAGTCGACTTATTTTCCTTCAAAAATAAGACTTCAGCGAGACATTCACCGACAATGCTTTTTGCAGCATTCTTTGGAAAGCTTATTAAGGTCAAGAAGAGTACTCGTGAAACTACAGTTGCTCTGTTAAAAAAACGAATGAACTCACTTCAGTTGCTCCCGGCAGCCGGGGATCGAGCGACTCGACAGACTTTGCAATCTAAATACCAGTACGCATTTTTCACTGATTCGCATGCCCACTGGCTGTTTAGTTCTGTCATTCATTAAACAACTTTGCTAAAATAAACAATATCGTTCAGGCATCAGGCTGTTTACTGGGAAAGACCCGAAAAATGTTTTCTGAAGCTTCCAAGCACAATTATGGAGGGAAAATGGCACAACTTTTTCGCCCGCGAAGTATTACTTGGGTGTTTTAAAGAACACACCCTAAACTATTTTTCGGAAGCCTTTAGAGTCTCTTTTTGGACAAAATAGCTTTAGACCGATCGAGAACTGTTTCACCTATAGTTACTTGAATAACTTTTTCATTTCGATCTACAGACACGCTACAAAACCATGTTACACTGAACTCACTCACTGAATCGGCGATTCTAATTTATTTTAGTCTCTAATTTAGGACAGAAATGGCATTCACTTCAAGTGAGGAAGCTGAAAATATAACATTACAGGGAGCTGATAAAATATTCCACAACTGAAAAAACATAGAGCTTTACACTAAGACTATAAACTTGACGACAGAGCGACTGACTCTTCAGTCTGTTGGATAATTAAACTAGCAATCAGTCAAAACAACCCAATGTGCGGTGACGAATACTAAACTGGATTGAGAAAACAACACCGACCCACTCTAAAATAGTCACACTATCTAATTTTGGGATAAAATGTAAACCAGTTGCGAAATGAGAACCATAAAAAAAAAATCATAAGACTACGCAATGAACTGCAATTTTTTAAGCTTACATCAGATCGCTTATTTACGAAATTCCTTTCGTATGATTAAACGTAGAAAATGGGACAACTGACTTTCACAAAACTAAAACTGCCTTGAGATAAGCACTTCTTTGCCTGCATTCATACATATAAATGTAAATCTAACTAGAATCACTGGTGTGACATTGCTGGTAAACGAACACAAACACGATGCTCGACTGAACAGGCGCCAACCTCGTTCCCGGGGTCCTTTCTCCTTATGACGTAGGAAAACTCAGTTTGCCCCGCGTACTGAGCTCTGATTGGTCAATTTCAATTTCAGTCGCGTGCACCATATGCCAGGATTTAGCACTGATAAAAACAAAACATTTTGCATGCCTGTCCTCATAGTGAAAAACTTGAGAACGAGTTAACATGTGCAAAAACAAAACTTTTTATTCACTGGGGACTCAACAAGGCCACCGCGTGACGGGGGTCTATTAGCCATCAAATATGGGTACTCCATAATTTTTTGGGTGGGGGTGTGCCACTGTGACTCTGAAACCCTTAGCCTATTCCAGACCTTGCTCAGCTGGACTAGACAAAAAAATCCCTGCCCTATCCCCGACTAAATATAAACTGCTTGAAAACACTACCCTTCACAGCAACACATACTCATTTTGCTTACATGTGGGAGTACCCCCCCCCCCCCCCACTGGGGGTATTGCTTACACCTTGTGCCTTCAAGTTGATATTTTTTCCTCAGTTGATTAGAACAGATATGCGAATTATTTAGATCAGACCCAGCTAGAAAGAGAAAAGTTGACCCTACGAGAAATTAAGCGTTAATACCAACAAACACTTTCCTAAGAGACATGCATGCCCTTCACCACATAAGACATAAGTTATATCCTGCATCCTGCATACATTTATATGTACATGTAAGCTTAAATAGATCACAAAAGCGTTAATACCGTTTCCAAAAGCGTGCCCTGCTCTGTCGAGGCCAGCTTCAAATTCATCGAGATCGTAAAAAAGAGCAGCGTGTTGTGGACTTCCTGCCTCATAAACTAGCGAAGGCGAACCTAAAATGCCATCGGATATGGCTGCTTGAAGGGCTGCACTTGCAGTTTTTGCCGACATTGTTGATTTCCAAATAGAACGGGAGACAAAGCTCAGATGATGCGTGACACTTGGTGGACAAAGTAAAAAGTTTCAAAAAAGGAAACCCTTTAAAGTGCCAAATAGCTTGGTACAAATCACAAACGTTTCGTGCAAAAAATGAACGCCCCGAGGCGAATGCCCCTTGGTTTGCAGCTCTAAAATGCTCCCGCGATACAGTTCTATCAGCGGTTTAGATGATTACTAACACTCTTGTGTATGCCAAAGTGAAACTTAGTGCGGGCTGAAGGATTTAGAAAATGGGTATCCACATTCGAGACGTTTTGTAGCTAAAGAAACCAAGTTTGTAAGACCATTTGTGTCGCGAGAAACAAAGAAATAACTCTTCTAAAACGGGCTATTGACAGTTAGCAAACATCTGATGAGCTCCTGGTATCATCCATAACGGGGTATCAAAAATTGCCCTTTTCTACAGCGGGGTACCACCGGTTGAATGCAAGATCCTTCTAACAGACCTAACACGGGTTCCACATTTGGAGCTCCGGGAGGCACGCACCCACTCCTAATCGAATCACCCTCCCTCACCAGCACGCCAAAATGTCAGGTTACAATGGCCTAACGGATCGTAGGTTGCCTCATTTTTACACTAAGCCTGTAAAATGACTGTTTTTGCGTCGTGAAAGGTTAATTTACAATCTTCAGAAATAACACGACTTTTTAAAAAATCTTACATGTTTCCACGGTACATTTGATTTAAAGTTAAACGGAATTAATTGTGTTATGTAACGTAACGTATGCACTGTAACTCTAACGCTACATTGTAAACAACCGTTATACACTAACGATGACGGAAGTTACCGTCGAAACATGTTTGTAAAATTAAAAAAAGTCGTGTTATTTCTGAAGGTTTCAACATTGTTACTGTTCTCTCGACCGTTTGGATTAATTTACAATCATTTCACGAGGGTGAGTAGTGCCCCTGAGTTGGTAATGATTCACGTACGTTGGTAGACGTCTCCCAGGGAGGCAAAGAAAATAGGAGATATCTGCACGCAGCCTAGTTATGATTCCCTCCGTATCCAACATGCGCTAGTAGAATAATTGTTTTGCTTAAAATTTCTCAACTTCGGAAATTGTTGCTGACTTTTTTGGCTCCATATTTTTGGACAAAAATTCTGCTACACAATTAAGACTTTTGAATGCCTCGTTCATGAGGCAAAAAGCAGGGTTTATGATGAACCAATTAGAAAGCTACGAAAACAACCGGCCGAGCAATTGGCTATTGTTTCTCACCTGTCTTGATTACTAGAATGGCCGGTTTAATGGCGGTTTTCTTTTACCTTGTGGCGGTTTAATACAGTTGACTTTGAAAAAGATGATCTGGCTTTTACATTGTACAGTAAACAAGGGGAACAATTTCCGCTTATCTCCGTGATAATCGTAGGGCTACCACTTCTCAGGGGAGTCGAGTCCCTTAAGAACGACTGCGTGGGAAGCTAAGGTAACCAACGGCGTAATATATAAGAGTTTGTATGGCGTTGAAATTCGCTCGAAAAATAAACAAGATTGTCCCTCTAACACCCGTAATAATTACAGTAACTATGTGTCCCTTCTCCGAGCTTCCGAAAGCCGCTTTAAGCGGTTTTTCGTCTGCGGCTGGCCAACGTCATCAGTGAGAAGCTTTGAAAAATTTCATCTTTATATTATGCTCGTGCAGGGTGTTTTAACCAGTGAGATGAGTGTAAGATGTAAAGGAATGGTCGGTTTTATATCTAGGGTCCCCTGATCATTCGTCTTTAGCACAAGCCACGTGCGATCGTCCACTTACGTGTCTCGCAAGTTAAGACGCGTCCATCAATTTAGTGCGTTTAGAAACTGAGCTAAAGCCGATAGTTCGACTGGACACATAACCACGGCTGTCTTGTGCTAGTCTTTATTCTAGACCAGTTACTTGAAGCGTAAGTAAACAATCAGCTTAATACTGCATCTAAAACGACGCACTATAAAAACCGATAGTTCGTCTGGACGCATAACTCGTCCTGTGCCTGTTTTTATACTAAACGACTAATACACACAGGTAGGCGAACTAACTTCCTTTCTTTGCCCAAGTTCGCATGAGAAATGATCCATGAAAGATGCGTCTTAAGTAAAAAGAGGACCATTATTACCAAAAACTGATGCCTTCATTTCACGCTTTTTTGTTTTTGTTTACTTTTTATTAATTTAAATGAGCTGTACATTATGTCTATATTCCATTTACAGGTACCTAGAGACGGACAGTATAGTAAATGCTCATGTCGGGATCCGCGCGTGTTGCGCTTCTCCTTAGCTATCAGGGAAAACAACTGATTACGGGGCGTAGTCAGGTTTTCTCACTTGGGGGGAAAGGACCGGAGGTCTCGCATGACGAGTCACTAATAAACTTGTGTTATGTGGCTGTGCAACAAGCACTGGGCCCTGAAAGCCTATTATTTTGCAGGGCAGTAAATCACTCATTTACAAATCCAAAAAACTTGACTGGTTTTTCGCGAGAGAGCTAATTTCCTTTATCATTACTATTTTTTATTTCTAATGGAGGGCGACTCAAGGACACCCTAGGAACCCCTGACTACGACCCTGGACTGCTTTTATTCTACTGTAAAATGCATATATGAGCCGTGTAATTCGCGCTCACCCTTCAACCACGGAGAAGTGGGAGGGGGGGGGGGTGGTGGTTGGGGAATGGAGTTAGTTAGGGCGAGGAAAAGGCCGAGATGGCTGGTTTCTGAGACTGCTTTCAGTCTATCATAAGTAAGTTTCCCGCAATGTCTTAAGCGTGGCGTCTTCTAACAGAAGCGGTAATGTTTGTGGATTATGAGACGCTGGACTGAAAGCCAGGTTGATTGAATTGGAGTTCTTTTGTTCCACACTGTTTAACAAATCTTCTGTGTCCACCATATTCTCTGATCCCTTCTGCGATCTGCTGAGAACTGGGATGAGGAACAGAAGGCAGCACCCCGTTGCGCTAAATGCGGAAGCCACAACAAAACTCAAAGGGTACGAGTGTGTTTCGTCAAAGATCCAACCTAAGATAAAATCAAAAACAGGATGAATCCTGAATTCGAATGAATTGGCTGTAATCTTGTAGCAGATCATCTCTGGTAAAATCCTTTTCGATGACACAATAATTATCAAAAATGGGACTCATTGGACCATGCGCATGTTCAACGTTTCCAGTAACAAAGTTATGTTCATTCTCGTTCCCTAAGCCCGCGATCCTTTTGCGCAGACCAAAAGAATCGCTGACTTTAGGGACGAGAGTGAGAAAGTAAGTCACCTTGAGGGAAATTTGATGGGAATATTTCGCCCAATATTTTAACGTGCCGTCTCTCCCGAATAATGAGAATATCTGGTTTACAGATTCAAACTTGCCGATAAATCGAACGGTCAGGGGAAATACGAAACTGTTCAAATTCAGTTACTTGTCATTTACCACCAGATTTTTCTAATTAACTAATTGGTGCCCCCTAATACAGATGTATTTTTGCAAAGGTTGTGAATACGGGGGAAAAGTAGATCTTAGCAAGGGTCACTGGAATCCAAAAAGAAAAATGTGGGTAACCACGCATTTTCAGGAGATAATCAAGCAACCATAATTCTAAAAAAAGCGTTAACATGCAAAGAATGTATGGCATTTTCTTTCCAAATTTAAGCTCAATTATCTCTGAAAAATGCATGGTTTCCCCCAATTTTCTTTTTGGATTCTGATAACCCTTGCCAAGATCTGCTTTTTCCACGTAGTCATAAACTGCGCAAAATTATTGTTGTATTAAGGGGCAAATTCCTTAAGAAACCCAAATAACCTGAGATGCGCAGAATGTATGGGCAGTAACAAAAGGAGGTACCGTCCTTAATTAATTAATTAATTAATTAATTAATTAATTGACTAAGTAATAAATGAATCGATTGATTGATCGTTAAATGTTTTGGGTTAACCAAGCCTTGTTTTGGCATTTCCGAGACACCGAAAGAGAAATCAAAAGTAAAGTTTATGAATTGGATAATATAATGGGCGATCCAGCGAACTTGGAAAAAGATTTTCGCCAGTTGCCTTCCTTGTTTTGGCCTTGTTTGAGAAATGAGTTCCGAAGGGCAAAATCGTGGACAGTACACACAACTACCCTACCCCCTCATCAGGTTCTTCGTGTTATCAAACTGATCATGAACCCCGTCCCCCCCCCCCCCATCCTTGAAAGATGGCGTCTTGAAACTCGGCCAACTCAAAGACAATAAGAACTTCCTTTTGCCCTAGTAAAGAAATGAGGACCACGCAAGTTAAAGAAAACGTCTTTGACCTCCGCGGGGGGATTCGAACTATCTACCCCCGGTTCCATCTATAATTGAATCCTACCGATTGACCAACCTCGTTCCCAGGGTCTCTCTACCCTGGGAACGAGGTTGACCTACGAGACTAGACGCGGAGCAGGTCATGGGAAACTTGCATGGAAACAGCAGACAGTCTAAAATGGAAAAAAAAAACTAATATGAAAACACAATCAAATTTTTAGTTTATTCCTTAGTCCCAAGTATACTTACCTGCCAATGGAATACCAGACAAGTAAGCGAAAGCGAGAGCACCAAACATCAAACCTACTCCTCTGGAGGCCATGTCACTGCCCACCAAGTCTTCTGCCACCACTGCTCTAAGCAAGACAAATCCACTATCGAAAGCACCGTACAATACCATTAGCCCCACAAACGCCTCGAATCCCCGAGCCGCAGAGATGAGGGCGGTGGAACAGGCAACACCGACCATTGCAATTTGGAAGATCTGCACGCGGTGGGTTCGGAAAATATCGGCAAGTTTACCAGTGCTGAAGGAGAAGATACAGGACGATACAGACCAAGCTATGAGTAAATACGGCACTTTGTCTTGTGGCACTCCTGACTCTTTAGCAAACGAAGGCTGAAAACAGAAAGTCGCCATGAAGATTTAACTGGTTACAACGTACAAGGCTTCAAAGCGCGAAATCTGGACCACGTTAGGGGAAGTCTCAGCTTAATACCATTTAGGGGAATTGTACACATATAAAATGGTCCTAATCCGCTACTCTCCAGGCTAAAGTTCGAGGCAGTGGATGATTTTTTGCTTGCTCGGATTTCGACTATCCAAGAAAGATAAAAAGGACTGTTCAAAGCCTTGAAAGTAAAATGGCACGGTAGGGAACTGACAACTACACATTCTAGAGGAAGCGGACTTAAGACAGTAGCTTGGAGAAAAAAGAATGACGGTCCTGTACTCTAAGAGGAAAATAAAGGAAAGTGCTGGTGACTTATGAAGATGACGAGACGATGATGATGATGATGATGATGATGGCGGAAGTGACGATGGAGATGCTGCTGCTGCTGCTGCTGATGATGATGATGATATTACAATGCCCTTCCATTTGGGACAAACAGACTAAACAAACTTACCGCATGTGATGCTGGGACGAAACAACCAATGGCGTACAAACTTATACCCAGCAGAAAGATCACAAATGACTTGTCCTTCAGCAGCGTCAGGTCAAATACACCCTTTGCCTTAACACGAGGTTTGATTGCCGGAGGTTTCCCATCAGGCGGTTCAGGCGGCTGGCGGAACGCTAAAGCAACAGGTGCCATGATGCTGGCAATTCCCGCCAAAATAACCAAGGTCCCGGATAATCCTTTCTGCTCCACCACGCGCTGAAGGACTGGTCCAAACACAATAGTACCTGAATACTGGCCTGCAGTACATATGCCATTGACGAGGGCCAAATTCCTGTGAGTGATAAGTGATTCATGTGCATTAGCATCAACGGCGTTATTATTTTGTTGTATTGAAACTCTATATGTTTGAAGTTCGCTTAAACTGCAGCACGCACAAGATTCTGCATTGATCTTCACTGTCTAAGTATATGTCCTTCATATTTTTAATGTAGAAATTGTCCATGATAATTGGTGGAGCTGAATGCATGCGATATTAACATTAGAGCTGACTCGAGGGACAGAAGGGCTCTTAGTGAACTTGAACTTGCCCTACGCTGAAAAACACATGCAATCAAAATTGCAATCAAATCGCGGTGAAATCGCACATATACCCGCCCCCAAATTGCAATTCATTCACAATACTGACCTGTCAAACCACTGTGACAAAGTTCTGTATGTTGTAATAAAGACAAGACAAGCACCAGCTCCGAACATCACTCCGTACGTTATAAACAGTAAATAAAGTCGAGTAACTAGCGAGGACACTCCAAGGCCCACTACACACAGTAGTCCTCCAACAAAAGCAGTGATACGGCATCCCCACAGGTCACATGACATAGTGACAAACGGCGCCAGAAAGTACAAGGCACACATGTGGATGGAACCAACCCACGCTAAAACAAAACAAGGGATATCTTGTTATCACTGCTCTCATCAAACGCCACTTAGTATTGTATTTAATACGAGTAACGAGTGAGACGTGTACAGATCTTTTCTACGGTAGACGCCCCAGAAGTGGCACCAATCCCAGGTGCTGACCGAAAACACTTCGGCTTCTGAGGACGAGACTGGCTGGTGGTAGTGATTTAAAGGTGGTGGTGGTGATGGTGATGATGATGATGATGATGATGATGATGATGGTGTGATGATGATGATGATGATAATGGTGACGATGACACGAGATAATAGTGACGATAATGATTATGATACGAGACAAGATGATAGTAGACTGGTGGTGATGATGTTATTGACGGCAGGATGACGATAATGATTATGGTGGCCATGACAGCGACAGCGCTATACATATCAGACCGGACGTCATCTGTGTATTCGTATTTGTGAGGATATCCGTACAGTTATGCACTTGTCATCGACTTCCCAAGGGGGGGGGAGCCCGGGCTGTATGTGGGGGAATTGGGGACTTTGTGGAAACTTTGCAACAAAAATGAACTACCATGGTGGGGGAAATGTGGGGACATAGATCTATGACGCCCCAACTCTCGGGGAAATTGTGGGGACTTTGTTTACGTCTGGCAAAGCGAGAGGAGATTAGGAACAAGTTGTGTTTTCGCTCAGTTGATGAAAAGATTCGAAAAAGATCTGCGGGTGAGAAGGAGAAGGTGCATGTTAAAATCCACCAGTTATTTTTTTCTGTGCATGAAATAGATCATCTGTCAAATATCTCTATGAGCAGAACAGTAGAGCAGCTAGCAAAGAATTCAGGAGAGAAAAAAGAACTACTAAAAGAACTTAAATGAGGCACCTAAGTATACATCTAATCTTTCTTGAAGTAAAATGCGTTGTGTTTGGAGACATGCAGCAAATGAGCCATGATCAGAGCATGTTCTTTATTATCATTTGCCTATATATAACTATACAGTTGTAGTGGAAGAAGTTTAGAAAAGCTTGTGGACTATTCGGGACAAAAAATAAACGTTGAATTCTTCATCAGAATGTTTATTTCTCTAGCGTTGGATAACTGTTACAGAACTAAAATGAATTGCATCTTCAAGTCTTGTTGGTTGGTTGGCTTTCCCCTAAAAATACTGGGGACTTTGTAGAAAAGAATTCCCCCACCGGTGGGGAAATACAAGACCTTTGAAATGGACAATTAGCGAAGTCCCCATATACGACCGGGGTCCCCCCCCACCTCGGGGAAGCCGATGGCAAGTCCTGAGGGGGTACTCCCTTATATACGCTATATAGGTATGTGCCGGCCGATAGGGTAGGGTTTTAGAGGTGCTCAGTCCTTAAATAGGGTACCCTTATTGGTATTTTTTGATATTGTGATCGTTAGATGTTCCTTAGATAGGGTCACTAAATTGCAGTATCCACCTCAACAGGCAAAACGAAAAACATATGGTCTGTTGAAACTGTACTACACGCCAGAATACACGTTATAAAGTTTAACAAAGCGATTTTAAAAGGACGTTTATAGCTTGCGCTTCTGTAAAATAGGCGGCACACACCTATCCTAAATTGACGGGAGTACCCCCCCCGGGTGGCAAGTACATTACGTGCACACTCGGGACAAAATACTGGCTCTATTCTTCATTTTTTTTTTCAATTTACTGATCAATTCAGTGGCCTCAAAATTCCGTTATTCCTTGTTTTTAGGAAATGAACCCGTCAGGTGACACTTTTGGTAACCTCGCTAGTGGTCTTGGAAGTGAGAATATAACTGATGCTTTGAAACTGGACAGCTCTAATAAACCTTCAGGTGACGGCTTTGTTTATATCTCCTGCAGTTGACAAAAGTGAATGAACATTTTGCCCTGGTGTTGGCACCTATTTGAAGAATTAGACGGGTGACATATTAGCAAATTTGCATTCAGTTTTGCCAATCTTCAGACGGTCTTTCAAACCGCGGTCTCTGTAACGAATTTGAATCTGGTCAAACTTAATGTTTACACGCTGTCTACCGTAAAAAATTGTCAAGACGCCATTTGGAACAGTTAAAAATCTAGTAAAAATCACCAGCTTATAGAAAGATCTGGAGGTCCACTCATTTTCCTAAACCGCGGTTTCCGACGTAAGACCCGTTTTAGATAGCCTTTTCTTATAGTTCCACTTCTACGCTAAGACCGTACCACTCAGAGCGTTAGAAAGTTGTGCAAGTATTAGGACATTAAATTTCATGATCAAGAAGGGGCCTTGTATTTAAAAATCTATTTTCTTTTATCATATTCCTAGATATTATTAGCGAAAGGGACGTTCCAATCGAGTAAAATCACACAAAGTCAAAAAAACGTGTTTTTGTTCTGGAGAAAAAGTTTGTGTGCTTGCAAGTACAGTGGAACCCCCAAATTATGAAATGCCAAAGGACTGTTCGTTATATCGGGGTTCTTTTAACAATTACTGAACTGAAGAATAAGGTTCGTCAGTATACCGCAGTCTTCATTATATAGGGGTTAGTTCCCAGGGGGGGGGGGGGGGGAACTCCCGTCAATTTAGGATAGGTGTGTGCTGCCAAGGTTCTCAAACCCTGACCCTATTTAAGTGTAGAAAATCGAGAATTGATACCCTTTAAAAGGCCCAAAACCAGCAACACAAGCTGTAAACGTCTTTTTAAAATCGCTTTGTTAAACTTAATAACGTGTATTCGGGCGTGTAGTACAGTTTTAACAGACCATATCTTTTTCGTTTTGCGCGTGGAGGTGGATACTGCAATTTAGTGACCCTATCTAAGGAACATCTAAGGATCACAATACCAAAAAATACCAAAAAGGATACCCTATTTAACCCTTTCACGCATACTTCTTTCCAGAAAAACCGGTAATTTTAACGTTAAATGTTTTTCTTAGGTGCTGTGTTGCTAAATTGCACTACGTTTTGCTAGGAAAGCAATAATTTATATACAGCTAACTTTTCTACTAGTTTCTATGTGGAAATGAGCAACATTTCACTTTAGCGCATGCGCATAAGCCTTTTTTTTATTTTGCTGATACATTTTCATTTTTCTCCTGCCTCCTTTTCCTTTCCCTTTTTTCTCTCTTTCTCTTCTCGCTATCTTCTACTTGTTATTGCCTTTCAATCAGCTGGAAAAGGTTGGGTATTAATCGTTCAAAAAACCTGGAAATGAGACATTGATCAATTATGGGGGTAATGGCCTATTTTACCACGAATTTTGCACCAATAGTTGAACGTGTTTTTCCAGTGGCTCTGTCAGCATTTAATCGATATTCAAAATGGACACACATATTGAAAGCTCTGATCCTCCCATGTTAGTCGGTTATAGAAACCATCTGCTGTCGTAGAAACTGATGACGTCACAAGTGGTTCTTTGTCTTCTTCTCCAAATGTTGTCTGGTGACAACTCTGGGCGCAAAAGGGTTAAGGACTGAGCACATCAAAAACCCTACCCTAGCGGGCGGCACATACCTATATAGCGTATATGAGGGAGTACACCCCCGGTTGGTTATATCATGGTTCTACTGTAGAGGAACTCAAGCGTACCTGACTTTGCCTTTCCGCCGCCAAACTCTTCCAATATGTGAATGTAGAGTATTCCAAAACTGTTCTCTATTCCAGCCAGAATAAACTGCACTGTGCAAGCCGCGGCACAGACACACCAACCAAATCCACCATCGGGAGCTGCCTTCCCACGAGACGTTCCATCCATCTGATAACTCTAAAAACCTGCACGGAAAAGGGCAGTACTTTGAACGGTCTACGCGAATAACTCATTTTTTATAGCTCGGCGTGAAAACGATACTTGAACTTATCTCGGTACCAGTCATTAAGGTGGCCCGCGGCTTTTTATTTGACGCGAAAGCTCCATTTTATTAATGGAACCTTTCAATTGACAAGTAAGCGTTAACCAATGATTTCCATTACGGTTGGGTATTCAAAATAAGGATGTTCAAGTTCAACAATGCTTTAAGTTTTAGAGCAAACAAACTTAACGACTAAGAGATACACGTACTATTTGAAGACCTATTCCTTTAAGGAACGCCAATATTTCCATTTATGGAGTTCGGGACTTCAAGGTTTGCCATGAGCTAATGAGTTTTTATAAATTTCAAATCGGCTGGATTGAGAATAGGCAAAATTTTTAAATTTTTAAATACTTAAAAGAACATATTGAGGACGTATTCAAGGCTGAAATTTTCTTGAGAATTGTTATAATATCGCTTTCATTTGTTTTAAAAGCCGCGAAAGGCATATTCACAGCCTTAAAAGTTTGGCTCTAAGATGCTCTAATGGCCCATGCCCTACATTTCAAAAAATAACTTTCGTAAAAAGAGTGTAACTAAAAGATTTCGTCCAAAGTTCAGTTGAATTGGGAAAGCTAAACGTCTTTGGCGGACGTTGAATATTGTTCGGAAGGGCACTCAGGATCGCATAGTTTGATTGCCATCAAAAACTTGTTCAAAATGAATTTTATTCAACAATAAAACACGACATTGAATCCGATTGATTGCGTCACTCGTTAAAACCATTGCAAGCACTAAGAGAAATTCTTTGTTTGAATGTTTGTTTTCATTTTATACTAAATCTTTCTGCTTGAGAAGTTAGAACCAAAAATAACAGCATAATGAGCAGAACGGCATGAAAATGCTGCTCAATAGCTTTCGTTTGGATGGTCACACTTTTGATTTCATCCACAGACTCAAACGTATTAGCCTCCCACGCAGTCGTTTTCAGGGGAGTCGTATTGGGGAGGAGGGTAATACGACTCCCCTAAAAACGACTGCGTGGGAGGCTACAAACGTATAAGCGCAAAATAAAAAGTGGATATGAATATCAAGGCCGGGAAATTTATGCTCAATATAATATAGTTTTCATTTGGGAGATTGAAACGAACCCTGCCCAGTTCTCAGTTAAGATCATCGATTCATATTCGATTTTTCGCCTTTTCAAAAAGGGCTTGAGAAGCGTGGCGACCTAACGGGTTAGGTTAACTGCAATTGGCAATTACATGGCAACATTTTCTTTGTGATCGTAATAACAAATTTATGCAAAATAAGACTTCGATGTAAAAGGTTTGCTCAAAGAATTGATAAAATATTTTACATGTAAAACAAACAAGACGAGAAGAGGAAGCTCAAAAATGATAGAAGAACTAGCGATCAGTAGACGTCCAATTTCACATCCGACGTTAATTTTACTCAACTACGGAATGAAATGGGACGTACTAGGTTATCGGTCGTTGTAGGTCGTTATTGTACTCACCGAAGGTAAACAAAAGCACAAGCGAACGAGAGAATAGCGCCAATAGCGACAGATTCAGGCAAATGTATGCAGGCTTAAATGCTTCGTTAAAAACTTATGCTCTGCATGGAGCGTTTGTGAAATGGTCGTAATTCTTAATGAAGGATTTCTTCTACGCCTTAAAACTTAAACCCACAGGTCCAATACATCGGAACAGTCAGAACAAACAGTATATCATGCTGCTTAGTACGTCCTTGTGAATGGTCACGCTTTTATCGGCTCAAAATTAGAACCACCTTATAAAACATAGCAAACAGTTTTAAGTAGACAGTGTTATCTAACAACAGCTTTCATTTGAATCATCGAACACGTCCATCGACGGGCTCAGTAGCATTTGAATGCTGGCCAGAAGCATTATATTTCACCTACCGGAACACAATACAACTGACTCTGTAAGGCTCTCCCATCTATTCTTACTGCTTTTTTGTAGTCTTTTCTGAGTAAGCGACACAAACAGTTACCTGAATGACAAGGTGCCAGAACTCCTTGGTTGACTTTAAGTCTGGAGTAACGAAGTTTTCAGTGTAAAAAAGACCGTTGAAATAATTGCTGTTTTTAGCTCAAAACAAATGAGAACGTTTACTTGTGGTAGACTATTTCCCTGCCGGCCAGGAGTGAACTGAATGTCGAAACAAGCGAGAGAACCGGAGAAAATGACATGATAATTAATTTGTAAGGGACTAATTAGTCATTCGCTAAAGAGAAATTTCTGGTACTTACCAATAGGCTTACGATACAGGAGATTCAACCGAATAATGAAAACTTACATAATATTCATGAATCGTGACCCATGTCAGCGAGAGTACCACAGCCAGAGGCCGATTCAAGCATTAGTGCCCGCAGGCAGTACACTTCCTGGCTGGTCTCTTACAAAAAGCGTTGAAGTGCAAGATGGGCAATTTAAATAATTCCACGGATCCACAGGAATCGTGCGCTTTTATTGAATGGTCATGATATGAAATATTCAGACTGAAAGGCGAGAACATCAACATCGCTTTATGCAAATCACGGCCGGCCCCAGTGGGTCACGACAAAGGTGTTTCCGGATGCAATTCAACTTAAATAGAATTGGCATTAAATACAAATACTTACTCAGTCAAATCAACTCAAGACGTTGCGGTATAGGTAAACCTGATCTTCCAAGCGCAGGAGGGAAATCTCATAAGGCCACTTGCTTTGCAAAGTTCAAGTTCCTATTGCGTGATGTCTGATACTACTCGACGCTCTTTCGAAACCGGGTCACGCTATTTTAGGTGAATTATGTTGTTGCGTATGCTTTGGCCCACGTGGGCTGAAGCCTACTACGCTGGATATTTATGGGTGTCTTGCTCACATTAGCCTATTTCTTTTCCCGTTTTTTCCCTCCCCTCATCCTACTAACGTTTCTCCCCCATTTCTTCCCTCAATTTCAAATCGGTTAGTTTTTTTAGGTTTATTAACCTTGTAACGTTATGGAAATCACCTAGCTGCATTGCTTGAGCTTGTGCTATTATAGTATCATATTGCTCCCCCTTATTTTAAATTGCCTACAGAGTCTTTTTTGTAGACCCTGAAGAAGAAAGACTGTGCCGTTCGAAATAGTGGAAGTCAGTCTTGCTTTTTAATCAATTGGCAGCTGATTAGATTCTTTACGTGGCTGGCGTGGTAAATATCACAAAACATGAGGATAAAACATTGTAAGAAAAAACAGAGGAATTTCATAATAATGGTAAAAGAGAGTGTTGGTTTTGGGCCCACTTGCACGATAATCCCAGGTAATAACGACCCACCCTTATTCCAAAACTACAGGAATGCAAAATTTACTCGAAAATCTTTGGAAATAACTCGTGAATTGTAAAATATTTTCGCAAAAACGAAGCGAAGACCTTATTTCAACATCAGCCCATACTGACAACTTAATTCAATTTGAAATTCCTGATGGCCATCATGCTTGACGTGCTTACATCCATAAATCCATTACAAGCATAATCATCTCAAAAGGATAATATATAGATTTAGCCAAGCCTAAAAGCGGAGCCCCCCCTTTTTTGTTTTGTTTGTTTGTTTGTTTTTTTGCTGGCACTTATTAATTTGTGAAAATACTCTCATTCAAGTCGTTAAATAAATTCATACCCTCCCTGAGAGACGAACCTGGCTCGTCGGCGTCATAAGCCGGAGATTAGCCCACTAGGCCATGAGCGTTTGGTGTCATATTTGAAGTTAATTTTAATACTTATTTGTGTTTTCGTGACAAGCTGCCTATCAACATGAAAATGCTGGTGTTTTTCCTGGCAAAATGTGTTCGGAACGCCGTAAAAACCATGGTTTTAGACAGAAAAAACAAAAAAGCACTAGCTCTGCTATATTTGGCGCCGAAACCGCTGCGAAAAGCTGGAACTCAAGCGGTGTGCCGACCGAGTTCGCAAGAGAACCGACGAGGCAAATCTGAGCTTTTCGCCTGAACTTTATCGCCTAATTTTTCCCGCCTAAATTGAACTTTTCGCCCTCCACCAAAAAGACAACTGAGTATTCTCTTGAACTATTTTTTTCCATTAACAAATTTTGTTTTTGACTTTTGTTGTCTTTGCTTGTTTTGCTACAACGCGGATCAACATGCGATTTGGCGCCAAACACAGGGGATTCAGCACAGGGTTATATCCAGAGTATGAAGTGTATTGGTGAACCTGTGGTGCGGACGGACGGACGTACGGCCGGACGTACTGACGGACAGTCACGTGACTATTACGTCACTACCAAAATTTGTTGGCTTGATAGGTTACCAAATTTCCTTAGCAATGGTGCTCCGCTGACGCGCTAGCGCGCGGGCTCCGCTATCAAAACATTACACTCAAAAATTGAAACTTCTAACATGTGCGTAGTTATAATTTGCGCTTGCGTCTACGTTATGTCAAGGAACCAACATACACGCAACTTTGGGCATGTAGGACAGCATCGCGTAAGTTCGAATTGAAGTAAAGGCTTCATGTATGCAAACTTTTCCGATCATTTGCCGAATCTTTTCGAAGAACCTACGACGAATCAGACGAATATTTCCCACGCTTAATTTTCTTCGATTTTCAAAATGCGAGAGTTCTAGGGAAGGATTGTTAAAGAAAACATGAACGTACGCATGTACAATTAACCCTTCTACGCACGTATACGTAAGACTACCAACACAGCACGATCTTACGTGTGTGATCATTGGCTGAGTGCAGGAAACGATGGAACGTGTTCAGTGACCGCATATGGATCATACTAAAATTAGGAAGAGTATTTAAAGCTCGATAATTACATGCGGAGAGCTGTACTTTACGTGCGAAAGAAATCCCTCTGTCGCGTAATTCTTACGTGCCAATAGGTGCGACTAGTGAAATGTAACATATTTATGAAAAACAATTGTACTCACTTTTAGACTGCTGTGAACTGTGAACTGTACAATGCAAGGCCAGGAAACACCTTAAGTCAGTAAGTTTAAGCAACTATTTCCATAATACTGAGGATGTTTATATTAATGAGAACTTAACAAACTACAGACGCGATCTGTTTGCTAAAGTCAGAAAATTTAAAAAGAACAACAACTGGTATAGCGCCTGGACCATGGACGGCAAAATTTTCATCAAAAAGTCCCAAAGTGATCAGGTAAAGAGAATATATGAAGCCGAGGATTTAAAAAATATCTGTTAAATCGCTACCTAAACGTTTTTTTCCTCTTCCTCCTCGATATAATTTATGCTATGCGCTCCCTTTCACACCTCGCTTCCCTTTAGCTTCACTTATTATCCTAATCTAGTGGAGAGTTTTTTGTAGGAGGGTTTTGTTTCTTTTCATAGCAGCCTATGATATCTAACACCTGCACTTTTTCCCTCTTACATAATAAGCTGCTTTGCGGCTTAATTAGTGTTCTTATTACGTTAAGTGTTAGTGGCTATATATCATTTGTACTTTCTACGATCTATATTCACCTAGTTCTTACTCTGCCTATTGTTAACAGGCGCACTATCGGCACAAAGGCATTTATCAAAAGGCTAAACGCTATCGTCATGTTGCAGAGTGTGATACACAATTTTGTGGTTAGAAAGAAATTCATTAATCTATTGGGTATATGGCCTTAAAAGCTGTTTCCTTTAACGCAAGAGGCCTAAACAAATCTATCAAAAGAAGAAAACGTTTCCGGTGGCTTCATCTCAGAAAATTTGATGTAATTTTTTTGCAAGAGACGTACAGCGATGCTCGCTTGGAGGCAGCAGAATGGGGTGGCGAAATTTTCTTCGCACACGGTTCAAAACACAGTAGAGGTGTTATGATTCTTTTCAGACCCTCGTTAAGTAAAGAGGTGCTAAATGTCACTGCAGCTAAAAATGGCAGATTTCTGATTGTAAATACAATCGTTGATGAAGATGAATTTTGCCTCGTCAATATTTACGCTCCAAACGACCAGAACCAGCAAATTAACTTCCATCAAAAGATAACCGATTCCATTCGTAAATGCCAAACCGACAATATCCTTATTGGTGGAGACTTTAACTGCCCGTTGTCAGCTTTGGATAAATTCGGAGGCAAAGACATTCAATTAAAAAAAAATGTAATTCATTCTGTTGAGGCACTTTGTAACAACTATGACCTAGTCGATTCCTGGCGCGAACAACATCCGCATGAAATGCAGTTTACCTGGAGAAATAGCTCAGGGAAAGTCAAATGTAGGCTGGATTTCTGGCTTATCTCGAAACGACTTTTAAGCCGTGTTACGAAAACCAACATTTGCGCTTACTATGATTCAGATCATTTCCCTGTCACCATCTCGATTAAACCAGAAGATATACAAGAAAAAAGAGGTCCATGCTATTGGAAGTTTAATAATTCACTTTTGGAAGATGAAGAATTTGTTACAAAAATGAGTTTCATTATCAAGCATGCAGCCGAGAAACACAAGGATATTGCTGACAAAAGGCTCTACTGGGAAATGTTAAAAATGGAGATTAGGATGTTTGCAATCCGTTTCGCTAAAAAGAAAGCAAGCACGGAAAGAAATATTGAACTGGACCTTCTTCAAAAGTTAGAGGAAATGAATTTGCGCATTGATGCAACTCCAGAAAACAGTTCCCTCGTAAACGAGGCTAGGAAACTTCAAATTGAACTAGATGAAATTGCCGTGCAAAGAACTAAAGGGTCCATTATTCGGAGTAGAGCTAGATGGTACGAATTGGGGGAAAAATGTAATAAATACTTTTTTAGCTTAGAAAAAAGAAGTTATGAAAAAAGACATACAACAAAATTGAAGACACCTGAGGGTATCACTGTAGAGGATCCAAAGGTTGTACTACATGGGGAGCTTTGGTGAGCTCAGGATTTCACAGCAAGAAGTAATTCAAGGCGCGAAGTTCTGTCAATCTATTAATGATCTTGCGGTTAGTTCGGTTCCACGGGTGGTATAATAAATTGACATTCTACTGTAACATGTTAATTTACACATCAAGCATATGCCTGTGCAATCACTGTCGGCAAAACATTTCGCCAACTATGTTCTTCGGTCAGTAACAAAACGCATGATTTAGATGCGTGAGGGTATATTTTGAAACCAAAACTTGTCCATTTTGATTGACGGTCTACATAACGAACGACAAAATCTATGCCTTGATGTACGCATTATTTATAGTTTTCAAATGACTATACATTGGGAAACAGAGTACTGTATTTACTACGGGGACAAGTCAATTAGAACCTCGCATACATTTCTGTTTGTGACAAGGTATTATTTTGCGATGCGTTTCAACTTTCATGTGAAATTGAAATTCGACGTTTTGTACACCCGGTGTACACCGAACGCTAATAATGTACTCGCGCCAACCCGGGCTCGCCAATCAGTTTGACCTGAGTTTGATCTGTTTGATGACGTTCCCTCATCAATTATCCCTCCCGGCGACAATCAATTGTCTACCATGTACCATACCTCAATGTACAACATATACAAAGCTTTCACACAGGAAGAGACCCAATTCGTAGATCTGATTGGTGTTGAAGACTAATAAGTTAAAAGGCTACAAGATCATTAATATTCTACTTGAGCGGAAATAACAATCTACAGAGGACAATGAGTTTACTGTGACACTGGTAGGCTCGATAAAATAGAGCTATGGCGTCGATCGCGCCTCGTCCAAGTATCCTTGGTCGCTTTCCGCATGTTTCCAGAGTTACTGGATATAATCGGGACCCAGAAAAGCACTGGTATGTAGTCACTAAACTTGCGTACGGCTTAAGGCTTAAGATGAATTTGCTAAGAGCGAAATTTTCACCACTTTCCTGACGAAATACACTGTAGCATCAATACATCGGAAGCCCGCCAAGCGAGGTTGTGACTGCAACAGACAACCAAGCCACAGTTTTGTTGTGTCGTCGTTTGAGCTTTATGCCAGATTGTCTCGGAAGCGAGAGTGTGCGAAAGACGGGTTGGCTCGCTCCTCAAAATTTGGCCGTGTTGTGGAAGCGGTAAAAGGAATTGCTTTGGACTGTGACTCACCGTGTAGTTTTGGCGGGAAAACTTCGGGTTGAATCACAGTGCCCTTTCAGGAAGGATATACCCATAGATAGAGGTAATTTTGCCTTCGCATTAATCTGCCCTGTGCCCTTTTAGGTAGCACATACCCAAGGACACAAGTAATTTTGCCTTCGCGTTAATCTGCTCTGTGCCCTTTTAGGTAGCACATACCCAAGGGTTCAGTTAATTTTTCCTTTGCACTAATCTGTTCTGTGCCCTTTTAGTTAGCACATACCCAAGGGCACAAGTAATTTTGCCTTCGCGTTACTCTGCTCTGTGCCCTTTTAGGTAGCACATACCCAAGGGTTCAGTTAATTTTGCCTTCGTGTTAATCTGCTCTGTGCCCTTTTAGGTAGCACATACCCAAGGGTTCAGTTAATTTTGCCTTCGTGTTAATCTGCTCTGTGCCCTTTTAGGTAGCACATACCCAAGGGTTCAGTTAATTTTGCCCTCGCGTTAATCTGCTCTGTGCCCTTTTAGGTAGCACATACCCAAGGGTTCAGTTAATTTTGCCTTCACATTAATCTGCTCTGTGCCCTTTTAGGTAGCACATACCCAAGGGTTCAGTTAATTTTGCCTTCGCATTAATCTGCTCTGTGCCCTTTTAGGTAGCACATACCCAAGGGTTCAGTTAATTTTGCCTTCGTGTTAATCTGCTCTGTGCCCTTTTAGGTAGCACATACCCAAGGACACAAGTAAATTTGCCTTCGCGTTAATCCGCTCTGTGCCTTTTTAGGTAGCACATACCCAAGGACACAAGTAAATTTGCCTTCGCGTTAATCCGCTCTGTGCCTTTTTAGGTAGCACATACCCAAGGGCACGGTTAATTTTGCCTTCGCGTTAATCTGCTCTGTGATTCTACATAGCATATACCCAAGGGTACGGCTAAAATTAATCTGCTCTGTACGGCGAAATATTTTAATTTCGCAGCATATAAATACCCAAGGAAATCTATCGCGCGCGCGTCACGATTCTACGCAGCGGGCGATTTTCGCGCTGGCTCGCGTTCTTTTTAATTTGCTCGACTGTCCCTGAGCGAAAAGAGAGATTGCTCGTAATGTGTATATCAGCCTAACCTAATCAGAATCAGCAAGCAACCCCTTTTTTATCGGAGAAGCTAGAATGTAACTAATAGTTAACGTTACGGCAGAGGTTACGTTACGCAAAGGTGTTATGGAAGACTTTCATTCTTCTTTTGACGTTACGGAATAAGGCGCCTTCTTGATAACTCCGCTCTTGCGGAAACTTTGTTTTATAAAGGGTCACCCGGCGTGAAATATAAACCTAGCTGATGTACACACCCAACGCGCGCCGGCTTGAATCAGTATTAACATCTCGGAATCATTCACGCTGGTGGTCCAGGGAAATTTACACAGAACAAATCGAGAACCACGTAAAGCAGCGGAAATACTCAATGTCCAGGTTAATGCTACTTTGATGTATGCTCAGGATCCAGAGAAGTGATGCCCCGATTGCCTTCGATATCCAGTCACGTCAACAAGGTCGAATAAACAGTAGCAGAGATTGCGGTGAAATTTATCTCGCAAGCAGGCTTCCTCTTTCAGACTTATGCCTTATGCAAGCGACAAAAGCTGGGGTACTTGCTCCGCCTTTGCCCTCAAAGTAACTACTCTTTTTGTTTGTTTGTTTGTTTGTTTTTTAGTAGACATCAGGTTAGTTACTTGATAAAAAATAAGCTGCAATCAGGTTAAAATTTCACTGCGATCTTGTTTTCATTAGTCATACAAAGGGACAGACGAAAAGAAATTCAACGAAACCAAGCCAAGAAACTTCTAACGAACACTTGATCCACGCTGG
Organism: Siderastrea siderea; assembly: GCA_964030785.1. Taxonomy (NCBI): domain Eukaryota; kingdom Metazoa; phylum Cnidaria; class Anthozoa; order Scleractinia; family Rhizangiidae; genus Siderastrea; species Siderastrea siderea. The sequence continues at coordinate 29,432,189 of OZ034969.1, forward strand.
CTTTCACGTTGTAGGGCAAAAAAGTGCCTGGCAAAGGACGTTAAAAGCGAACAAATTTCTCGATCTTATGCGCAAAATTATCCACGCGTGACCTGCGGCCAGACGACCGGCCAGACTCTATTTCCGTTCGATTAAACGGGCCCGCGGTAACCGCAGAGCAAGAAAAGTTTTTAGCGGACGACCAAATAAAGTAAATAAGAGGAAATATAAAGAACGCTGCTAAAATTGGGCCCGATAGAAGATTTTATTGCGCGCTTTATTTTTCCTTTTTTTTTTCTCTTCTCTGTTTGTCAACAGGTCTCAATAAATTGTAATTATCTGTCAACATCGTCATATTTTGCAGCAAGAAGCTAACACCTCGTTTCATTCTTATGAATCCTTAAGGTGACAAATCATGGCGTTAAGTTACTGTTAATATTAACTGAGGGGGGATTCAATCCCCCTTCAGCTAATTTACATAACAAATCCTGAAGCGATCAAAGCCTGTCATGGTTATGAAAAATTTTTACAGTCAACCAGCTTTACACCTCTCAAAACCAGCCATCAGCTGAACGGTTCTCCAACTTCTCTAATTATGAATCCTTACCGAAACTAGACAACGAAAAGCAAAACCTTTGCGAGGGTCCGATAACTGCAGAAGAATGCCTTGCCGCGCTCAAGACCTTTCAACATAATAAGACTCCGGCACGGATGGTTTAACTGCAGAATTCTATCTCTGTTTTTGGAACGACATCTCTGGCCCTTTGATTGGCTGCCTCAATCATGGTGCCCTACTAGGAGAGCTTTCTATCTCTCAGAGGCAAGGAATCATCTCCTCGATCCCAAAAAAGAAAAAAGACCCCCTACTGCTTAAAAACTGGCGCACTATCTCTCTTTTAAATAGAGACTATAAATTGGCAACCAAATACATCGCAACGCGGTTAGAGAAGGTACTTCCTCATCTGATCCAAAGTGATCAAACTGGCTACATCAAAGGTAGATTCATCGGCGAGAACATCCGCCTAATTTCAGATATAATTGAACAACATGAAAATAAGGAGGGAATGATACTCTTCCTAGACTTTGAAAAGGCCTTTGACTCGTTAGAATGGGGTTATCTTTTTAAAGCGCTTGACATTATGAACTTTGGTCCAAGTTTCCTCAACTGGATTCATACTTTTTACTCCAATATTTCTAGTTGTGTCGTTAATAATGGCTACTCGTCAGAATTTTTTTCTTTACAAAGAGGTGTAAGACAGGGGTGTCCTCTTTCAGGATTGCTCTTTGTTCTCGCTGTAGAGCCTCTCACCCACCAAATACGAATCAATGCCAATCAAAGGTCTTGAAAATGGAAATAAGATCACTAAACTCAGCTTGTACGCCGATGACACCACCGCTTTCATTCGCGACGACTCATCTGCGGCGTCCTTATTCACTCTTCTTGATCAATTTGGCGACCTTTCTGGCTTAAAAATTAATAAGTCGAAAACCGAGGGTTTGTGGCTTGGTTCTTGGAAGAGTAGATTAGGCAAAGACGAACCGTTTGGTATTTCGTGGCCGAAACAATACGTTACTGCTCTTGGAATTGCGTTCCCTTATAACGTTCTCGTTGGGAACAAACTAAATTTTGAGGAGCGGCTCGCTAAACTCAAAAATGTCTTGAATATCTGGTCAAGCAGACATTTAACGATCTTAGGCAGGATAACCATTGTCAAAAATCTAGTACTTGCCAAACTTGTTTATAGCTGCTCTGTATTAAATGTTCCCGCCGAATTTGTAAAAGAAGTCAACAGCAGTATCTTCTCCTTCATTTGGAACTTCAAACCAGACAAAATCAAAAGAAAAACGCTGATTGGCCCAATATGCAACGGCGGTCTTAATATGGTTATTTTTTCTGACGTTGTCAAGTCGCTTATGACCGCCTGGGTTAATCGTTATCGCAAAGCAACTGACAGCCACTGGTGTGCCTTCCTTGATTCCATGTTAGGTAAGGTCGGAGGAGCTTTCTTATTTCAATGTAATTACGACCTAAAATTCCTTGACCTTAAAAATCTTTCTGCTTTTTACAAAAATGTTTTGGCAGTTTGGCAAGAACTCAATTGCTGGTTTTCACGTGACGTCATAAAATTCTAAAATCATAAATCGCGAGGTCTTCAGATTTGATATCCCCACCAGGTTGAAGATGACTTTAAAATATATCTTTTCACAAATTTTCAGCTCGGTAGCGTCTTTTGTTTTGAAAACACAGAATATTAAATTTCTGGCTTTTCACCCTACGTGACACCAACACAGCGTCCGTGACAAAGCTTTCTCCTGTGCGAAAAAGGACTCTCCTTGTGATTTTTAGCAGTTTGGACAGTTAAAGCATTAGGAGAGAAATTAATGTGGTTGTATGGTAGTTCACGAGGGAAAAGTAATCGCTGGAAGAGCAGAAGTGAATTCCAGATGTTTTCATTGATTTCCGGCGGCCATATTTGTGCCCTTCCGAGGGACACCAACATGGCGTTTTCATACTGAGCTCTGCAAATTTCAGTCGAACGTTTCGGCAAATAACTCAACAACAGAATACCATATGTACAGATCTGAGACTTAGTGAAGTTGTTTAGTTGTGTATCCTTTATAACATAACAAATTCTTGGCTTCTTTCATCAACTGGTTTTGATTTTAATATTATTTATGGCGTGACAGTGAAAACCAAGAATTCTAAAGATCCCCTTAACGCAAATGAATTTAAACAAGAAATCATATGGAACAATCGTTTTATAAGGATTAATGGAAAGACAATTAATTATAAAACATGGGTTAATAAAGGCACTTTGAGAATTAGTGACCTCCTTGATACCGATGGCCATTTCCTTTCATTCGAAAGTTTTAAATGCAAATTCGGCGTTCGCTGTACTTTCCTTGATTATGCTGGTGTTCTTGCAGCAATTCCAAAAGCTTGGAAGAGCGAAATCATAGGCAATATTGCAAAGGGTGATGGCGAACCCTTGAAGACTCTTTCCAATGGCCATGCCATCTCCTATACTAGAAAAGCCCGTTTAATGTTTGCAGAAAGGTCCTTCTCTCCTCCCATCGTCGAAATCAATCTTAAAAAACAAGTGCCGAATGTAAAGGCTGTCTACGAACTTCCTTTCAAAGTCACCGTTGAAAATAAATTGAGAAGCTTTCAGTTTAAACTCATACATAACATAATTCCCACCAATCTCTCTCTCTATAAAATGAACATAAAAGATTCTCCAAGATGCGATCGCTGCCTTTTCCAAAACGAAACACTTGTACACATGTTTTGTGAGTGCCCTGATGTTAAAATCTTCTGGAAAGACGTTATAATGTGGTGGAATACTAAGCGTCCGGACAACATCGATCCTAATTCCATCGAAGTTCTTTAAAGCTACAAACCAGAAATTACCAGCTTTTACGCGTTAAATCATTATCTTCTTGTTGCTAAATATCATGTATATCTTGCAAGAAACCAGTCAGAGACTCCATGCTTACGGGTCTTTCTCGCCTTACTGGAAAGTAAAATTAAATGCGAAAGACAAATGGCCATTAAAAACTCTAATTATGAAAAATACAGAGCTAAGTGGACCACTCTCTACATCTGCGATGCGTGAGCATCTTATTTTTTATGCTCTCAAACAAAATCAAGCCTACAGTGTGCCTTTAAATATACTATAATGAAAGCTAAGGTTCTATATATATATATTTTTTTATTACATCCAGTGTGTGTGTGTTAGAATATCTATCGTTTTTTTTTTCTATATGTGTACCTGTTCTGCATTATATAGTATTAGTTTTGCGTAAATGTAGTTGTTTGTAACTGGTAAATACAACGTTAAGTGATCATACGTAACATCATTCTATTGTAACTGTTGATGCTGTAATATACGGTTGCATTGTCAATGAATGAATTAAAAAAAAAAGACTGCTTTTTCGCGAAGCTGTTGTAGACAATAAACAAAATACAACATGAATACCACTGTCGTAATATGTTTGTTACTTTCTAACTTGGTCAGAATTTAGTGGGACACAGTCAGTTTGAAATAAATTCTCTCAGGTCAAAAACGTACAACTTCTTGACTGATCTGACAACAGTAAAGACAAAACGACACACCTGTTTGTTCGTAATCTTTTCTAACCTGTGTGCAAAAAGTAAAAGAACGCTTGCATGATCAATGTCAACTTGTGAAGTTAAAACTTTTTCTCAGAAAAGTAAAACAGAAATCGGTTACTTACTTACCTCTGTTCTTCAAACGATCTACAAAGGACAGGAAAGCTACAAAATGTTGCAGCTTAGTACCCAGGCGTTCTCTTCTCGCTCACACGACTTGGCGCGAAATTTCGTGACGTAACCGAATGGCATACCTCATTCGGTGACGTGACAATCTCGTACCCAGAGTCCACTGGCTTTTTGGTCAGCGGGAGGGCGCCAGTAGAGACTCTGGGATATCCATTATCCCAGAGAGGGATAATGGAATTTTTTATCCCAGAAAACGTGCGATTCCGGTTTTAGTGCGCATGCTTAAGTTCAAAACGGAAGTCAAATGTCCTAAAATGGCAGCCATGTAATCCGTACACCAGAAGGCAGCTCTTGGCACAGTTGATTCTTACACACGATTGAAGGCAGTTGAAATTTTTGAATAAGAGGAGTAGAGTGAAAGATAGAGCGTCTGGCGCCGTCTCTGGTAACGTCTCTGGAGCCTTCGGTGAGTGTCTTTCTTTAATACTTTGGTATCAGAAAATTATAAATACGCAGTGAGTTCCACATCTTAATTATTATCCTGCTTTATCTTCCAAATCTTTCATATCTTATTTACAATCCCAATATGTATGGATAGTAAAATCGTTGGACGTTACTTTGGTCATCGAAGCATTTTAGGCTTTACATCAGATTTTCGTATTGCCACTGTAGAGTTCTATACTATTTTTTTTCTAGATTTTGGTATGGAATTCGAATATTCGTTTGACCATTTTCTTGCACATAAAAATAAGTAATAAATTGTTATCGTTTTTCACAACAATTTGCTGTGAGATGCATATTTGCTTCAAATGCTTTTTTGGCCTCTTTTGTTCCTCTATTGAAAAGGGCATTCCAATATTTCATCATGAGTTTCTCCTCCTTCTCTTCCAGTGTCATCTATTATATTGCATGACGAAGACACTCAGCTAAAGACCTTGCAGTCCGTGATTGAAGATCTTGTTTTCCTGGTCATCAGTTAAGAGATCATTGACTGAAGCCTCTGGAGGACTGGCAATTTCACTGAATCAGCTCCAGGAAGATGCAACTATTCTAACAGGCTTGGCCATTTTCTATAGGCAGCCATAAACATTTACCAATCAAAGCTGGAATCTGTTTTTACCAAAGACATTAAAGTGTCCTGGGGGCTTACTTGGAAACCCTACCCCATCTCAGACCAAAAATGTTCTATATCCTAATCTCATATTAGACAAACAAGTAAAATTTTATTCTCTGTTATTCAGAATGTATTATTTTCACACATTTTGTAACAACATAAATTAGAAAGGAAGGCTAGAAAACATCTAAATTGGGCAAAATAAAGAAAGGAACTATCAACACTGTTTATATGAATTTCAAATAAGCAGAAAAGTTTACCCCATCTCACACTAAAGGGCCAAAATTGGAACTACTTTACTGACTTAATAAGAAGGCCAAAAATAGGAACCCATCCAGCAGCCCATACCTGTATATGCTGTATATGGGGTAGTAACACCCCTGCCCCCAAAACCCTGAGGAAGATGTATTCTAGGTTTCTCAGCTTGACTTAAAATCTATGTGAAGAAGTTTTCCCCACTGCTATAATGTGCTGCAAACATTTCCACATTTGTCTGGAGGTTATTTCCAACCACAATTGGGATTTCTAAGTTGGGACACTGGCAAATTTTTTGCATGGTCATTGTCCGATTACCAACTGTTATTTGAAACTTTGCCAGTGGGGAGTAAAAAATAAAAACATTGTCATTGACAAGAAGATATAAAATAAAGTAACATAATTATATGAAGACGGAATAATACAGATTAATGTATTGTTTTTATTTTGTTCTGTAGCTGATGTGTATCATGTTTGGTGATCATTTGCCAAATTCTTATGACCTGTATGTGTTATAATACACTGATATGATGAGGAGAAATTTGATGCTGATCATTATTGGGGCTTAAAAGGATAGATGCAAGACCCTGAAAACCATACCCTGTTAAGTGACACAACAATAAGGGAGTGCCTCCTCCCCCCAGAAAACAATGTATTTCAATAATACAATTCAAATTCATGTAGGTTATAAAGCTTTGAAGGTATTAGACATTCTTAAAAGTATGACCAAACATTGTCATCCAAAAATCCAAAACATCCAGTGATCTTGAATACTGGCTGCCAGAACAGCAAATGAAAAGATTTCAATGATATGTGTCGTATGGCAATGCAAATACTGCATTTTCTAGTTTATTTAACTTTCCACTTCAGGATGCCAGTGTTTATTCAGGGCCCAGCCTTAAAATGAGAAATACATGAGTATGTGTCTCATTTGCACAACACATTCACAACATTTATTACCTAACAGTTATTGCTAGTCAGAGTATAGGTTCAATTCATTTCCAGGACAACACAGGTATCGAAGCATATATGACATAGAGACACACAAATTTAAGCCCCCTGCAATTGGAAGCTGTCAGTGTCTGTGGGGGGGGGGGGGGGGGAGGAGTACTTTCCCATAAAGGGTTTGGGTTTTTTTAGCCAATCTGGAAAAAAATAGCTGTATACCTTTAGACTTTGAAGCTAAATTGGAATTTCCAGAGGCATGAGGGAGTCCAAACTGATGCAAAAACCTTCCTTGAGAGGGGTATGGTATTTCCTAGATCCACACAATTTTACGATGTAGAGGTAAAAAAGTTATGTCGGTTATAGCTATATACATCCTTGTAATGTTCATATTTCAAACGAAATTCTAGGCAAATAATCAGAACCACAGAAAAAATAGGAGATTGCCAGATCAGCTCCACTGCTAACAAACATTATTACAAAAAATCATTTATATTCAGATTTGTTTTGTAGTGGTTGTATGTTTTGCAGTGGTTGTAAGGCTAGCTGTGGAGGGACATGGACAATTTTCTCTTTATTATAATTTTGAAGCTCTGCTTTTTAAAGATTCACAAAAATACTCACTTCAAAGTACCAGTGAAAATAAAAAAGGTTACAGGTTGATAGTTCTGGTCACATATTATTTTCACATCTCAAATTATGATTAACAAAATAGTTTACATGAATACATGGGCCCTTTAGCTTGATTGTGACTTAGGAACTTACTTAAACAAAACATCAATATGTCAGATAGATTAACCTTACTATTAAGGTGTTCAGTTCCAGGGATAAAGGTCTTTTGATGACCTTTTGGATAAGGCTGAGCTCCCTTCCTCATCTCCATCTGCTATGATTTATGATTTGATGTTTTTCTTCTTTTTGACAACTGGAACACAATTGTGGCAAGGAAATCAAGAACTACAGTCCTGAGCTCTCTTTTTCATGTCCTCAATTATAAGTGTATGCATTATACTGACCCAGTGAAGTTCAGTGACGGTGGTTTTGTTTCTTTTCTGAAAATGTGCACAACTGAGGGGCCATGTTTTCCATACTTCTTTTTACACACTCAGTGACAGCTTCACCTTTAATTTGTTCCCGCAGTTAACATGTTGAATGAAAAAGTATTTGGAAGAATCTAGTATTTCGACACTCAGGTCTCTCAAAGACTTTATGGTTGCATACAGTGTCACTATCCTTTTGCATTAAGAACGTGTGTTGAACATTCAAATAATAACAGACAACTGTTTAATTATAATAAATCTTGACAAAAGTAAGATTTGTTTAAAATGTTTCGACGACGAAAGATTTAGTTCCGTCATAAAAAAAATGCAGCTTATATTAACTTTAAGTGCTCCAAAAGAGCTTGATCTTTATTATATTGGACCGGGAAAACTTTTCTTTTGCAAGAAAATTGATTAAAATATTTTGCAATATAATATTTATTACATGTCTGGATAGATTTACCTCCACTTTCTCATAACTATCTTCCGCGTCTGTAGGCTTTTGTAGAGGCTTAGAAAGATTGGCTAAGAACAGAGAGACCCTCGTTCTTGCTCTGTGCTCGTTTTCAATTTTCCTCCGTTTTAAGCCGTGCTAATGACTTCGATCCGCGATGGTTCTTCTGTAGTTTTAACTTTCAGTCATTGTACATGAAGCTACTTTTCCTCTCTTCCCTTTCTTTGTTATTGCAGATATTGTTTAAAGTGTCAACCTTTTCAATTATCCCCTTTATTTGATGACAGGATCGGCAAATTGGAGTTGCTACAAACCAGTAAAACGTCAATGTCGTGTTCCGTCGATCGAGTCAGCTATAAGCAGAACGGCCGCGGCAATGATCTTCCATCGAAGCTGCTTGTGTTTTCAGGGTGATTCACCGTCAGACGACAGCATTGCATAGCAAATTACCGCACAAAAACGGCTAAAGTTATTCAGACTGGTGCCCGTCCGAAAAATGGTTTATTTACCATCAAACTTTCAATGAAACTGAGTTGGTCGCAAGCTTCCGGTTTATTGTCTACAAGCTACTCAATCAGCCAATCAAAAAAATTATATTTTTCCTTCGGTTTCCGGTTTAGTGAAATTTCCGCCGTTCCCTTTGTTTTATGATGAGCCAATCAAAAAAATAGATTTTTTCCATTATCCCAGAGTCTCTACTGGCGCCCTCCCGCTGACCAAAAAGCCAGTGGACTCCGGGTACGAGATTGGTGACGTGACGACATTTCGCACCAAGTCGAGACGGGTGAGCGGGAGGAGAGCGCCTGGGTACTAGGCCAAATATGTTGCTGTTATTACAAACTTATAACGCACAGAGATTACAAGAAAAAAAAAACATAAGAAAATTCCTTCACTCACCAATACTTCTCTTCAACACTTCCTTTTTTAATGTAGTAAACGCGCACTGCTGCTCAGCTTCTATTAGTTTCGTGAAGAATTTCCCTCTGCGTCATGCATAAACTTGCAAAACTACCGTGTACTGGTAAAACTCGCTATCACAAGTTCATAAGCAAAAGTAGTTTCTTCTTGAAAACCACTTCTTATCCAGTTCCTAAAGGGTTCATGTCAAGGGACATGAAGACTAACTGCTGATTGGTCAGTGATTGTTTTACAAATCCGCATGGGAAATAGAAAGGGAAAAAACGTGATTAAGTGTTATGGTTCGTTGCACATACGCGAGCCTCTTCTGTGATAGCAATAAAATACTATTTGATGCAGGGGGGCCCCCTGTTTTAATGTTATTGCTACTGAATGCTTTTAAGAGCGACTTCCAGTAAAAATCAAGCAAAATCTCAATTTAGCGGCAGTAGTTAAAAAATCGATTTCTTTCGTATTTTGCACATAATTAGGTATTGGTAAACCTTATAGAAACCTGATGTGGTTCGTTTTTCCCAGAAGCGCTTTATTTTCGAAAGAAACGAGGAAATCGATTCTCGGGTTCGACAGGTCAAAATCACAGGAAATTAATCTTGAAAATCAGTACTATAAACTTGCATAGCGCTGGTAAACTAAAGCGCAGAGAAAAAGATGGACACTTCTTATTAACAGAACAAGTCTTTTTCATTAACTAGACCGTTGTGAAACAGCAGTAGCGAAATCTACTGAACAAAAACAATTCCAAACTAAAAGGCAGGTTTTGATGATCACGTAGAAACTGATTTGGAACCTAGCTTCTGTGAAATAACTTAACATGTGTCATAATTCTAAATAGCCCTAATCCTCATTCAATAGACAGCACAAACATTGAAATAAGCCATACCTTGAAACTGGCTTGGGGTATCCATGTTAAGTTGTCTGGGACCACTTCGAACTCAGCAAAGTTTAAACAAATGGGGCTTAGTGAAGTTGAATTTTGCCGTTACTACACAAAAGCACGGGAAAATTTGCTTCTTTAACCAAACTGGCTCGCTCTACTTCATTCTTGTTAATTTCCAGTGTTAAAATTCTTTTGCGTTCCAAAGCGAGGAAAAAAACCCCGAATGGGCGATTTTCACGTTTCCAAACTTCTGTTCCTTCGTGTGCAAATTTTGTTTGTACATTTGTTTGCATTGCGTTACCAAATACCGTGACTAAATTGTGTAACCAAATTTGGATATATGATGTCACAGATGTAGCATGTTAGATGTCACGTTTTGCCGCGGTTTGCACAGATAGCTCACAAAAATGTTAAACTGTAAATAGAGTCATGTTCTCCTCAAGACGAACGCAGGCTAGTTGAAAAGAAAGCTAAAGACAATGCAAGCAGCGTTCGGTAAACAAATAATTTTACTTCAAGTAAAATTTCTTGGCCATTTTGTACACCCGGGCGTACACTTATGATCGCAATGGAAGAACTTATTGAGGTCACAGTTTCTATTCCAAAAAGCCAAGAAATTCCCCTGAGCGAGTTTCTCAACAATTGTGGCGGAAGATTTGTAATAAGAGACCAAGAACACGAAGAAGGAGTGTGTACGCGCGGAGAGAAAGAGAGCATCAAGTCGCAAGACCAAATGCCAAACCTGCCAAACGAAGGTAACTCAACTTATCGACTCATACCATGCCCCAGTCCAGTAAATACTGAAGTTTTGAATTTCTTAATTTGTTTTACCAGAAACACATGCGGCCGTGAGGACCTACACTGTAACTGACCTGAACCCCAAGGAGGCCGCAAAAAAAAAAAATGATAAAAAAAATAAAATAAAAATAAAAACGTGGCTTTCATTTAATAGTGTTACCCAAGAACAGTTCGCCAGTCACGTGCTGCAGCGAAAGCAGACAACGCTATCTGATATTATGAGGTTGGCAGGAGATTCTTGGCCACAAAAGGGATCTGGGGAAGTATGGAAGAAAATCCTTACGTTTTTGAACAGCAAGGAGGAACAAAACGACATGGTTAGTCATAAAAAAAGGTATGAATCTATTGATACTAAGTACTTTTGAACGGGATCTGGTTTTTATTGTCTTTTAATTTTCTTCGAGTCCGGGTCCGAGTTCATCCACTTAAATATTCGCTTTATAAAATCTTGTTTTAATTAACATCATTAGCTGAGAAAAAAAGAAGGAATCAACCCAAGAATCAAGCATCTGCAGGTTCCAGCGGCGATGGTCAAGGGACTAAATATGAGGACTTCCCGCTTCCAAGTCTCGACACGCTCTTTGTAAAATGCTCTGGCAGGCCTTGATGAAACGAACGGCCGAAACTCTTCGCATGGAGGAAAAAGGGGTTTGTAAATGACCTTAAGTTTATGACTGCATTTCCCCTAGACAGCGATTTGTATTACTTGAAGACTCACTAATGACCGCTAATATGACACTTTCCCTTCCAGGTTGCAGAGTGTCGAAGAGTGGTTTCAAAGCCACAGGAACCGTGAAAAGACCGGCTAATACAGACCAGGCTGCCACCAATCTGCCCAAGAATCTAATGGAAACAGTTCTATGTAAACTCGGTGGTGTTAATAAAACGACTTTTGAGTGGAGTTCAGTTCCGTTTTTTTTAATTTAAATGAAAATTAAGATGATAGTCTCATTCAAATCAACAATCAATCACTCGTTAAAAATCGATAAAATCGTTAACAATCAAGAAAAATCGATTAAAAAATGCGAGTGATATCGATTTTTACCGATTGATCGATAAAATTGATATCAATCAAATCAATTCTAACGATTTATATCGATTTATCGATTGATAAATTGGTATCGATTTTTATCGATTGGCTACGCCGGGAACGATAACACCAGCATCCTTCAACATTTTCTTTTGCCTCTACCTTTTTTGAGATTAACTGAGCATTTTAGTTTGAAGCCAATTCATCGAGCATCAAGCAACGACGAAGAAAAGAGAGATTGTGCTTTCTCGTCCCCAGAGCTGCGATCCTTTTGGCCAGCGCCACGGATCGAGACCTCTGGCAGGGGCCAGGGTAACGCGCAAGCGCAATAGCTTCCCATTTTTGTAACCGATGGTAACCGTTACTGTTTCAAATTTCTGAGGCTGCGCACAAAAGCCGGAAGTCCGTGATTCGCGGACTTTTCTGCTTCGGTCCCTGCCAGAGGTCTCGATCTGTGGCGCTGACCACAAGGATCGCGGCCTCTGGGGACGAGAATGGAAATTGTGCAGCTTAACACGGAAATTTTCGTGTATTACGGGATGCGGCAAAGTTGAACTACATTAAGCCCCATTAGCTAAAATTCGCTGTGTTCGAAGTTTTGCCACATACAGCAGCATGGATATCCCAAGCCAGTTTCAAGGTATAGTTTAGTTCAATGTTTTTACTGTCTATTGAACGAGGATTGAGATCATTCGGGTTATGGATGGCACATGTTAAATTATTTCACCGAAGTTTAAGGTTTCAAATCAGTTTCTAAGTGAACATCAGAACGTGCCTTTTAGTTTGGAATTGTTTGTGCTCATTAAATTTCGCTACTGCTATTTTGTAACGGTCTAGTTAATGAAAAAGACTTGTTCTGTTAATAAGAAGTGTCCGTCTTTTTCTCTACGCTTTAGTTTACCAGCGCGATGCAAGTTTATAGCACTGATTTTCAAGATTAATTTCCTGTGATTTTGACCTCTCGAACCCGGGAATCGATTTCCTCGTCAGGGTTGTCCAATACACCCAAACTGACTCGATTCGTCTAAGGTAGTGACGACTCGTCTCGAATCTACTCGAATCGTCCGTTGTGTAGTCGATTCGATAACCAGAAGTCGATTTGCAAGACACTTAGAAACATCACACAAGAAAGCGAACAGGGAGGGTAGTAAAAGTGGTCGAATCGACTCGAATCGTCCTTTGTGTAGTCGATTCGACTAACTGGAAAGGCGATTTGCAAGACACTTAGAAAAAATCACACAAGAAGGCGAACAGGGAGGGTAGGAAAAGTGGTCGAATCGACTCGATTCGTCCTTTGTGTAGTCGATTCGACTAACTGGAAAGGCGATTTGCAAGACACTTTGAAAAAAAATCACACAAGAAGGCGAACAGGAAGGGTAGTAAAAGTGGTCGAATCGACTCGATTCGCGTCGATTCGACTCGAATCGTCCTTTGTGTAGTCGATTCGACTAACTGGAAAGGCGATTTGCAAGACACTTAGAAAAAATCACACAAGAAGGCGAACAGGGAGGGTAGGAAAAGTGATCGAATCGACTCGATTCGAGTCGATTCGACTTAAATCGTCCGTTGTGTAGTCGATTCGACTAACTGGAAAGTCGATTTGCGAGACACTTAGAAAAAAAATCACACAAGAAGGTGAACAGGGAGGGTAGGAAAAGTTGTCGAATCGACTCGCTTTAAGAACGAGGAAGGTTCATGTTATCTTCTTGTCATTCCGTGTGCAAATCCTTCAGATCGACAACACAAGCGAGGAAGAAGGTTCATTACAATGTTCCTGTTTAGTGTCGCATCAGTGACGCTTTAAGAACGAGAAAGGTCCACGTTATGTGTTCCTTGTTATGTCTCATTAGGGACTTTAAGATACGGTGACTACGGACTACGGACCATGGTTGGACGAGCGTTTTTCTTTGGCAGAAAAACTGGGCCGAGTACACAACGAGTGGCCCGAAAATGCGAAGTTAAGACCACAGACTACAGACAACAGACTACGAACGAAGAGCGAAGGTCAACTCTACACTAAACAGACACAAAATCTCTTTTAAAAAGATTCGAGATGCTCTGGTTTTGACTTGTAATCGTCGCACTGCAATTCAAAATGTAATTGCACGCGAGGCTTGCGTGGAAGCTTAATCAAATTTTCAGGGCTCGCTTTTGAAATTACTTCGCTTGCAAAACTACTTCAGAAGCAAATTTGACATATTTTACTAAATTAATTACTTCTCAACTTGAAAGGAAGCCATTTGTGTCTAGAAAGAGCAAAGAGAAGAGTTGATATTACAAGCTATGTTCAAAGCATCAAATTTAATTTCATTCTGGAAAACAACGCGGCGGTCAAAATCAGTAAACAAAGTAAGCCGTACATTTTTCGCTGTTCTGAGTTCATAAGCACTTACCCTGGGTGCCAGAGGCTTTTCTTGCTCGGTTTCCGGTTGCAGCTTACAAGCACTTGAAATTGTTCCAAATGCGTATTGGTTTGTAGTTCAAGCGTTACAGTACAAGAACACCTCAATTTTCTAACTTTAGACTACTTTTTCATACCATCTTCAGTTCCTCGTACTACAGCACGCTGTACTACGTGAAATCCTTCCACTACTCACCGTCGTGAGCTTGCGACGGTGAGGACAACAGAACGCATATGTCTCGTCCCACTCCTAACGTGCCTCCCGTCCGTAGTCCGTAGTCCGTAGTCACCGTATCTTAAAGTCCCTATTGTGTCACGCGCACATACTTGAAGGACTTTACGACCTGATTTCCGTTGAGTCTAATCGACTTTTGGGAATACGAATCGACTCGAATCGACTTTCGTCAAAAATTTTCACCTCCCTGCGCATTTATTCGCGAGTTCCGCTAAACGGACTTCCGGTGAGTCGGAAGTCTTTGATCCTCGAGCTGACTAGTTTTACCAATACCCATTTATGTGCAAAATATGAAAGAAATCGATTTTTCGACTTCTGTCGCCGAATGCTCGATGTTTACTGAAAGTCGTTCTTAATAACCATCAGTAACAGTATTCTGAATTCCCGAGGTGGTCGCTTACTGCTTACGAGAGCTTTGACTGTATTACTTATTATAATAAACGTATTTTATACATGTTCTGTCAGCAGCATCTTATCCATTTTGAACGTCTCAACTTTGCCTTTTCTCAGCACAGTGAACCAGCGAAATTGTTTTTCCTGCGCCGTTTTACGAAAGCACTGAGTACTAGTATTAGAAAGCACTGGTAAGAGCGCTACCTTATTTTTTCAGGCCTTCTTCTTCGCAACTGTTTCAGTGGCTTTGATAACTGCGATGTTCTCTGATTCATTTAAACTTTTAGAGGTATCGTTTACCGGAGGATCCAAATCTAGTTCCCGCGCCAGTTGTCCAAATCTGCTAGGATATCAAATGAACTTATCCTCTTAGTTGCCCGTTGTCCTTCATTTCAAAAGCCGTCATCGTCATCTGACCTTTTGTCGACCATCTTGAGACAACAAATTAATTAGTACAAGAGGGGAAAATAAAGTAAACAGTGCACAAGAAAATATTCCTCGAATGGAGGGACTTTGTAAAGTAAGTCCCCGAATATGGAAATAAAATAACTATGAACTGCACGTGAAAAAATTCAGGTTTGAACTGGTAGTGGCTTTGAGATTGATTCAAGAAATCGGCATTGACTTTGTGCCTAATAAAATAGTGGGACTTCATAATAGTTTCCACTAAGATGACAAAAATATTTCGTATCTGGAGAACAAAAAAGGAGAATTTCTTTAAAAAAGGCTCTGGCGAGACAGAGAAGAGGAAGCATATGCAGCGCTCATGCACTTCGAGATAACCAGCGAAAAGACCACGCTCATTAGAAAGCAACTTGTTTTAGGTTCGTGTAGAGGAGACTCCCTCATTGAGCTGTAGGATTATAGATTCTGACCATTTGGGTCTGAAACACTACGGTACATTTGTCCAAAATCGAAAATGAAAAGCAATATATTTTTATTCAAGAAATTCCCCATACCCAAACTTTGAAAAAGACCCTTTTAGGGGTGTATTTGTTTAAGTTATTATTATTTCTAGAAAAGAAAAACGTCATAGCCTCGACCATGTGTTTCGTGTTTTTCGCAATTCTTCAGCTGCAGATGGATGCTTCTCCAACCTGAAAGTACAACCTCGATCACCCCTCTGTGATCCTTTCCGGGCCCTCCTGCGGGCTGCGGGCGAACGTACGCAAAATACCATTAAAGGGCCTGGGGCCCGTTTCTCGAAAGTCCCGGTAACTTTTCGGGCCCGGAGCTATATTGTAAAATCAAAATCTGTAAAACGTTGTCATAGTTTCTAGCCCATATATCAGCCCAACTTGTTTTATCATTTTAGAATTTTATGGCCTTGCTTTCAAAGCCAACAAAATTTGAGTTTTTAATGCAAACATCGCGCACATAAAATAGTTTTCCGGGCCCGAAAAGTTATCGGGACTTTCGAGAAACGGGTCCCTGGGAACGATTTTGCGTGTAGAATGTATTCAATAATGTCAAGAGCTCGAGTTCGCGCCAAAAATTCCAGCGAGCTAGGCGGAAATGCCTCAAGACTGCAAGACTGAGCTGATTATAACAGATTGAGACTGTTAGCAGTTTCTTTCTGGATAGTCGAGAGGGCGCGCGAAGTAGCTGAGAGAGCGAGCTATGAACAGCGCGGCGAGATTGGAGCGAGGAGAAAAAACGAGAAGAGACTGGGCCCCCCTCCGCACGCTCGCTCCATCGACTATCCAGAAAGGGACTGCTAGCAGTCTAAACAGACTAACTTTAGAACACAACAGTTGACTGCCTCTTTTGTAATATGTGCACACCGATATGGAAATGCAAATCAGCTTCGAGATAGTGATAAGAGGAGAACTACAGTGGGAGACCTTGTTTAATCAGGTGTTTGTTATGACTACACAAGACAGTCACGTTTTGGCAAATAGAGAGCAAGGCTATTCACATGTTACATTATACTTGTGGTCCTTATTTGTGATTTTATTAAAAAAAAAACATCTGTTAATTACACAATTTCAAAGCCGGGATACTCTGAGCTTGTCTTTTACATTTGACGATGACGTATAATTTCCTACTCAAACACAACCGGCTTGTTATGTACAGCTTGACTTACACTCAACTCCCCTTGAAGCACAGTTCTTTAAGTCCCGGAGACTATGTTCATGATATTTTACTCTTTTTTGCTCACGAGGTCAAAATATAACAAACATTCGGGCCAAGGTCTATTGAGTTTTCAGAAATGTCATTCAATTTTGTCCGGATTCCAAAAATATGGTTCATAAAATCCCCTAAAGCCCATATTCCCGGATATACCAGAGTACCAGTCCCCGGCATTCGCTTTGCAGATCTTGTTTCCTAACCGACAAGTCTTCGGTTATAGGTTCTTGCTTGCCTTGTTGAACCAAAGTTTCTTCGTTGACAACACCCATGCCTTGAGAGAAGAACTCTGGAAAAGTCGCTAGGGCGATGCTAATGTCCTGGGCATTGAACTGATAAAAGTTTTTTCTTGGTGATAAAACCTTTTTTGCCAAGCTTTGTGGGCTGCTTTCTTCCTTGCTTGAACTGTCATTAACTTTAACCTCTTGCAGTGATGGTTGCCCGTACAAATTTTTCGTTGGCTCTCTCTTTGCGCGGTCGAGAGTGGAAATTATGTCATTCTCCTTGCCATCTCGCGTGGATTGTAATTTCATAGCTTCTCTGGAATTCCTCTTGCTTTCGTCGTATTCCACAATAGAATGGTTATACTGGCTTGAGCGACACATTCTGACCGATGGAGTGAGATCTTCTCTTTGATTTAGTCACGCTTTGAAGGACTTCAACTAAATGTACAACTCAGTCCACAAGATGTTTGCTTTGACGCTTGAAAACTCTTTACACGCTTTATTACTCTTCTAGCGATTACCTGCGGCGCGATTGGCTAAACAGTTTCGGGTATGTTAACACAACCTGATTTCGAATTCTGTTGGATCACGTACACTCCGAAAACAAATGAATATTTAATCGGGTTTTTCTTGATTGCTTTTGTTTGAACCGATACATTGTTGCCATTGTTTTCTGAATCAAATCTTGAAATTTTGATTGAACGGTGCGTTTTCCGCGGTCCTTGGATTCATATCCCGCATTATTTCGTTTCGGTTTACTTAAGCTGTTTCGCTTTATTACTAAAAACCTGTTAATGTAGCTTGTCCATGCTCTTTCCTGTAGCAAGTACCGTTCCGTCGTAAAAACGCAAATTGTGTTCAACCAGCTGGATCGAAATGCAAAATATAATTTGTTGTTCTAAACTAGAAGTCGGATTCTTGAAAACAAAAGCTGTCTTTAATTGGATCACCACCGGGCGGTATCTCCTGTGTAATTTAATAGATATGTTCAGGTAAAACTCGCCGTATAAAGAAACCTTATTTCTTCTGTTAGAACATTAGAAATCGTGACAAACCATGTTGCGAAACGCAGAGTTGCTTACCAGGTATAAACAGTGAATTATAGAAATGGTGCAAGTTGTTCGGATTTTTCCTTCAGATAAACATTCGTTTTGAAGACAAAATTTAAAATTAAAATTGGAGAACTTGGTGTGCAAATATATTTTTCAAGGCCGTATAAACCTTATTTTCACGCAATATCTTAGCGCATTCGATCAGTTGCTAGTCTGATTTGGTTTCATGTACCCATGTTTATCTCTTCAGCATTGACACTCAATAAATGACCGATTTGGTATCTTGCTTTGATCTGTTTGATGGAAATAGCACGGTAGCAAATTACACTCAGCATAGTATAACTTACGGGCTTTTCAGTTCAATCACTTTGGAGTGAATTCTAGTTAAAACTAAATTTTGTTTTTCAGGTTGAGTGGGTATTTGAAGTCTCGTAAGGACGTGGTTGGTAACATGTTATTATCTGTTTTGATTATGTTTTTTGGCAATCTCACAGAAAATATGAGTAGGCTTGTTATCAGAGGTTTTAATTAAAGTATTTTTTTATTGCTATATCGAGCCCTGTAGTGATTCAGATTCCAGTTTCGATACTTTATTTCTCCTAACCACAGCTGCATAGAGCCAGTTACCTACTCAAAGAGAATTTTTTGTTTGATCGCCTGTGTGTGATTGGGTTAATCGGTTTCGAGAATTCTCATTCGTATCGAGAACTAAATAAGGAATCTAATAAGCGAACCACGAATTTAGGAGTGAGATCTAATTCATTAATTTAAAAGAGAATCACTGTAAAAATTGTCACCAGAAACGTTGAAGAAAGAAAAGGCTTTTTTAATATTAAAGATGAAAATTTCGAAATATCACCATGTGAACTAAGATACGTGAGGTTTCTACGATAGAATGTTTGCGTGGTCAGTAGCACGCGTTGACTCCTTAGGCACTTTGAGGCGCACGTTTTATCGATAAGTGTTCGTTTAAAATAACATCTTGGTAATGTGATTTAACATCAGTATGAGATGTTATTTAATTATCAGATGTTTCAATTTTATTTTTCTGGTTAAATTTTTGCACTTGAAAGTGATTGAAAAAGAAAAAAAAGAAAAACAAACAATTCACAAACAGGATTTTTTCTTTATTTGCCGGTGAACCTTCTGACTATAAGCTGAAGATTCATACGGACTTCTTTTCACGTTCGTGTTTTCATTTCTGCGTGGCCATGGTAGAGAACATCAATAAAGTATTCAAACAGACATCTCTTAGTGATACGATTATATTAAGGAATACATTTCGGGCACGATCACGTTGACTGGGGCGAAGCATTTGTAGCTTCAGTGCAAAGTTATGAATCTCTCCAAATATTATGTGTTGCAAAATATCGTGAAAGCGAGACATTATTTTATTGCAATCATTTGAAGATAGTGTCTCCAGAAGTTCTGTTTCAGACCATAATGAAGTCGAGGATATTACAAAATTATACACTTAAATAGAAGTTTTATTTACTCAATCGTGAAAACGACGATATGTCTCGTGAATCGCAAGCGAAATAACCACAGCGTGTAACCGCGATGATTTTACACGAGGCAAAAACGCCGAGATGGGGGAGGGAGGGAGGCATGACCACATCATACAGCATAATCAGGAAAAAGTATAACGGGAAAGTACTCCTAAACAACTATAACTTCATCTCAAAGGTTTGAAACGTCTGAAGTACACATGCTTCGAGATTTGATTTTGGTAGTGTATGCAGATTAAAGACAACATCTTTCCTCTCAAAATATAAACACCTTTTGGCAGAGTCACATACCATGCATGGCTCATTTGGGGGAGTCCACCCCCCGGACATCAATCACGTGCGGGAGCTTTGTAACGGATTGTTTCACGTTTTCTTACACGGAGACGAACAGTGTTTAACAGTTGATCACGTTTTGTTTCAACGGTGTTGATTTTTAAGAATTGGCAAATCATAACTTATTGGGGACAACCTCTCTCTCAGGGACAAAATGAAATGCAATTCTAGCTCTGAAAACTTCGTTTCTCCTTTATGGTGGTACGGGTGGATCTTTGCACTACTCGGCGAGAATTGAGAAAATTTTAATTTAAAAATCAGTTTTTGTCTGTATCTGGCATAGTTCTACGGTCAAAACATCTGATTCCCGCCTCCTTTGTGCTTTCATAAATTAAATCTATCCGTCTTTGTCTAAACGTTTGGGACTTTTTCATTAACTACACCACGGAAAATGGGAAGAAACGGATCCAACTATGGTGATTTTTGCTTTAACAGTTACTCAGTTATGTTTAAATCCGCAATTTGATCGGTGCAGGTAGATTGCACTTCGATTGCACCGGCCAAAACATCCCAGTTCATTCAATTTTGCAATAACGCCCATTTCTCGATCTTGGGAACACGAATTACCAAGTGATAAAATTTTGCTCGACACTCTTGGTAGAGAAATGACGGAAACTGATGGTACATTAAAGTACTCAGCGATAGCACTTTATTTAATGTTTAAAACATATGATACAGTTGATCGTCAGTAATTCTAGCTAGCTAGTAGCAAATTACAATATTTTGGCCCTCCGGCAACAGCTTTTCTGCAAGAACTTTAAAGCATAAAGTATGAATATCGAAGTGGTCGTTTTCAGGTTTGTGTGTTGCGTAGCCGTTGCTCAGCGGAAGAAAAGGATTGTTTTTGTTCTAAATTGCATACACTGTGCTGTGAACTAACGCCTCGCTTCAGGATTTTCAAGCCTCACGTGAACGAACAGTTCATGACAGTTCTTCACGTTTCTTCGTTTCTGTTTAAAAATATCCAAATTCATAAGCTGCTGGCCACAACCAATGCCACTGCTTTGAAAGAATCAAATGCAATTAGAGTGGTGATGCTAGCGGGTTAATAAGAAAACATGTATTGTTTTTTTTTCGTGTTATGGCAGGACCTCTCACGGCACCCGGCTTCACACATATCCTATAATTGCGAAAATCAGAAGTGTGTGTTCTTGATAAGGCACGTGCCCACGAAACTTCGCACAAATTCAATCGAATACAGTTATTGCATTTTGTGCAACCGGCTTAGTCTACCTTGTCTTAATAATTCAAACTCTTTCCTTGCCCACAGTTGAGTATGTGAAGTGATTGGCCGTGTCATGTTTATCGATGCTTAGTTAGTTATTCGGTCAAATAAAATAATTATACTCCTCTGTATCAATGTCATACACTTATATAGAAGTTTTACTCAATCGTGAAACGACAACATGTCTCGTGAATCGCAGGCGAAATAACCACAGCGTGTAGCGTTATACAGCACAATCAGGAAAAAGTACAACGGGACTCTTTAGCTTCATGTCAAAGGTTTCAAACGTCTGAAGTATACATGCTTCGAGATCTGATTCTGGTAGTGAAAGGCAGATTAAGTCAACATCCTTTCCCTGTTTCAACCAAACAAGAAAAAGACCCTTTTGGGGGAGCCACATACCTTCGTTATATTAACGGGACCCTCGCGGATACGGATCACGTGCAGGAGCTTTGTAACGGAGAGTTTCACGTTTTCATACACGGAAACGAACGGTGTTTATCAGTTGATCACATCTTGTTCCAACGGTGTTGATGTTTAAGAATTGGCAAATATAATCATAACTTATTGGAGGACAACCGCTCATTTCTTTTCTCTTTTATGGCGTTACCGGTGGATTTTCACACTAATCGGCGAGAATTGAGAAAATTTTGATTTAAAAATCAGATTTAGTCTGTGTCTCGTTTAGTTCTATGGTTACTAAATTAAATCGTTCTGTCTTTGTCTAAATATTTAGGACTTTTTCATTAACAACACCACGCAAAATAGGAAGAAACGGACCCAAATATGGCGATTTTTGCTTTAACAGTTACTCGCTTATGTAAAATTCGCAAACTTATCAGTGCAGCTAGATTGCACTTCAGTTGCACCAGCCAAAACATCCCAGTTCATTCAATTTTGCAATAACGCCCATTTCTCGATCTCGTGAGCAGAATTACCAAGTGACAAAATTTTGCTCGACACTCTTAATAGAGAAATGACGGAAACTGTATCGTACATTAAAGTATTCAGCGATAAGACTTTATTTAAAACATACGATACAGTCTACCGTCAGTAAGTCTAGCAAGCTAGAGACAGCTTACATTATTTTGCCCCTCCGGCAACAGCTTTTCTGCAAGAACTTTAAAGTATAAAGTATGAAATAAAGAAGTGGTCGTTTTGAAGTTTATGTGTTGCGTAGCCGTTGCCCACTGGAAGAAAAGGATTGTCTTTTGTTCTAAATTGCATACATTGTGCTGTGAACTAACGTTCGCTTCAGGATTTTAAAGCCGCACGTAAACGAACAGTTCATGACAGTTCTCCACGTTTCTTTCTTTCTGAAACGTGCTGTTTTAAAAAATCCAAATTCATAAGCTGTTGGGGACAACCAATGTCACTGCTTTGAAAGAATCAAATGCAATTAGAGCGGTGATGCAAGCGGGCTGATAAGAAAACACCTATTGCTTTTTTTTTTCGTGTTATGACAGCACCTCGTACGGCACCCAGGTTCACACATACCCTATATTTTTGCAGCTGCATATTCCTGCAAACAATTTTTTTGTGTGTTTGTTGTTATTATTATTCTTATTCTTATTCTTCTTATTATTATTATTACATTTATTTATATACGGCTAAAATTCATCCGGTAATCTTATGTAGTAAAAATACTAATCTAAACATTACTGCCGTAAACAGCTTTTCATGAATGCCGCGTCTCTATGTCTCTAACTTATAAAAGTATAACTGCACCATGGCTTGTTTTGTTTCCTAAAAAAATTGAAAATCTCACATCAAAGTATCCTGAAACATTAAAATGAGAACTAATTGCAAGTAATAATATGGAAATGCACCAGTGGCCTTTTCTCCCCTGATCCTAGAGAGGATTGAGGAGCCAAATGAAACAGTGCTTGCTTACACTTGCGCTTTATTTTGTAGTTTATACAAGACTGGATCCAATTTGCCTTCTTCATGCAAGTGGAAAACAGGAGACTGCTTGCTGTTTAAGTGATGATTTATTAAATGTCATCATCAAGCCAGTGTGACTATGAGTGAATACATGCAACCCAGGAATTTAAGTTAATCTTTTCTCCGAGTTAGAGTTTCATTGCACTTCGAAGAATTCTTGATTACTGAGTAATGGTAACTGGACTCAGTGGAGCACAATTCAGGGAGTAATTGGGCGAGTTACTTTAAATTAGCCGAGCGCGTAGCGCGAGGACGATTTGAAATTACGAGCACGATTACCCTGATCTATACAATAGGAAGTCCAGTTAATCCTATCTATAACAAAATGTGTGCCCCTCAGGGATATATTTTTAATTATCAGTTTTTCAAGCAGTGGAGAAAGCTATAAAAAGAACCCCCAGTTCTTGTTATAGAAACGATTAATACAATAACCTAACTTTAACATTTAATGCTTTCAAGGTCCTCAGAAGAGATTATTTTTAATAGAGGGTTTAGTTACTGATTTTAAGACATAACCTGCTGATTAATGATTAATCTTTATTTAAACACGGAAAATCATCAGTTACAAATGTACTAAAAACTATTATAAAAATATCCTAATATAAGCTACAAAAACCAACTGGTTTACATGATTGCCTTGTGGGAGCTAAAGAAGAAAAGAAAGCTTTCCTTCTTTTTGAAAACCCCCAGAGAGTTACAGAGGCCCTAAGATCCTGGCAGAGAATTCCATAAGGCGGTACCACTAGCTGACACAAATTAATAGGACGTTTCTGCTCGGGCCTCTCAGACAATCCCCACTGAGCTAGTATGAGTTCTAGCAGTTTATACTTGCCTTTCACGTGATATTAAATTTTCAAAGAACTGATCAAGCCTTCTAACGTTCAGTTCCTAATCAAAAAATTTCAACCAGAAATCAATGCAGTCCTGCTCTTTTGGGCTTCCTTGACTCCTCGTGTTTCGATTTCTGCACTGTGAGCTTGGAGAGGGAAGCGATGGAGCCGGGATCAATCCGGCGTCCTCCCAGGAAGTCCCCTTTAGAGGCGAATCGGAAGAGGAACTTTCAGCAGGAGCTGCGCGTAAAACTACTGTAAATTTAGCGCGACTCTTGAGTACTTTTGCTGTAAGTGTAGCATGATCTTGTATTTCTGAGCCGTGCAGCTCATTTGCAGTCAGTGAGCTTTGCAGAGCGACTTTACTCTTGTTCGTCCTCGGCGGACTGGCTGCTCGTGTTGTCGCAAATTCGTCTCCTTCCCATACTGGACGGGATGCTAGTCCATTGCAGGGTTACCCCCCGGCAGTATGTCGCCGGTACCCATTTATACACCTGGGTGGAGAGAGACAATCATGTGGGGCAAAGTATCTTGTCTAAGGAAACATCAGGATGGCAGGGACTGGGCGTCGAGCCGCCGACCTTCAGATCTAAGTCCAACGTACTTACCACTACACCACCACCCCCCCCCTCCCCCAAAGAAAATGTGGGTGAAAATAATACAATGGGAAGATTGTCTGAGAAGGTTAATTTTGCAATTACAATGATCTCTGTACACAGTATCCTGGGACCGTATCTGCAGTAGGTTTTGATAACATGTATCGGGGAAGAGGATATGTACATTCTCCTTATTGGACTCCATACATTTTGTTTGGGACTATTTGAAAAAACTTCTTTACATAACTCTCATGACCTGTGTGTGTAATACTGCACTAATTCGATTAGGAGAAATTTGATGCCGATCACTAAAAAGGACTTGCCACTTGGTGTTGAGGATCTTCTAGATATAGTCTCGGATGGGCCAGTATAAAAAAAGCCCTACTAACCAAATTAATTACTTAAAGGCGAAGGGCCTCAAGGCCTCCTATAAGGCGAAATTCGGTTTCTTTGAGAAACAAAGCGGCACCACCCTACCAGTGCCTCCGTGGAGCAACGTCTTACTCTCACCCTCCCGTTGAGTATTATCACGCGCGAGTATGGTGCCGTATGAATTTCTCACGTGTCATTTGATTTACCATAACGCGCTCTTTTTAGAGTTACAGAGGGTTGGCAGGTGTAAAAACCTGAAGTTGTTTAGGTTAGAGAACCAGGGGAGTAATGTTTATTTAGCTTATTTTATGGCCCCAAACGTTCGAAGCAAGATTAGAAGTAGCCTCTTCCAGGTTCTTAGATAGTATGAACGGAAAAAAAAGACCTAGCGAAAGCGAAACGCGTTACAGAGGACGGAACAAAAAAGAAACAAAACAAAACAAAAAAAAAAACCAACAAAAACAAAAACAAACAAACAAACAAAAAAAAACTTTGGCGCGCTTTTTTATTTTAGCGTTTGCTTTCTTTCTTCCTTTTGTTTGTGCCAGCCGGCTATCTTGGAACCTTGGCACATCGTAGGAAAGATTTCAGTTCCACAAGAGAAACTATAAAAGCTATCTTTAGATGTGACTTTGCCCGCCAGGTCATCCTGTCTGACGACTCCCGCGTCTTGCACAAACGTGTGAAGAGTCTGGTTGCTTTCCGTTTCGATCTAGCCATAGCCGGCTGTCGTTGGTAAAGAGAGGAAAATCAAATCAAAACAAAACAAAAAACACGAAACGACCACAAGTTTGTGTTTTTTCAACTGTCATGGACACGTCGTCCTACCTGTGACCTGTGACTTCTTAGTGTCGACAGCAAAAACGGCTCACATGAGAAAACAGCCCATGATTGAGGGCAGAAGATATATGTTGTTTATTTAATGAAATGTACCTACGTACATTTATATGCCAGGCTATATTTATTAAAACAAAACTAGCGACCGGAACAGAGACTTTGAATCGGTTACGGTACCAAGGAACAATATTAATAGCCGAGTTGTAACTTTTCTGCCGTGCTCAATTCCCTTAACCGGCCAGAAATGAATAAATTTCTACCTAACGGATTGAAGAAATTAAAATTTACATTGTGTAAATTTTGGTGACACTTCCTTTGACAATGTAATCTTCAATGTATTAGTATCAACCATCCGCTTATTGAAATTAATGGAAGAACTCGTTACCGCCATAGAATGAATCGTCGGCTTTAAAATGTCGAATTTTGCGGTAAAATGTCCGTCAAATTTAGAACTTTATTTGGAACTCACTCGTGAGCAACCATCTCTCTTAAGTGGACACCTTCTTTAAGTCCCGTTGGAATCAGTTCCCCGGCCGAGTCAAACACTATTTGGAATTATTTGCTTCGGCAATCTCGTTTAACCGACCAGCCTAGCTTCCTGAAATTCTGTTTGATTCAGTTCAGTCTGTGATTAGCATTGTACTGAGAATGTCTCCCAAACGCCCATCTCCCTAAACCGACCACCTTCCTACAATCCCGTTTGAATCAGTTCTTCGAGGCAAAAACATACGCACTGTATTTAGAATCACTTATGAGCGAATCTGTCATAAACATCCGACTTTATTGATTTGGAAAGTGATTCCGTTGCACCTAGGAAGGCTTTTTTCCAGTAGCGTGGACTGCTTTGCTGCTAAAGTCGAATATCAAAGCGTGCATATATGGTTCTGGCTGGTCGGAATCGAGTGAAATGCCATCACGCGTTTTGTCGGTTCATACCTCAGTATTCACGTGTTGTAAGCTGAACTGAAGAGACTCTAGTAGCAGGTGCGTAAACTAATTTGTTTAAAAGTGCAAAGTTGTCCAACATTTGTCAATGTCAGTTGCGTTAATTTTAAGTAATTTCACAATAAGCAAGCTGCTAAACCTTTCAGTATATTTCTATTCCACACGCTGCAGTAAACCCGCTTACAGCACACTGACTGGGGTTCTTTCACTGCGGTATAATACGGCAAGCTACAAGGACTAAAACAGCCATGGAAAATCAAATACTCGGAAGAAAAGTATTTGATGAAGATAGAACATTACAGTATGAAAAAGAGGACGAAGAATTTCCAAAACTACAGGCTAAACCAGCAGCTTCTAAGACAAGGCAGACACAATTGTCAAGAGGATTTCCGGCAAACAAGCTGCTTATGGCGGATTTCACGATGAAATCCAATTCTAACGAGAGGAGACAACCTATACATTCCTATTACCCTGCTACAGTGGTAAGTGCGGGATATCATTCCGGATACCCTACCGATCCTGAGCGGCCACTGAAAGGAACCCCCTGGGAAGACGCCGTATTAAGTCTAGAATCGGTCAGAAATCGAAAGTGTAGCAGGCAAAGAAGTGTAGAAGAGCAACAGTGCATCAAGTTCTTGGAGCTATTTGGTTAGAGACTGGCTGGCACTGGTTGACTGGTCTTAGGACCTGTCAGGAAAAGGTCATATGGATAGCGATAAACCTTGAGCGCCAAGGAATATTTTGATGTGGAGGTCTGAAAGGAAAAATCAGAACTAACTTTAAAGTTTCTGGAGCTCTGTGCTCTTCTCAGCTGTCTTTCCCCATAAAGCAGAATCAGTTTAAACAAAGTCAGTTAATTTGGACGTTTTTTTAAGAATATTAAGGGAACATGTTCTGATATGTGATGAATTCTCCCAGCTAATTAAAAATGTATGGGGACCATTAGATAGAATTTGCATGTAGATTATGCCGTTAAATTTACAAGGTTCCAGGGACATTAGGGCGAAGTGTACTGATGTGTGGTTAAATGCTCCCAGATAGTATTAAAGAATTGTATTAGGCGGGATTTGTGTGTACATCCCTTCCTTAAGAACATTAGTGGGAAATGTTTTGATATATTACAAATGTAGGGTTGCCAAATGGAGAATTTTTATACAAACTTAATAAACTTTAACGTTTTTAGCAATACTGAGGAAAAAGTGTTTAAGTTATTCTCAAATTCATTCAATGAATGTTGTCATGAAGGTTTTCCAATGCCCCGAAATTCTAACTTGCGCGCGGATGCAATGTTAATTGGGTCTACTTGCATAAATGAACAGAAAGACGAAACATTTTACTGTCGCGTAATTTTTACCTGCGTATAGACACAAATTTAATTGGGTTTACTTGCGTAAGTAAAATGGGAAACGATATACAAATTTTAAGGGTTTGCGTAAAAGTGATAAGGTTGAACGCTGTAGAAATTTTACATTTACGCACGCCATTCAAGTGTCGTCTCTCATTTTGTTTCTACGGACGTGGGAGAGGCATAATGAGGGTAAGGCTTTGGCGGTTAATGGTACGTAAAAAAGCCGTTTGACAGTGATGTCTACGACATATGTGACTAGTGTTACGACTATTTGAATGGATCGCTAAACTTTATGCATCAGCGTGAATGGGGAATTACACTTTGCACTACACTGAATCTTTCAATAATAATAATAATAATAATAATAATAATAATAATAATAATAATAATAATAATGATGATGATGATGATTTATATAGCGCTTTACAATATTTCATATTAACTGGAGGAATTTCCATGGAATTTCGGAATATCTCTACGAATTTTCAACTATTCTCCACAATTTTGAATTTTTCATGCTAACGGGCGCCTACTTTTGAAACCTCGATTTAAATCTTACTGTTCATGCATCCTTTCCCTTGTGTTCCGCCCTCGCGTCTCGTGCTTCCTAACCCTCCTCTCCCCCACTCCTCTCTCTTCTCTTTTAGCGCCAGCCGCGCAGGCTAGATTGAAGACTAACGCCCAGGACGATAATAGCCTGAAAAAATAGCCGACGTTTCGCGAGGTCGCCACTTGAGTCCTCGCAAAACGACGTCTGAGTAACGAGTCCAGAAGTTCCATAATGATGACGCGTCACTACAGAGAGCTAGGTAGTGCTTTTGATTGGTTGAAACGAAATTCCCTCGCGATTCAACCAGTCAGAAGCACTACCTAGATCTGGGTAGTGACGCGTCAGCAGTATGGAATTTCTGCGCTCGTTACTCAGACGTCGTTTTGCGAGGGCTCAAGTGGCGACCTCGCGAGACGTCGGCTGTTTTCTCAGGCTAGGACGAAAACTGCAATAGTGCATACTAACCAACTCAAATTAACCGCCATACGTTTTACGCGAATAATATTTGTCCGGAGTTGAATATGAGTCCACCAAGGAGACAACGTGGTATAAAAGTCCACTTACCAATTAATGTAAATTAATAAGATGCACAGGATGAGAATAAAAGGGGAAACACCATCTTGTTTGCGAGACACTATTACAAAAAAGTAATTTCACCAAAATACGATTTTTTAAAAGACTCTTTAAAAAAATCACATTTTGGTGAAAATGGGATTTTCTTTACGGAGACTAAAGAACGAATTCTGAATGTCATGGGAAAGTCTAGATAGGCGCCAACGGTCAAATTACTTTATTAGCTCAGATGGACAAATTAATTGCAGTACAAGGCAAGATGGTGGCCATATGGCCGGTCACGACTATTTGTGATCATGCTACTATTTTTGTTTGTCAAACAATAGTTCGTTGGTAACATCACACATCAGCATGTGAAGCGTTATCAGAATCAGCAGTGACCAAACAATGATCAAATGTTAGAATAGACTTTGTTAAGTCAGCTGATAAAATTGCAGTTCGAGGTTAGATGATGACCATATGGCCGATGACGTTTTTGTGATTATGGTACTATTTTTATATATCATACAATAGATAATTGACAACATAACACATCAGCATATGAAGCGTTAGCATAATCAGCAGTAACCAACCTTACATGGCACCAACATTAAGAAAAGTAGCCGAGGTAAGGGATCTTTCTTTTTTAAAAAAAAAAAGGTGAAGAGATTGAATTCAGTTCAGTACAGCATAGTATTATAAGAGTAGAATAACCAAAAAACCCTTTAAATGTCCCAATGAACAATGCAATAATGACAAGCTGATGTCGGGGTACGAAGTTATGATGACAGGGCACTTTATAAGCGTCACAGTATGCATTTTCAATTGAAAGGTATGGCAGTCTGCACTTTTGTCACGGATCGATATCAAGATTAATGATATATGCTGCTCATATGCGTAAAACTACTTATGCACTACTCATAACGAACCTGTGAATTGTCTTTTAATGGTCCAAAATTTGGCAGGTAAAAAATGCAATGTCAACGAATTGCGTAGAACTTTAATTGTTCCAAGGTTTAAATTTGATGGCAAAAACGAGAAGGCAGTAGAGGAGCTAAGAGATCATTAATGCTCGAGGATTTTTTTCACAAGATCAGAGCAGACCTGAACCTGGTAAGTGACTGGAAAAGTATGGATTTATCCTTGCATAGCTTAATAGTTTTCCGATCGAGGTTTGTTCTGTCTTGCGTAAAACTTGAAAATATCCATTTACCTTTTGATTAAACAAGCAATACACAAAAAATCCTCATATGAGGAATTTATGTGTACTGTATTATAAGACAAGACAAACTCCCTCCTGCTCCCCTTAAGAAAAATAGGAGTATTTTTCGGGAAGCGGGCGGCTGCACACATGGAGAACCTACTCAGGCTAAGACGAACAGCACAAGGTTTTTGCAGATACTAGAGGTTTAGTGAAATAGCGACATACATTAAAGCATGGATTTGTTGGCCAGTCGGATAAGACCATGTACATCGCTCTGGCCTTTCCCTTTGTGATTTTCTTCGTATTTATACTTTTGCTCTACGGCTTGCCTGTATTAAGTGTCATCTGTAATATGCTACATTCCAATTCGATTCCAAACCTTGTGATCACTGAGTTAACTGGGAAATAGCCTGCTAGCGGGCTCACTATGTTATTCGCGCGAGTAACTTGGCGCCGAAGCAGCGATTTGGGAGCCAGCGAGAAGAATGGGGCGAGTAAAAGTAATTTTCCTCGCCCCATTCTTCTCGGCGGCTCGCAAATCACGGCTCTGCCGCCAAGATACTCCCGCGAATAACACACTAAGTGAGCCTGCTCGCAGGCTAACTGGGAAATGATTAAAGTCGAACCTCCCGGTGCGGCCACCTCTCCGGTTTGCGACCCCTTTTCCAAAATACCAAAATGTTGTCATTCAAAATCACTATAGGCGACCACCTCTCGTAACCGGCCACTTTTTGGCTGCTAGTGACAGCGGGAGCCGCTGACAGTTTGAAACCTTCTATTGTTTATAACCTCCGGTAAGTGACCATTTGTCACACAATCCCGCCTCATCGGTGCAAATTGTGTAGAGTAGTGCTGTACGTACTTGTGACGTACTTGACTCCCTGTGATTTGAACTCTTGTAAGCGAGCACCTCCCGTAAGCAACCACTAGGCGTGAAATTTTGGGTGGTTGCTATCCGGGAGGTTCAGCTTCAACGATATCTACTTGATTCAAGGTAATCAACAAGAAGCGTATTTCCTGTAGTCAGAATGACACCTTCTTTACTTTCCTTCAATTCGATTTTCGTGAAGGTGTTACTCAAGTACATTCAGTTCCAAAATAAGTTGAACATCACATGTAAGGTTATCAGACATGACACGCTCCAATCTAAGTTTGCAGTGAATATTCAGTTCTCAGTGGCTTTTTACAGTACTGAGGACTATTACATGAGTATCCCGCTGTAAGATCTTCTCTGAACTTCTTCTATTTTCTCGCTGAAATTTTTTGCATGTCCTGTCAATCGTGTTCCTCCTGGTTCGTGGATGGCTTTTGATAATTTCAAAATGTAGGCTAATTATCGTTTCATCAATAAACAACTGTCCCGCCGTCTTAAAAGGTTAAGTTCCATTTGCTTGTTTTTGCCAAAAAATAATAAATTAAGAGCTCTGCACGGAATCTGGTCTTCCTTTCATCTTCCTTTCAGTTGAACTACGAACGCAAAAAAACAAGTTTCTGCCACTCAGATTTAAAGAATCTAAGTGAAAAAATCAATTGTATGTTACCAAACTCGTTGACAACGAAAATTCCAATATGAAAATATTGAGGATGCTGAAGTTATAAATCTTATGCGGCCTGTATACGGTCTTGTCAAATTCTTGCACAAGCTCAAAATAAGGATCTAACATACTTTCTTGTATTTTTATTATTATAACAATTAGTTTTTTTTTTCACTGCTACCTTCGACTGTTGCGCAAAACTGAATCCTTTCATGAACCTTTCTGTTCGTGATATCCACTGCAGACCTATTGTCAGTGGCTAAACAAGCAGTGTCTACCAATGTTCAATATTGTCTGAGTTTTGCGCCAAAAATGCCGGGCTTCGATGGCACTGCACGAAACGTGAGCTCGTATTGAAAACGGTGTTTTAACAACTCATCATCAGAGAAAAAGTAAACAATCATCTTTTTTCCATAATTGATTAGAAGTCTAAACATGAAAAAAAAAAAATAAGAAAGGAAAGGAAAACTAAGGCAACGTTTACACGAACTTGTGAACGCGCAAGGTTGTATTAAAATTATTCTTTGTCCCTTTCGATGTGGTTGCTCATCTAACATGTGGGGCTTGAAAACGGAACAGTCCCAAGTGTCAACTTCTGTGTCAATGTAAAGGGTGACAGGGATTTTAAGGGTCGGCCTTTTTCATGAAACCACCTTGCTACTCGCTATATCGCTTTTGCATCTAAAAGCAGACAATTGGCGGTGAGATAGAAATTTTCTAGTTACGCAACCGGTTGATTAAATTTAAGCAACTGAAATTTTGCTAAGTCAAGTACAGCTGTTGTCCTCACGTACTCAAAAGAAACCGGAAACGTCTTTTGTTGAAAATATCTCTACACGAAGACAACGCCAGAAGGAATTTATCGCGCCCCAGTAAATTTCTTTGATTTGCCAAAGGCTTAAGATTCTGAAAATTAAAGTTGAACTTTTTTCTCATTTAATTAGAGCAGAGCACCAAACCCATATTAAATGCGAACAAAGGGAATGTGCTTTGTTAACACGGCATTATAAGTAGACCAGACTCAAACACACTCAAACAAACAGCTCAGAATATTCTAGTTTTCGTTAATTGTTGTTTCGCTTCTTTGGAAGACAGTACGCTAGATCCAATAATTAAATGGAATAAGGGAAGCTTGGTCTGGTCTTTTTTTCTTATTTAATTACCCGAAACAAAAACCGCCCTAAAATAGCAATTTGCTTTGTAATTTATGCTGATTCATGGCTGGTCGGTTCAATGAAGTGCTAAATTAATTTTGTAAGCTAATTAATGATTTTCTGTCCTTTTCATTTAAAGTCAAAGCACGTTCGAGCTTTGTGCTCAGTCAACAACCCACAGCCGAGAGTAAAGAGTTGCGATTTTATCCTCTTCAGGTCCACTGAACTCTAGGTGAAGCGGACTACTTCAGCACACAGCTTTTATACCAGTGCAAAGTTGGCAAGCTAGTATATGAAATCAACGCGGATATCAATGGAACAGCACTTCCCGGAAAATTTTATAGGAGGACAAAGGAGCTCAATTGCAACATCGGATTTCAGCGAAGAGCTAGCCACGTCTCAAGCGCACGGTAAATTCCTAGCTCCAGACTTCGGTTTACTGCAGCAGCAATCACCAACTTCTGTTACAGTCCCAACTACAGAAAGCAAGAAAACGCCTCGCAAAAGATTTAGCAGAAAGTCCCAACAGAAGAGCAGAACCCAAAAGGCTTTGATTCGCCTTCAACCAATCAGTGCTTCACTTTGTTTCGGTGGAAAATCAACTCTCCGGGGCACGCCGTGGGAAGACGCGCTCAGTTGCTCTGCTGAATCTTCGCCGCAAACTGGAAAGCGCACGATAAAAGCGGAAAAACAAGAGCAGAGAACTTTAAACGAGACAAAAATTATCGCGTTTTGGAAGCAGTTTTTTGGGTAGCGCAACTCACAAAGAAACCATCTATTGAAGAGCCCAAAAAGGACAGTTGTGCCGAAAAGAAGGAAATTTACAGCCGCAATCATTCGTGTCTACAGGACGTTTCTCAATTTTTGAATCCTTGCACTGGATTCGGTATCCGACCATTGAGACTTCCGAGGATGCAAAGGATTGACAAACTGGCTCAGTTGCACACAGACAATGAATGAATCCTATGATCAAAATTCAAGTTCAAGTGTAAAAAACTTTGTCTAACATACAAATGTATTGGTTGTCACAGAATTTAAAATCACGGCTGTATAAATTTTGGAAACTGTATCTTCGTATAGCAAGTATAACAGATAAATAAAGAAAATCGCAATGTTTTACCGACGCACTCCAACTGTAAGCGCGGTCCCGTTTTGTATGCAGAATTCCGGGGCACAATCGTTGTTCTCAATGGTGAAAGGTTGCCGATTACTTGAAAACATTGTCCTTTAAATTTGAAATGAACCGTTAAATTCAGCCTACAATCTTCTGGTCTTTAGTTATTTTAAATCATTAACTTTATTTTCTCTTCTACGCCTAAATAATTGGTTACCCGCGTTCACGATTTTCATTTTAGCTGGTCCCTTTACTGCGGAACTGATACAATCAAAAAACGGAAGTCTGAAAAGCACGCGTTTAATTCGAGTTTCCGGTTACTTTAAGTTTGTTTTTCACGTTGCTTGTTCCCATAGTAACGTAATGAAAATTTATTTCTCGGTTAATAAGTTTTGGTTGCTTGTACCGTTTTGTTTGTGAATTATAGTCAAAGGTGACTTCGAGATTAATCGAGATTAATCCGACTAGTCTTACAGGAAGGTATGTTCAAAACAGACATCACGGTAAAATTGTCTAATTTATTGCATCACCGAGATAACTT
The DNA here is from genome assembly GCA_964030785.1 of Siderastrea siderea. Taxonomy (NCBI): domain Eukaryota; kingdom Metazoa; phylum Cnidaria; class Anthozoa; order Scleractinia; family Rhizangiidae; genus Siderastrea; species Siderastrea siderea. Next base: position 29,466,865 of record OZ034969.1, read on the forward strand.
ATTCACCTACATTTCACAAATCCATTATTGTTTGTATTATTTCATCTTTCAGTGACTACAGTGTTGGAAGAGGTTCCAGTACACTTTTATGGTATCATTTTAGCGATTACATTGCGTCAAAGCCGATCTTACTTGCGTCAACAAAGCTACTTCATTCGATTACATTTCTCAAATGTAATTGTTTAGTTTTATGTTTTGGATAATTATAGTGTTGGACAACGCTTACTAAGTTATCCCCCCAGTTACCACCATTGTTTTGAATTGTTTGACTTAACGTTTAACCGACGTCAAAGCCCGTTATCCCTGCGTCAGCAAGAGTACGCAATTCACTAACACTGCCGGCACAGATGTAGAATTGTATTATCTAGGTTTCAATGATTATAGTGTTGAGCAAATGTAAAATTTCTCCCAAGGTAAAAGCACTGTCAGTTAAGGCTTATTATAACGGTTGTTTAACGTCACAGCCGATTATTCTTCGTCATACTCTGAGCGCTAGCTGATTTATTTGCTAGGTGCGTCAAAGGTCGCTAAGTTTCTGAAACAATTGCGTCACAGGCGCACCAAGCTGCTACAGATAACTATTTTTTGTTACTCTTTTTTGACCGATTGACTTTCGGAAAATCAGGTTACTTTTAAGTGTAAAAAGCCAATAATATCGTCAATGTTTCATTACATATCAGCTTTAAGAGGTACATTGAAAGTTAAGTGATTATCGCGACGGGGATCCGGTGTCTTTAAGACCTCAAAAGCCGCGGAGATAAACAGGGCCTTAGACTGCGAATTCGCTGTTGCTAATTTTTGAATTTTCACGTACCATGTGCACACTTTTCCACTCTCGTGTGCCCTCATGGAGTTCAAGGCAGTTTAGTTTTTCAAGACGCTTGTAAAAGAATCGACACTCGCTATCGACACTTTGATACGTTCTCTTTGAGTCTCTGAGAGTTTCTCGGCGTTGACAGTCGTTTGTACTTGTTCAAATACAGGGAGAAGCAAAATAATCTTGTTTATTGTTAGCAAGTTTTAAATTATTTGTTTAGGTTTGGTTAAATAAGTGCGCATCTTTCGTTCATGATCAAGAACTAGGGAAGAAATTTCAAGTGAGTAAAATATTGAAACCTTACTACCAAGAAATATGGCTAATTTCTGACATTTCTGGGCACCAGACGCCAGGAAGTTATGGCTGAGATAATAAAAATAAACACCAATTGCCAAATAAAGTAGAAAGATATGTTTTTCTTTGAAATTATTCAATTAACAAGACACATTTCTATGTTATAAATTGTCTCATAAGGCCAGTACGGTTACCGACGGAAATAAGTGTTCTTATGCAAATGTTGCAATCGGCAAAATTGTGTCGAGTATGTACTTGCGGCATGTAGGACTGAAAAGTAAGGTTAAAAAATATAAAAAATATATTATCACAACGACTTATTTCTTCGGAGTACGTGATGGCCCTCCTTAGCTTGTCAGCTGTCTTATTATAAGTACTTTTCCTTCTAAAATGTAAGATTGAGCGAGCAGAGCTAGTGACTAAGTAACTTTCACCTGTCGCTGAAAGCACGCAATGGCAAATACTGATTACTTCATTCGCCTGCAGTTGTACATTGCAGAAATGTGTCAACTGAATTATTTTATTGAATTATTTCATTTCAATGAGTAAAGTGTTAAATAGTGCCTTATTAAGATCATGTCTTCTAATCTACGAGCATTGTTTGTTTTGTATCTTTTTAACGGTTACTTTACACACGTAAAAAAAGACTATTGATCTGTCGTCTCTTGAAGACTGAGTGATGCTAGTTGCGTCACAGGCCGCCAAAATTCTAGAACTATTGCGCCACAGGAGCAACTAGCTGCTAAAAATGTATATTTTGCAGAACTTTTGAATACAGTGACTTGGACCATCAAGAAGCGATCTTATAGTGTCAAAAATCTTTATAGTCCCGACCCGACCGTAACCCGCGTAAAGCTGGAATCAGATCGAGATTGAGAGTTTAAAACTTTTTCAGTGAGATCTATCTAGTCTTGAAAACAAGCGTTTACCGAAGCTCTCCTTTCACTTTTGTACAGCCCCCGAATACACCGTCTTCTCATACTTTTTGTCACTTCCAGGCCACCCTCACGTTTTTGCTTCCAGTAGTTATCCTGATCTTTGCTTAAGACTTTTAGAGAACGATTTTATTTTGTTGTCTATCCAATTGTTTTTTGCTCCGTGTCCTGGCTTTTGGGTCCCTGTTGTACTTTTTTCGTCTCTGTTGTCTTTCTGTTGCCCTTTTTTTGCTCCATGTCGCACTCCATTTAGCGTATTTTTTTACGTGTCGTACTTTCCGTGTCCTCTGTCGTAAGTTTTTACTTTTTCTTTTTACTGCTTTACTTTTACTTACATTTACTCGCCCAGTCAGTCCTCTAAGTGCCCTCTGTCCTACGTAGGTTTCCTCTATTCGGATATCCTGTCCGATGCCTGATCTCGTTAGTACGATCTAACTCTGTTAACACGGCGGAATTTTTACGGCCTGTCGATGTTAGTTGCTAAATGTTGACAAAGAAGGCATCGTCATCTTTCCCTTAAAACAAAAAATAACGGACAAGAAAAGCCCCAGGGGCATTAGACCCCGCCGTTGTTCTCCCCCCCCCCCCGGGGGTGCAAAATATGTTGCGGTCACCCAAGATAACAGCCCTTGGCTGTGTAGCGAAAGACACGATGAGTATTTCTTTGGCCGAGCGAAAACCCGAGGTCTGGGGCAAGTGACCACCCCCCCTAAAAAAAACCACGAAAAAAAAAGGGTATTACTAGACCCCGTCCTGACGGCGGGGTAAAAAGCAGGGCCACAAGTAGAAGAGCAGGCGTGCACTGGCCGGGAATCGAACCTGGGCCTCTCGCGTGGTAGGCGAGAAATCTACCACTGAACCACCAGGGCTACAAAGAATCTGAAAATCTTTTATGTTTTCGTGCGCAGGATACGAGCAAGACAATCAACAGCGGTTTCGTTCACTTGATTCAACTATTTAAAGCAGGCCGCTTCTGACTCGAATAAAAAAAAAAAGAAAATGTGCCTATTAGAAAAAACAAACAAACAAACAAACAAACCTACCTTACTTCATTCATTCATTCATTTTGTTGTTGCTGTTGTTCTTGTTTTGCGGAAGAGCTATATTATCTCATGACGCTGGAGGAACTTCTTATAAAAGGTATTCATTTTGGCGTGACTGGTATTCAAAGACAACCGCGTTCACTGATGTTCGACAAAAAAAATTATCTGTGACATTTTTTTTATAATTCTCATGAAGGTCCATTTAGAATTACACACCCTAAGAGGTAACAAATCACTTATTTTAACCCCTAAAAGGCACAACGATCACTCTCGTCACTTTTTTATCACTGGGGAGTCCCCTCTGGCTCATGACGTTGGATTTAAGCAAGCTGGAGAACTCAGTAATTGAAAGTTTCTTCATCAGGGAACATAATTTTAAAAGATTTTTTCCTCGGGTTCAAATGTTAAACCGAGAGGGGCAAAAAATTCAGACTAATAAATAAATAAATAAATAAATAAATAAATAAATAAATAAATACTGAAATAATAATAATAATAATAATAATAATAATAATAATGACTCATGGATTCAGCCAATGCATTTCTTCTTATGCATCATGATTTCTCCGTCAAACGTTCTGTCAGTCTAACTTGTAAATACGTCACAACTATCGCCATATTCTGACACTTTGTGTCTTTACAGTGACTTTAATGTTCGTCAGACGCATGGGAGAAGCAACTAAAAGCGCTAAAGGTAATAAACAAGAAGGCAACATCGTCTGTGGAGAAATTGGTGTAGAAATTGTGTTCCGTGTCGCGTCTCGCGCTTCCTAACCCTCCCCCCCCCCTCCTCTCTCTTCTCTTTTAGCGCCGGCCACGCAGGCTCGGAATGAAGTCTAACGCCCGGGACGAAAGCTGAAATGGTGCATTTTAACTTCTCATCACCAGCCAACTCAAAACTTTCTCCTCGATAAAAAATGTGTCTGCTGGAATTATATTTTTCCGGAGTTGAATAACAGTCCCCATGGAAAAATCCCCACCCACGTCTTGAATAACTAATAGCCTCCTTTTGGACCAAATCAAGGGAAAAATTACCAAAGCTGTTATATATATATATATATATACACCCGTTTTCAAAAACATTGCAACTTGAAAAATATATATACATATATACATCTTTTGTCTTCACAACGCGAAAACAAAAGAATAAATATGAAAACAAAAGGCATATATATATGTATATATATTTTTCAAGTTGCAATGTTTTTAAAAACGGGTGTATATATATATATATATATATATATATATATATATATATATATATATATATATATATATGCTTGCAGTAAAGCAAACGTCTGGAACAAATTTTGTTTTCATTGCTTGTTATTTGGTAGTTTACAATAAAACTGGAGAAATTGAAATGGAAGCAGCTGGCACAAAATAATATGCACAGGATGAGAATTAAAAGGGGAAACACCATCTTGTTTGCGAGACACACAAAAAAGTAACTTCAGTGTTTGTTTAATGGAAATCCATTGTCTTATATTTCACCAAAATATGATATTTTAGAGATTTTTTTATTGAGACTGAAGAATGAACTCTGGATGTCAAAACTACTTTATAAGCTCAGAAGGACAAATTGCAATACAAGGCAAGATGGTGGCCATATGGCCGGTCACGACTATTTGTGATCATGGTACTCAGATTTTTGTACACCATACAACAGTTAATTGGTAGCATCACATATCAGCATATGAAGCGTTATCAGAATCGGCCGTGGCCAACCCAAGATCAAATGTCAGAATAGACTTTGGTAGCTCAGATGGTTGAACCGCATGCGCAGTACGACGTTAGATGATGGCCATATGGCCGATCGATCACGTTTTTGTGATTATGCTACTATTTGTGATGTCATACAATAGATAATAATATTAGCAGCATAAAACCTCAGCATATGAAGCGTTTTCGGAATGGGCAGTGTCCAAGCTTACATGGAACCTGTAAGGACCTCTTTTTTTACGAAAAAAAAAGGTCAAGAGGTTGAATTCAATTGGGTAAGGAATAACATCATAAGAGTAGAATAAAAAAAAACTATAAATGTCGCAATGAGCAATGCAATAATGACAAGCTGGTGTTAGAGACGAAGTCATGATGACAAAGCCATTTTTCACAGCATGCATTTCAGAAATGTTATATGTATTTTCAAATGAAAGGTTTGACACTCTGCACGTTTGTCACGGATATGCGTAAAATTACCTTTGTTTTAAGGTCCAAAATTAAACAGCTAAAAAATTCAGTTGCAACGAATTGAACAGACCTTTAATTATTCCAAGATTTAAATTTGATGGCAGAAAACTGAAGACAGCAGTACAGCTTGGATATCATTGTTGCTCGACCAGATATTTCTCCACAAGATCAGGGCAGACCTGAACCTGGTAAGTGAGTGGAAAAGCATGAATTTATCCTTGCATAACTTAACTGTTTACCGATCGAGGCTGCTTAAACGTCTTTGTTCTGTTTTGCATAGAAGTTGCAAATATCCATTTGCTTTTTTGCTTTACACGTAAAATCCTTATTGTACAAGGAATTTATGCGTATTGTAGTACAGTAAAGGTTTTGAGCCCAAGACAAACTCCCTTCTGCTCCCCTTGAGAAAATCATGGAGATTTTTCTTGGGGAGCGGGCGGCTGCACACATGGAGAACTTACACAGAGTAGGACAAACTAGTACAAGGTTTTTTGCGGATACGAGAGGTTTAATGAAATGGCGACACAAATTAAAGCACGGAGTTGTCGGCCGGTCGGGGAAAACTTGTAGATCGCTATGGCTTTTATCTTTGTGATTTTGTTATTGTTTGTACTTTTGCTCCTGTTAAATGTCATCTATAATATGCTGCATTCCATGCTGCTCTATGGCGCGGAATGTCACCCGAAAGGTTCAATCTCCCCTCCATGTTGTTTATAGTCTTTTATAGTTGATCAGTAACACAGGAAAAGTTTCTTTTTTAAATCTTTATGCACAAAGCTTAAACAGGTGCAAGTCTTTGAAATTTGCATGATCTTTTATTACCGGGTGCCCGCTTGTGAGCATATCAATAGGATCATTAGGAACACGAGCTTGCGAACAAACAGCTTACTATTAGACCACGGACCGCTAATCTGCTCACAAGCGGTTTTACTTTTTTCGCTTATTCTCCCCGGGTCTTTGAAAGGATAGGACGTTATCGAAATCAATTACGCGATAACATCGACATTGTTTGAAAAATATCGATAGTTCTGAGCAATATCGGCCGTTATTTCGATACCGTTCGATACTGCTCGCGGGGCCGTTCTTGGAAGAAAAGGTTGCATGAATATTCCACTTCGCATACAAGAAAATTTTGTTTCTATGAAACGTAATCCTTTTGAGTAGTCGACAGCGTCTTTGCACAAAATCTATTGTTTTGAATTCGATTTCAAACCTTGTGATCACTGAGTTAACTAGGAAACAGCTTGCTAACGGGCTCACTTAGTGTGTTATTCGCGCAAGTAATTTGGCCGCGGAGCCGAGATTTGCGACCCGGCGAGCGAAGCGAGTCAGCCAGAAGAATGGAGCGAGGAAAACTACTTTTCCTCGCCCCATTCCACTCGGTGGCTCGAAAATCGCGGCTCCGCCGCCAGGATACTCGCGCGAATAACACACTAAGTGAGCCTACTCGCAGGCTAACTGGGAAATGAAAACAGCCAAACCTCCCGGTGCGGCCACCTTTCCGGTAAGCGACCGTTTCTGGACAGCGACCACTTTTCCAATTTACCAAAATGTTGTCATTCAAATCGCTATAGTTGGTGCCTCTATAGTAAGCGGCCATTTGTTGGCTGCTAGTGACAGCAGGAGCCACTGACAGTTTGAAATCTTCTATTGTTTATAACCTCCGGTAAGCGACCATTTGACACGTGATCCCGTCTCACCAGTGCAAATACAGTAGAGGAGTGCTGTACGTACTTGTGACATCTGGCTCCGCTGTCAACTTGTGAACACTATAAAAGAGATATGCTAGAGATACATGGGTGTATCCCAGTCTGAACATGGATTAATGGCAGTAAACATCTGAAAGTAGCTAAACTAAAAAATCAAAAAATGGACTCCCTGTGGTTCGACCCTTGTAAGTGACATCCTCCTGTAAGCAACCACTTAGGATTGACATTTTGGGTGGTCCCTTACGGGAGGTTCAACTTCGATAAAATCTATTTGATTCGTGGTAATCAACAAGGAGCGGATTTCCCGTAGTCAGAGTGACACCTTGGTCGCTCTCCTTCAATTCGATTTTCGTGAAGGTGTTACTCAAGTACATTCAGATCCAGAACAAATTGAACATCACATGCAAAAGTTATCAGGCATGACACGCTCCAAGCTAAGTTTGCAGTGAATATTCAGTACTCAGTGGCTTTTTACAGTACTAAGGAATATAACATCAGTACCCCGCCGTAAGTTCTCCCTTAACTTCTTCTATTTTCTCACTGAATATTTTTGCATGTCCAGTCAATCTTGTTCCTCCTTGTTCAAGGATGGCTTTTGGTGATAATTTCAAAATGTAGTAGTTATCGCTTGCTCAATAAACTACTAGGTTTAATTCTGTCTGCTTGTTTTTGCCAAAAAAATAATAAATTTCAAAAGAGTTCTGCGCGGAATCTGGTCTTCGTTTCATCTTCTTTTCAGTGGAACTAAGAACGCAAAAAAATGTTTCTGCGACTCAGATTTGAAAAATCTAAGTGAACAAATTAATTATACGTAACCAAACTCGTTGTCATATTTATATATCATTAAGTGTGGACCGTTAGACAAAGAAAATTCCGAAATAAAAATATTAAGGATGCTGACGTTATAAATCTTATGCGGCCTGTATACGGTTGTGTCAAATTCCTGTATAAGTTCAAAATAAAGATCTAACATTATACTTTCTTGTAGTTTTTTTTTATTTTTCGCTGCTACTTTCGACTGTTGCGCAACAACTGAATAATCGTTTCATCAACCTTTCTGTTCGTGATATCCACTACAGACCTATTGTCAGTGGATAAACAAGCTATGGCTATGAATGTTCAATATTGTCTGAGTTTTGCCAAAAATGCCGGGCTTCGATAGCACTGCACGAAACGTCGTATTGAAAACGGTGTTTTAACAACTCATCATCAGAGAAAAAATAAACAATCATCTTTTTTCCATAATTCTTTCTATAGAATTGTTTAGAAGCCTAAACATGAAATAAGAAAAAGAAAAAAGAAAGGAAAGGAAAAACACGAAACATACAGCTGACGAGTGAATTTCGAAAACACAGACAACGTTTGCACAAAACTTGTGAACGCGCAAGGTTGTATTAAAATTATTCTTTGTCGCGTTCGGTGTGGTTGCTCATCTAACATGTGGGGCTCTTTCAAGATTTTAAGAACTTTACGAACTAGGAGGTTGTTTTGATAACGCTCTCAAAAGTAGAGGTTTTTGAAAACGGAACAGTCCCAAGTGTCAATGTAAAGGGTGACAGGGATTTTAAAGGTCGGGCCTTTTTCATGATACCACCTTGCTACTCGCTATTAATCGCTTTTGCATCTAAAAGCAGACAATTGGCGGCGAGATAGAAATTTTCTTGTTACGCAACTGGTTGAATAAAAATAAACAACTGAAATTTTGCTGGGTCAAGTACAGCTGTGGTCCTCACGTGCTGAAAAAGAAACCGGAACGTCTTTTGTTGAATATATCTCTACACGAAGACAACGCCAGAAGGAATTTATCGCGCCCCAGTAAACTTCTTTGACTTGCCAAAGTTTTAAGATTCTGAAAATTAAAGTTGAACGTTTTTCTCATTTAATCAGAGCAGAGCACCAAACCCACATTAAATTCGAGCAAAGGGAATGTGCTGGGCGATCCTAAAACGTGGATGGCGGAATGACGGAACGGCGGAAAATCACCCCAAATTCTAAAACGCGGAACGACGGAAAATCACCCATAATCCTAAAACGCGGAATGCCGGAAAATCACCCATAGTCCTAAAACGCGGAACGGCGGAAAATCACCCATAAACCTAAAACGCGGAACGTTAAAAATTAGAGTAAGCTAATAAATGCGTGAAAGTAACGACCCTCCGAAAGTAACGATGCCCCCAATAGTAGCGACCCCCAAATTGATTCAATGCTTATCATCGACAGATAGATGGAAAATTGTAACATGGGTTGGACCCAAAGAATAAAGACGGCAATGGCGTGATTTAAAGACATTGATAACCAAGATATCTGTACACGCATACCCAGAGTTCACACATTCGTACTGCCAAAACTTCACGGTTTTTATATACTGGCATTATTTTCATTAGGTTGTCTGAAACCCCGAGTAAAGCAGAGTATGTAACGTATAAATTACATTCCGCAGTCATTACGCAACTCATGCCATATGCCATTCCGCAAACTCATGCCGCCTTTTACACCGAGTGATACAGTAAGACACAAAATGTAATTTGATCGCCCTGTCAACGACGCGACAGAACTGACAGATATCCAGAATACACCACGTGTAGATGAGAGCGATAATACCACAGCAGCTATTGTAGTTTCGAGAAATATAGTCTGATCTTGTCTCGTATGGCTTTTAAATTGCCCTCACTAAATGGGAGGGTAAGTTCCGACAAATCGCTTAATAGACAAGGTTTGCCGCTATTTGATTGGAACCATTTAAAAGACAAAGAGGATGCAATAGGCCAAGGATTTCAGGGTCCCAGCGGCACACCCCACCCTAAAATTTATAGAGTACCCCTGTCAGGATTCTTCACACAAAATTTAGGACATTTGATATTTGAGGCATTCCAAGGTGTTCCGACTAAAGCATGAGTACCAAAGAAGAGAGATAATTATGGCAATTAATTCCACACTTTTGAAAAGGGAGACGAACATGTTCATAGCATGCAATGTATTGTCATTTTGAACCGAATGATTGACTTGTAGCCTGCATAACAGGCGTTAATTTAATAACTGAACACGAAGACGAAAGCGAATCAGTGCCATCTTTTTTGTTTTCTGCGTTTTAGGATTATGGGTGATTTTCCGCGGTTGCGCGTTTTAGGATGATGGATGATTTTCCGCGGTTCCGCGTTTTAGGATTTGGGGCGATTTTCCGCAGTTCCGCCGTTCCGTCATCCCGCCATTCCGTGTTCTAGGGTCGCCCAATGTGCTTTGTTAACACGGTATTATAAGTAGATCAGACTCAAACACACTCAAACAAACAGCCCTCGCCAGAATATTCTAGTTTTCGTTAATTGTTGTTTCGCTTCTTTGGAAGACAGTAAGCTAGATCCAACAATTAAATGGAATAAGGGAAGCTCGGTCTGGTCTTTTTTTCTTGTTTAATCATCCGAAACAAAAACCGCACTAAAATAGCAATTTGGTTTGTAAATTTATGCCGATTCATGGCTGGTCGGTTCAATGAAGTGCTAAATTAATTTTGTAAGCTAATTAATGACCTTTCGGTCCTTTTCATTTAAAGTCAAAGCACGTTCGAGCTTTGTGCTCAGTCAACAACCCACAGCCGAGAGTAAAGAGTTGTGATTTTATCTTCTTCAGGTCTGACTGAACTCAAGGTTGAGCGGACTTATTCAGCACACAGCTTTTATACCAGTGCAGAGTTGGCAACTTTAGTATACTTAAATCAATGCGGATATCAATGGAACAGAACTTCCCGGAAAACTTTAGAGGAGCGCAGAGGAGCTCAATTACAATATCGGATTTCAGCGAAGAGCTAGCCACGTCTCAAGCGCACGGTAAATTCCTAGCTCTAGACTTCGGTTTACTGCAGCAGCAATCACCAACTTCTGTTGCGGTCCCATCTACAGAAACCAAGAAAACGCCTCGTAAAAGATTTAGCAGAAAGTCCCAACAGAAGGGCAGAACCCAAAAGGCTTTGATTCACCTTCAACCAATTAGTGCTTCACTTTGTTTTGGTGAAAAATCAACTCTCCGGGGCATCCCGTGGGAAGACGCGCTCAGTAGCTCTGCTGAATCTTCGCAGAAAACTGGAAAGCGCACGATAAAAGCAGAAAAACAAGAGCAGAGAACTTTAAACGAGACAAGAATTATCGCATTTTGGAAGCAGTTTTTTGGTTAGCGTAACTCACAAAGAAACCATCTATTGAAGAGCCCAAAAAGGACAGTTGTGCCGAAAAGAAGGAAATTTACAGCCGCAATCATTCGTGTCTACAGGACGTTTCTCAATCTTTGAATCCTTGCACTGGATTCGGTATCCGACCATTGAGACTTCCGAGGATGCAAAGCATTGAAAAACTGACTCAGTTGCACACAGACAATGAATGAATCTTATGATAAAAATTCAAGTGTAAAAATCTTTGTCTAACATACAAATGTATTGATCGTCACAAAATTTAAATTCACAGCTGTATAAATTTTGGACACTGTATCGTCGTATAGCAAGTATAACAGATAAACAAAGAAAATCGCAATGTTTTACCGACGCACTCCAACTGTAAGCGCGGTCCCGTTTTGTATGCAGAATTCCGGGGCACTATTGTTGTTCTCAATGGTGAAAGGTTGCCGATTACTTGAAAACATTGTCCTTTAAATTTGAAATAAACCGTTAAATTCAACCTACAATCTTCTGATCTTTAGTCATTTAAAGCATTAACTTTATTTTGTCTTTTACGCGTAAATAATTGGTTACCCGCGTTCACGATTTTCACCTTAGCTGGTTCCTGTACTGCGGAACTGATACAATCAAAAAACTGAAGTCTGCAAAGCACGCGTTTAATTCGAGTTTCCGGTTAGTTTAAGTTTGTTTTCACGCTGCTTGTTTCCATAGTAACGTCATGAAAATTTATTTGTCGATTAAGTTGCGGTCGGTTTTACTTGTTGGCCGTTTTGTTTGTGAATGCCGGTCAAAAGTGACTTTGAGATTAATTGAAATTAATCCGACTAATCTTACAGGAAGGTATGTTCAAAACAGACATAGCGGTAAAATTGTCTAATTTATTGCATCACCAAGATAACTTAATTCACCTACATTTCCAAATCTGTTGTTTGTATTATTTCATCTTTCAGTGACTATAGTGTTGGGCAATGCTTTATGTCAGAGGTTCCAGTACACTTTGGTGGTATCATTTTAGCGATTACTTTACGTCAAAGCCGATCTTCAGTTGTGTCAACAAAGCTACTTCATTCGATTACATTTCTCAAATGTGTTTGTTTTGTTTTATGTTTTGGATAATTATAGTGTTGGACAACGCTTACTAAGTTCTCCTCCCAGTTACCACGTACCATTGTTTTGAATTGTTTGACTTAACGTTTAATCTACGTCAAAGCCGGTTATCCCTGCGTCAGCAAGAGAGCGCAATTTCACTAACACTGCCGGCACAGATGTAAAATTGTATTATCTAGGTTTCAATGATTATAGTGTTGAGCAAATTGTAAAATTTTTTCCTAGGTAAATGCACTGTCAGTTAAGGCTTTATTAGACTGCGAGTAGTCTCTAATTTTGCCCTAAGGCTTTATTATAACGGTTGTTTAACGTCACAGCCGATCATCCTTCGTCATACTCTGAGCTGATTTATATATTTGCTAGGTGCGTCACAGGTCACCAAGTTTCTGAAACAATTGTGTCACAGGCAAGCCAAGCTGCTACAGATAACTATTTTTTTTGTTACACTTTTTTTACCGAATGACCTTCGGAAATTCAAGTTACTTTTAAGTGTCAAAAGCCCATAATATCGTCAATGTTTCATTACATATCAGCTTTAAGGGGTACACTAAGTGATTGTCGCGAGAGAGATCCGGTGTCTTTAAGACCTCAAAAGCCGCGGGCGGGTCCGTAGACTGCGAATTTGCTGTTGCTAATTTTTGAGTTTTCACGTACCATGCGTACACTTCTCCACTCTTATTATGTGCCCTCATGGAGTTTAAGGCCGTTCAGTTTTTCAAGACGGTTATGAAAGAATCGACACTCGCTGTCGACGCGTTCTCAGTCTTTGAGTTCTGTGAGCTTTCTCAGCGTCGACCTCGTGTGTACTTGTTCAAATACAGCAACGGAAGCCAAATAATCTTGTTTATTGTTAGCAAGTTTTATTTGTTTAAATTTGCTTAAATAAGTGGGCATCTTTCGTTCATGATCAAGAACTAGGGAAGAAACTTCAAGTGAGTAAAATATTGAAACCTTACTACCAAGCCGAGAAGAAGTGCGGCTAATATCTGACATTTCTGGGCACCAGACGCCGTAAAGTTGTGGTTGAGATAATAAAAATAAATACGAATTGCCACATGAAGTAGTGAGATATGTTTTTCTCTGAAATTATTAAATTATTACAAGAGAACATTTCTATGTTATAAAATATCTCATAAGGCCCGTAAGGTTGCTGGAATAATTGTTCTTATGCAAATGTTGCAATCGGCAAAATTGTGTTGAGTATGTATTTGCGGCATATAAATCAGAGAAGTAAGGTTAAAAAATATTTTATCACAACGACTTATTTCTTCGGAGTACGTGATAGCCCTCCCTAGCCTGTTATCTGTCTTATTATAAGTATATATTTTTCCTCCTAAAACGTAAGATTGAGCGAGCAGAGCCAGTGAATAAGTAGCTTTCACCTGTCGCTGAAAGCACGCAATGGCAAACACTGGTTCCTTCATTAAAATATTCGCCTGCAGTTTTACATTGCAGAAATGGGAATTATTTTATTGAATTATTTCATTTCAGTGAGTATAATGCTAAATAATGCCTTATTAAGATGTCTTCTAGGCTACGAGCATTGTTTGTGTTGTCATCTTTTTAACGGTTACTTTACACACGTAAAAAGCGACTATTGATCTGTCGTCTCTTGAAGACTGACTGATGTTAGTTGCGTCACAGGCCGCCAAAATTCTAGAACTATTGTGCCACAGAAACAACAAGCTGCTAAGCTGCAGAACTTTTGAATACAGTGACTTGGACCATCAAGAAGCGATCTTATAGTGTCAAAAATCTTTATAGTCCCGTCCCGACCGTAAGGTGCGTAAAGCTGGAATCAGATCGAGATTGAGAGTTTAAAACTTTTTCAGTGAGATCTTCCCGGTCTTGAAAAAAAGCGTTTACCGAAGCTTTCCTCTCACTTTTGTACAGCCCCCGAATACACCGTCTTCTCATACTTTTTTTTCACTTCCAGGCCACCTGCACGTTTTTGCTTCCAGTAGTTATCCTGATCTTAAGACTTATAGAGAAGGAATTTATTTTGTTGTCTATCCAACTGTCTTTTGCTCCGTGTCCTGGTTTTTGGGTCCCTGTTGTACTTTTTTCGTCTCTGTTGTCTGTCTGTTGCCTTTTTTTTGCTCCATGTCGCACTCCATTTAGCGTATTTTTTTACGTGTCGTACTTTCCGTGTCCTCTGTCGTACTACTGATCTCGTTAGTACGATCTGACTCTGTTAACACGGCGGAATTTTTACGGCCTTTCGAAGTTAGTTGCTAAATCTTGACAAAGAAGGCATCATCATCTTTCCCTTAAAACAAAAAATAACGGAAAAGCACGGCCACAAGTAGAAGAGCAGGCGTGCACTGGCCGGGAATCGAACCCGGGCCTCTCGCGTGGCAGGCGAGAAATGTACCACTGAACCACCAGGGCTACTGCCTGTTGCTACTGTCACGTAGCACTGGTTTTAGTCTCTCCCCCTTCAAGAAACGCAGGTTTTTTTGGTATTTAAGCCGTACATTTACTTCACTAAAGGCAACTCTCATATGCATGGATTTCCTCAAAAGTCAAATGTTAACATGATTAAAAATCGTTTACAAGATATCACATTAACAATATTTTTCTTTTTTTCATTTTTTTTCTTTTTTGTCTTCCATCCTCTAGCAATTGCCATTCACGTGGCAAGCCAGTAAAGCCTTTTTAACAGCGAAGAATGTATTAATAAGGAACTTGTTACATTTTCTGCTAACGCCCATCGATCTGTTGATGGCAAAAACAGAAAGTTCTATTTTATATCGGTACGCACCTATCGGAAGGCTTAACAGGATTGGCTGAGAAGACAAAAGAACAAACAATAAAACAATGACCCTAGCCCTTAAAACAATAGAGGTGCGTGATATAGGAAGCCAATAAAATTACAAGCTCCGAAGAGGTGCGTGGCTTATGTTATATCGAGCTTTCTTCTCGGTCAGCTTCCACGCACGATAACGTGACCGCGCACAAGAGCACGCGCGTAATGTAACAAAAGACACTCGACGTGGACACTTCGAGATTGAGAAAACTGTGCAAGTTGTTTGTTTAGGTCTATGCCAAAATTTGTTTTTAAGTTTGGGAGTACAGGAGTATGGGTCTTCTAAAATTCTTCAGACTCTTTAACTGTTTTGGTTGTCCAAAACCAAAATCCAGGTAAACACGGAAGACAACGATTGTTAGATGAATTTCTTCCAGTTTTGTTGTTGTTGTTAGTTTTACCAATGCCGGCTTTCTACAGAATCAAGGACATACAAATTGAGCTTAGAGCAATGTGTACGAAGATTCATAAACTTCAAGAAGACGTTTTCACCAAAATGCACTATAGCTAATTGTCATTAAACGCTTCTTTTGGTAGGTTTACTGTTTGAATGAATATTCCCGTTAAAGCCGTTAATATTCTTGAAATGCAATCACAAATCCCTTAAATTTCACCACGAAGAACGCCGCCTTACCTACCATTCCGGCCTCCTTATGAATAGCCATATACTCTCATATGTAAATGGCCAAGCCCAACTGTAAATGGCGACTTCCGTCATAAACTAATGAGTTTTAAATTGTTAGAAGGTTTATGCATGCAGCAATAGTTTTTATACCAGGTGTAGCTGAGAGCAAACCTGTTTGACTGGAGAGCAAACTTGTTTGACTGTTCACACACAGGAACGTTAAAACGGAATGCGAGCAACAAAAGGAGGCTGAAGCGAAGTATGAGGTAACGAAAAAACGTAGAAGCGAGCTAATGGCTCGGGAAGAAGAGGTTGAAACCAAACTGAAGACTAAATTACATCACGCCAAATGGTGAGGGCTGGGATCACGTGAGTACAAAGAATCTGAAAATCTTTTATGTTTTCGTGCACAGGATACGAGCAAGACAGTCAACAGCGGTTTCGTTCACTTGATTCAACTATTTAAAGCAGGCCGCTTCTGACCCGAAAAAAAAATAGTTGTGCCCATTAGAAAAAACAAACAAACAAACAAACAAACAAACAAACAAACCTATCTGACTTCATTCATCCATTTTGTTGTTGTAAGTTGTTGTTGTTGTTTTGCGGAAGAGCTATATTATCTCATGACGCTGGAGGAGCTTCTTATAAAAGGTATTCATTTTGGCGTGACTTGTATTCAAAGACAACCGTTCACTGATGTTCGACAAAAAAAATTATCTGTGACATTTTTTTATAACTCTCATGAAGGTCCGTTTAGAATTACACACCCTAAGCGGGAACAAATCACTTATTTTAATCCCTAAAAGGTACAACGATCACTCTCGTCCCTTTTATATCTATCACTGGGGAGTCCCCTCTGGCTCATGACACCCTAAGGGGTACCAAATCACTCATTTTAACCCTTAAAAGGTACGGCGATCACCCCCGTCACTTTTATATCACTGAAGAGTCCCCTCTGGCTCATGACATTGGATTTAAGCAAGCTGGAGAACTAATTGAAAGTTTCTTCATCAGGGAACACATAATTAAGATTTTTTCCTCGGGTTCAAATGTTAAACCAAGAGGGGCAAAAAATTCAAACTAATAAATAAATAAATAAATAAATAAGTAAATAATAATAATAATGATAATAATAATAATAGTAATAATAATAATAATAATTATAATAACAATGACTCATAGATTCAGCCAATGCATTTCTTCTTATGAATCATGATTTCTCCGTCAAACTTTCTCTCAGTCTAACTTGTAAATATGTCACAACTATCACTATATTCTGACACTTTGTGTCTTTACAGTGACTTTAATGTTCGTCAGACGCATGGGAGAAGCAACTAAAGGTGCTAAAGGTAATAAACAAGAAGGCAACATCGTCTGTGGAGAGATTGGTGTAGAAATTAAAAGCAAAGCAATAAAATGTGGAAGGAAAATCTTTGGAATGACATGCACAAGGCCGTGCCCCAGGTACCCCAAGTTTCCAGTACTGGATGTTGAAAAAAAATTTGGAAGGTCAACCGTTATATACAGGGAAACCAAGAAAGGGGGTTGCTGAACGTACAGTCAGACACGGCCCTAAAGACAGTCGTTTAAATGTTCCTTTGTAAAAAATCAAAATGATCTGTTAACTTCACAGTGGGTCACACGGAGAAGTGAGGATGGTGAACAGTAAGACATGGCCCTGGCGACTTGAATGTCTGTGTAGTTACTGAACTGTATACTTCGCGTTCAAACAAAGACACATTAAGAAATGGGGATGCTGAACAAGCATAAAATGCTGCATGTGTTTGTTTGCTGGTATTGAACACAGTCTAAAAAGTCTGTTTCTGACAACGATCCACTTATTCAAGAAAGGATTTCCTATCCAAGATGGCTGCAACATTATTGTTTTCTTATAAGTTGTACTCCTCCCTTTCTCCTCCCCTTTATAGCAGCTGTTAGTTGTTGTGAGCCTGAGTCTGAACCACTCGATTTACTTGAGGCAGCTTTGTCCCAGTCCCCCTTTTGTGAAAAAAAAACATTGGATCAGTACACACGTTTGCGATTCGTTATATCAGAACAAAAAGTTAAAAACTTATATCAATAAAAAAAACAAAAACAATAACAAACTTTTAATAATACTATAGCTTGTAGAGAACCAGGAGCGCTCCAGGATATGGGCTCCTGAGAGAACTAATTTTTTTTATCAATTTTGTGTAACATTTTAGTACAGTGATATTAACTGTATCGTTGTTATTTTTTTTTAATAAACTAAGCTTTGCTTGCGGTGAGATGGGTCTTTCTTTTTGCTCCTGCTAAAGCCAGCACAGGCGTCCCAAACTCACGATTCGAGAAATCGATCGAATAAATGATTTATGTAAGCGTATGAATGATTTATGTAAGTGTATGAATGATTTATGTAAGCGTATGAGTGATTTATGCAAGCGTATCGAGTGGGACGTGACTACTTGAAGTGCGCGGTGTTGTGTTACAATTTAGGCCGTTGGAAATTTGAGCGCTCTATAAGACTTTGTATGGAGTTTAAAATAACGTGGAATAAAAGCGCTCGACGAAATAAAATTTTACCTTCTTTTCAGTAAAATAAAGAAAATGTTCTCACCTTTCTTGATTTCTGTTGTCCTTTTGGGCTATTTCATCGTTCTTGGGGGGTTTTGAACTTTTTGTCGTAGCCTTTACGAGCTTTATGAGCTTTCTTATTATTAAAGTATCCAAACAAAATATCTGTTTCACTGAAACAAAATGTAGCATAGTCACAAACTGTCCTAAGCCAATTAGTCACTCAATGCCAAAAGTCTTTACTGATGCTTACACTGGTAAAGTAAATGCTCAAGGGACTCATCGTACTCCATGCAAAAACTACAGAGTGAGGATTCAACTTACTTCATTTTGTAGAATTTTATTTGTGTAAAGGATTCGGTGAAGAATTTTAAACTGGAACTCTCTTAATTTGCATTCGATTGTTTTTCTAATGGACAGATATAAATTTCCTTCGTGCTAAATTCGAAGTTTGGGTAGCTTTGAAAGTTCTTTGAAAGTCTGCTATTTGGTAGACGACGAGATCTATGCATGAGACAATCAAAGAACACGACAGGGATTTTTGACTTTCCTGTACGCAAACTTCCGCCGTTTCTGAGCACGATCACAAAACTGGCCACTTTCCACTCATCCGAAGGGTCAAGGGACTTATCTACATACGACTTCACCTAAACAACATCAACGAAGCACAGATGCACACCATCAAAACACGCAGCAGCCGAATGCCGAAGGAACGCTTCTAATCTGACATTCGAGGAAATAACTTCTCGCGTGAACAACGAGGATCAATACGCACCAATCATAGCCGACTATCTTGATACAAATAGCGCCGCGTAACCAGTCGACAACATCGCCTGATGAAAACCAGCAGTAGATGGTGGAAACTTCGAGATATACATCACAAGTAACTAACAACCTTTTTATGACATTATATAACTTTTTCTTCGCCGGCATTTATACCAAGTACATCGAGTGTGAACTTAAGTTACAGCCCCGGGGGGGGGGGGGGTATTCCTTTATATACGCTATATAGGTATGTGCCGCCCGATAGGGTATGGTTTTTAAGGTGCTCAGTCCTTAAATAGGGTATCCTTTTTGGTATTTTTTGGTATTGTGATCCTTAGATGTTCCTTAGATAGGGTCACTAAATCGCAGTATCCACCTCAACGCGCAAAACGAAAAAGATATGGTCTGTTGAAACTGTACTGCACGCCCGAATACACGTTGTAAAGTTTAACAAAGCGATTTTAAAAGGACGTCTATAGCTTGTGTTGCTATACGTGCGCTCCTCACTTCCACGCAGCCGTCAGGGGCCAGCCGTCATTTGAGTCGTCACCCCGGGGTTGTCACGCAACGCTTCTCCTGACTATTGTTGTAAATTGTAAAATAATAACTGTTAAGAAGACCACGTGCGCGGTGTGCAGTTTTATTCGTTTCTTGTTGTCATATAAATTCTCATCGTATAGTAAAAGCCCAACTAAACATCCAGGCTTAACTCAACAGTACAAATAAATGTAAAATATCACCTGGTAAAACAATTGAATTACGAAGCAATCCAGGGAAGCGATCAGAGTTCAAGTCCAAAGTGTCAAATGCATTGCCGTCTGGGTCACCCAGGGTTTGTCATGAACAATAAACCAACACGTGCTCAGTATCCGGGCTCGTTTTCACTCCTGAGTTGCATCAGTTGCACTTAGTGGCGGTCGAATCAGCTCACAGGAAATACCACGGCTACGGATAACCCGAATTAAATCTTCGGCCTTTGGCTTTTCTGTTTCAACGCTAACTGTCAGTGGGACGTTTATTCCGCCCCCAACGCGCCATCTCCCCTCAGGATCATTGAATGGGCTTCCTGTCACAACACTGAAAGGTAGGCGTTACAAGTTAATTATAATTACACAGTAGTTTCTAATGTGCATGTTAAAACCCGAAACGAAGTATAAATGTATTTTCTGCGGTACCTACCACTGAAGTCGTTCAAACGACCACAACGGGTCGACAAGGTCACGCACCAGATGACCTAGTTGCCCACGGTCATTCAAAATCTTAAACGCCCTTCCCTTCGTCCCGTATTTCTGCATAGCCACAATTCGCTCTCCAATTTCTATTTCAAAAGTACAGTCGTGGTAACCTTTAGCTACACAACGAATTGCAACTGTATTGATCGCATTATTTGCGAGAGATTCGGACTCCGACAACATTATTCGTACACAACTCGGCACAACCACAATTTTAAACCGCTCAGATCTAATTTTAATTAATAAGTTAATATTTTTTTTAAGGATTGAATCTCTCCTCCGGGGATCTTCCAAAGGCCATATTCCTTCCACTGTTTTGCCCCATTTCAAATCGCGCAAATTAGACATAAGGCCAGCGGCACCGTCAGCTGTCCGATAAAAGAGGATTCCCTTTTTCCTGGCTACGTGCCTTCTAGGGGCCGATGGTACCGCTGGCTAGTCTCCCCGTAGGCCAGGAGTTGCCTGCGGAGGAGGCTAACCGCTGGCCTTGTCAAATTCTGATATATTGACAGTTGAATAAATTTTGAGACAGCAGTAGTGAAGTTGACATAACAAATCAGGGGTCAATTTAATAAAAATTTCACAAGTGTAATTTACAGGTGTAGCCATTGTTTCAGAGGTTGAAAACAATAGCTACGCTTGTAAATTGCAGGTGTAAAAGTTTTATTAAATTGACCCCAGGATCATCATGAACTCTGTAAAACAATTGTCGATTGTAGGCTGTAGGCTTGGCTGGAGAAATTTTGTTACGACAGAAAAGTAGCAGCAAAACATTTAATTAATTTGGGGTCTACAGGTCTCTAAACCGTGGGAAAGGACAAGCGGGGTATTGCAAGAGGTCATTGTACTGAATGAGAATGTGAGGAATACGAGAGCGGTGCGATACGATGTGATTACTGTGGCCACACCCCGATGGATCATGTTCCACTTGAACCTTTACCTAAGAGGACCAGATATGACGAGGTACTCACCGGAGAGGAATCAGAGCCAACAGACGAAGTTCCCGTCACAGAAGTTGAAGACGATGCATCCGAGGGACCTCAACCTGAGAGGCCAAGGCACGACGAGGGGCTGAAGGGAGCCCCGACCGGAGAGGGAACAAGGGCAGGCAAAGCAGTGCCACCAAATGGAGCTTCCGTATTAGAAGTAGATGTAGATGTAGCCAGGAAAGACGTAGATGACGAAGTTGGCCGATTTCAGAGCCAGGTCGATGACATCACGAAAGTCAGAAGATTCGTTATTAGCAAAGATGACGGAAAACTTTTCGCCTTTTGCAACGCATGCGCTGTGAAAATTGTTGCCGGAAAAGAACACAAAGGCCACGATATGTTTTTGCTAAACCAGCACATGGCCACTGCATCACATAAGACGAATGAAGCGATTTGCCTTTCACGAGAAAGCGAAATTCCCCCAGCCGTTGTAAAGATACAACGAGAAGTAGAAGAAAAGTATCCGCGTGTCTTTTCATTCAAAATCCCAAAATTCTTTTGCACGACCTGAAACCGGGAGAGGATGAAGGGAAAGTGTCGTGGTACCCGGAACCGTTTTTTGTATTAAATGAAACGAGGCATAAGAAGGTAACAGGGACATTTCGAAGTAGCAGCTGTTTGCGGGCTGCAGATGCAGGAACATTCCCGGATGATATGTGTTCAGCTTGTTCTGATATACCAAAATTAAAATCATTCAGGAAACGAATCTTGCTGAGGACTGAGAAAATCGGCGAAGATACTAGCGACCGGGACACAACACGTGTACGTAATGAATACCTCACTTCTAAAGAGATGGTGCAAAAGCTGAAGGAACAGAAAGAGAAACTTGATCAGAAAGATGACAAGCTTTTCTTCATTACATCGGCCGCTGTTAGGCTTCGTATACGTGCTGGAAGTTTAAGAGACAAGTTGAGAGAATATTCCCGAAGGGGATCTATAAAAGCTGTTTGTTACAAGTTGCAGAAAGCTGCAGATTTAAGGCAATGCTAGAGACTGTTTCAAGAAACCTGCACGTCCAAAAGAATGGGAAACGGTACCAACCTTCCTTTAAGTTCTTTCCTTTAAGTTTCCTTCCTTCTGATGTTGGGAGGACCCAGGATCGCTACCTTTGTGGCAATTAACCTAGGAGGCCCTGAAATCCATTCGATTTACCGGTGGCGCAATCAACATCGCGTTGACATAAGTGGAGGGATTCAAGAAAACAATTTCAAGAAGCTTGGGCCACTGTACAAAGAAGCGATGGCAAAGGTCAAGTCGTGTTCTGTTCCTGTCTTAGCTGCCGAAGATGAGACAGCTATTATTGGCCATGTAACGTACCACCAGGACACGGATGAGCTCTTTGGTTTTTGTGGGGTTAACGGACAACAACATGCATGCCTTGACCATTTTGCTGTTGTGGTTGGAGATGGCGAGGAAGGTTTTACTTCAATCGTTAATGCCTTCAAGGAGTATAAGATTGGTACATATGGGAGAGCAATAATGCTCAACCCTCTCCATCCAAATCTTCCCGTGTTGCTGTCCTCGTTATGCCCACCTGTAACAGGTTTGACCACCAATTCGTTTACCGACAGTGGCAAGAAGTGAAGCGACTCTACGACCAGGAGTTGAAGAACATCGTAGGTCCCCTTATCGGTAACAGCTCGGATGGCGACTCCAGGAGGCGGAAATTAATGCTGCAGCTAGCCACGGTTGATGTCGGTCACAGATTCAGGCCCATTCCTCGAAACCTAGGGTTTATCATTTCGTGCAAAAAGGTGGACACCGAGAATGGTTACGATGTTGAAGACATGTGTGATCAAGATTTCGTGCACAACCACAAGAAGCTACTTAATCCCTTAGATCACGCATCTCGTGTGCTTAGAATGGGCGACTATCTGATCCACATGAATCATCTTCAATTAGTCAGTGAAGTCTTTCCTTTTCCCGAACATGGTTTAGGCCTTAGTGACATTGAACGTCGCGACAGGCAGAATTGGAGATCTGCCCAGAAATTAATATTTCCGAAGGTTCAACGATGTCTCGAGGCCTTGATTAATGGTACAAACCAGGATCGTCCTCCCGATATCACACTACTGGGAACTAAGACGTATCTTTTAATTATCTGGTATTACGTAGAGATCTTTTGCAGTAGCGTGGCATCTTTGACAACTAGAATCAAGTACGCAGCCATCGTTACACACTTCCTTGTAATTTGGCGAAACTGGATCTATCAGCACAGACGCTTGAGGCTTCGAGTGAACTTTATCTCCAGAGAAACATACACAGATGTCATTTTATCCTGTCCTTTTGCTGTGATGCTTATTGTGTACATGAGAGATAACTTCCCCCAGGAGGACTGTCGGCTTGACGAAACTGGATCCGATGTGGTGGAGGACTTTTGGAGTAAGAACGGTCAGTGGATGGGGAATCATCACAATTACACCTTTGGTGATTTGAGACGCAATACTTCACACATGATTCGTTTAGAGGAGATTCGCGTGGACCCATCTGCCCCTGAATTTGCAAAGCCGCACCCAAAGCAGGAGAGTATCTGGGAACAGCAGTACGAACGCCCTATCAATATGGTGAATTTGAAGGAGTATCCTGCCGTTGGCGCAGAAACAGAAGCATGGAAAGAAGGAATCAACATTGCAAGAAGGTTGGCAAGGTCTGTTGGAATGATACCTGCTACTGACACTGCAGATGAAGACAGCAATGATGACGACGACGATGGTCATGAGGGAAGTGAAGGTGATGATGGGAGGAATGCAGGTCGTGAGGATGATTGGTTTTACCGTCCCTTTGAATGCTTGGGGAATACATTTCGTTCCAACCAGGATGAAGATGACGACCCCCACAGCTGTTCGCCCACCGTTGGTGACGAAGACGGTATTAGTGCTGGAGGTCCATCCATTTCAGGTAATGCAACAATTTATCTTACAGCTCGACTTATTACTGCATATAAAGGTGTTGAATCTTAAACAATTTGTTATTACTTTCCGCATACAAGCGTTCTATCATACCCATTAGTTATTTCCTTTCTATTATACTGTTTTCAGATGAGCTGTTGCCACTTTGCGAGGGTATTGATGATGCGCGACCACTCCTTGAAGGCCTGACCGAGCTTGATTCTGGTGAACGACAAAATGCTGAAGCTCTGCCCAACCGTGGAAAGATTTCTCCTAAAGTTGTCATTCCTGGTGGGAAAGAAGAAGTATACAAGTCCACGCTGGTGTCTATATTAAATGAGGATCCTCACTTATCTCACGACAGGTATAATTTAGTCGTTTATTCTAAGAATTTGGCCAGTCTAAGTAGCTCTTATTTTGGCCACAGAGGTCAGAGTTTGATTAGTAAGATTTTAACAATTATAGCTTCAGCGAATAATACAATAAGTCCTAAAATTTGTATTTCTAGTTGTTTTGTTTGTTTTAGATTGCAAAGAGTTCGCCAACGCCAAGAATACAGAAATGCAGAAGGAGCACCACACCCTGAGGATGACAATAACAGAGTCTCTCTGTTCAACGACTATGCGTGGTTAGACAGACGAAATAAAGCATATGTCATTGGCAGTCTTGTCCGTCTTGTTCGTGTTGGAGATCATGGCCGCCAAGACTACAAACGACCGGTCCCCTACGATGACCCCAAAAAAAGAAAGCAACACATGTTTTGTCCAAGCGTACAACCCCATTGGACCAAATTCATTTGAGGTTACTACGGCCAAGCTGCTTGAGAATCCTTTCAAAGATATCTTGACTCATGTGAATCTGGAGATTTCTGATACGGCCGAGGCCCTCCTTATCAACGAGGAAGAACATGCCGAGGTCAAGAAAAGTGTTGCGATGATGTTGGAGCCACGCCGACCACGGAGGAGTACCATGGCCTCTTCAGAATCCCCGTCAAGCAGAGCACACCAAGGGTGCGCCATCAATGATGATGGGAGGGTAGTTGTTGAAGTACAGCCAGAGGAACAAACTGAGGGAGGACCGCGCAGGTCAACCAGAAAACGAAATGCGTTTGTGTATGACTCGTAATGATTTATAGTAGGAATCCTACACAATTGCATTTCGTTACAGTCAATCTACATCATGCGCCCGGTCCCTAATTGCAGACCGCAGGCTGTAGACCGTCAAACAGCCATTTGGCGATTTATCACGTGTAAACTGCCTGCAATTTCACGGCCATATGGCAATTTGTACGGCGAGTCGTAGGAGATGTATCGTTCAGTTTAGCTGACGAAATCGCCGATAAATCGAATCAAAGTTCGCGCAGGTTCGAAACAGCCGCGATTTTCCGGCGACATATCGTAGTCATTGAGTCAAATAGCCGGGAAATCACAGGTAAAGTTAACACAAGGGATTTGAAATCGCCACTGAAATTTCACTTAAAATCGCATAAAACATCGCCTGAGTATGCAAACAGGACGACCAGTGTGCTTCATTAATGTACGCATATAAGGTTAAAACTGCTGGAATTTTGGCGTTTTACACATGCAATCCACCAACTTCCAACTCCACAAAACAGCAAATGTCATATAAATAACGTCAAAAGAAGTATTGTAAATAAGTTGAAATTAGATTAAGTCCGACAACAGCTTCCACAAAAAACGCAAATTTCATGTAAATAATTTAGGCAATGTTCATTCTTTTAACGTCCACAGGAGGTTTTGTACGTCTCTTTTAGACTTAGGTCATGTATGCACATCGCCTGTATTCCTGATGACATCGGAGGTTGAAGAGGAATAATGCAGTGTTCATTATTCATTATAGTTCGACTTCAGGTTTCCGTATATTTTCGTCTTTTACTTTCTAGCTGTGTTTTGGATATGAAATTGTAAAGACAATAATAATTATTGTCTTTGGTTCAGTTCTATAAAAAGATAACAGAGGTCAAAATAGTCTGAAAGATAAACCATGATAATTACCCGGGAGTTATATATGATGGCATATTATTAAACTAGGCTTCGTCTGGTATTCTATGCTTAATGCTAAACGTTCGTGTACAGAGGAAAAGAAATAAAACGACCTATCAGTTACACAATTATGAGTTATCTTGTTTCCCGGGGTCTTGTTTCCCTTAAATAGGGTAGCATTTCTTGGTTTTGGGCCTTAAAAAGGGTATCAATTCTCGAAATTCTACCCTTAAATAGGGTCAGGGTTTGAGAACCTTGGCGGCACACACCTCTCCTAAATTGACGGGAGTATCCCCCCCGGGGTTACAGCAAAGAAATGGAAAAGATTACAACTGTTTTAACTTTAGCTATACTTATAAGCGTCTCTTTAATTTTAAGTAAGTTAAGTGAACGTGGTAAACATGTTTACCACAAAAATCCGCTGAAACTTGATCCACGGCCTACATATAATACTACCGCTATCCACGACCCTGCGAAACCGCTGCCAGCAAGTACCATTGTTATACAGTGGTGTGTAGACTGTTACGCCGCCTAAACTTGTTTTTCGGGATGCAAGCCCATCGCAAAGCGCCCTGTTTTAGTAGGTTGCGAGTAATTATAGTAACCAGAGTTGTCCTCCTTCCTTGGGTAGAGATAGTACCAATCGATTTTGTATTGTGGGTGAAGACGTCCTTCACCAATTAGGTACTCAGCCCCGAAGAGTGTGTCCACTAGGAGGATCATCTCTTGGTTCTGCGGGTGGCTATGTTCTACAGGGCACCGCAAACTGTGCTCCACCCCTATAATTCAATCACGATAGAGTGGTTTTACTTGACCGTTTAAAGAAATAAAATATGATACTGGGTAAGTGGGAGAATGGTCATTGGTGAGCCATGAAAATACTCAAGTAGGGATCAAGTAACATTCTGTCCTTGCGATTT
The DNA here is from genome assembly GCA_964030785.1 of Siderastrea siderea. Lineage (NCBI taxonomy): Eukaryota > Metazoa > Cnidaria > Anthozoa > Scleractinia > Rhizangiidae > Siderastrea > Siderastrea siderea. Next base: position 29,493,906 of record OZ034969.1, read on the forward strand.
TTTAAAGGGGCATAGTCACGAGGATTTCGCAGATTTCTGATCAAAACTGAGCTAATATTATCGGTAGCTAACTTTATCCATGCCCAACATTGTGTTTGAACATTTAAAGAAACAAATTAACTTAATTCCATTTAGAGAAAACAAATCATGACCATTTACTATCGATTTAATGTCAACACGCTAAAAGAATTTGAAAAGTTTAACCTAATTTTTTCAAATTGCAATCCATTTCCTTCCGTGCCATCCGTACCAACAGACGACAGAAAATAGTCTCAGTGAAGTAATACAGTCTTTGGTAACAAAACTAGACCATTATTTGTGAGCCTTCTTTGATGTGAGGACATATTTTTCATTTTTAAAGTGAACTAAAAGAGCGTGACTATGCCCTTTAATACTTGACACGTTCCTGCGCTTGTCATTCAATTGACATCTGTATTTTAACAACAGAAAGATAAAGGCGCAATGGTTTTGCTAACTCTCTGCTGTACAGCATATTGAATCTCCTGTATGAAACGCATACAACTGTGTTTGGGTGACTACTTGAGCCTCCTGCAAGACTACGTAATATTCAAGAATGTAAGTTACTATGCCATTTGAAAATCAACACGAAAACTGGTGGCTGTTTGTCAAAGACAGGCCCTTTCAAGATAGGGTTGAAAGCCTACAGTACAGCCTACAGTTGTGAGCTCCTGCAATAGGTTCATGAAACTGACATGAATTTAATTTTGTTCAGTTCTATTAGGTATTATCAGAATAGTTTTTGCGTGATCTGTTTTGGAAAGTGCAAAAAATACATAGCGCAAAAATGAAACCCGCAAAACGTCAAGCTCTGGACCCGTCTGATTATCACAAAGTGGTTAAAAATAACCATGGAGAACCGCGCAGTGATTTAGTATGCAGAATATGTCAAAATAGTCCTCGTCGTTCCACCGTCCTACCGTTAACCCTTTTCAGACCTAGGTGGGGAGAGGAGGAACTGCCAGCACGGACTTTGGACGTTCATTAATTTTTTTAAGAAGCAAGGTAAGGCCACCACGTTTGGCAACTTTTCCTAAAATCCAGTACCTGGGAACAATTTGACGTCACCATGACAACCATATTTTGACAGGCAAGTTTTCCAGAATTTTTTAAACGCAGTGTTTACATTTTTTTTACATTTATTAACTGGAGCAAGGGATTTCCATTGAATTTTTGAATTTCTCTACGAATTTTCAACTATTCCCTTCAATTCTGAATTTTTCATGATAACGGGGCTTTAATTTGGAGACCCGACTCAAATCTTACTGTTCATGCATCCTTTCTCTTGTGTTCCGCGCTCGCGTCTCGCGCTTCCTAACCACCCCTCCCCCCAGGCTACGAAAGCTGCAATGATGCATTTTAACTCCTAATCAGCAGCCAACTCAAATTAACCGCCAAACTTTCTTCTCGATTGAAAAAACATATCTCCTGGAATAATGTTTTTCCCGAGTTGAATAACAGTCCCCATGGAAAAATCCCCACCCACGTCTTGAATAACTAATAGCCTCCTTTTGGACCAAATCAAAGGAAAAATTGCCAAAGCTATTATGCTAGCAGTAAAGCAAACGTCTGGAACAAATTTTGTTTTCATTGCTTGTTATTTGGTAGTTTACAATAAAACCGGAGCAATCGAAATGGAAGCAGCTGACACATATTAATGAGTCCTCCGAGGAGACAACGTGGTATAAAAGTCCACTAATTAATGCAAATTAATAATATGCACAGGATGAGAATAAAAAGGGGAAACACCATCTTGTTTGCGAGACACACACTAAATTAAAAGTAACTTCAGCGTTTGTTTAATGGAAATCCATTGTTTTATATTTCACCAAAATATGATATTTTAGAGATTTTTTTATGGAGACTAAAGAATAAACTCTGGATCACAAGAGAAGGCCTAGATAGGCGTCAACTGTTGGATGACTTTATTAGCTCAGAAGGACAAATTGCAATAGAAAGCAAGATGGTGGCCATATGGCCGGTCACGACTATTTGTGATCATAGTACTCAGATTTTCATACATCATACAATAGATAATTGGTAGCATCACACATCAGCTTGTGAAGCGTTATCAGAATCGGCCGTGGTCAAACAAGGATCAAATGTCAGAACAGACTTTGTTAGCTCAGATGGTTGAATTGCATGCGCAGTGCGACGTTAGATCATGGCCATATGGCCGTTGACTTTTTTTGATTATGCTACTATTTTATATATCATACGATAGATAAAAATGTTGGCAGACTAACACATAAGCAGATAAAGCGTTTTCAGAATCGGCAGTGACCAACCTTGGTACTTGTAGGGACCTCCCTTTTTATAAAAATAGGTGAAAAGATTGAATTCAATTGGGTAAGGCATAACATAATAAGAGTAGAATAAAAACTATAAATGTCGCAACGAACAATGCAATAATGACAAGCTGGTGCGGTTAGGGAACGAAGTCATGATGACAAAGCCATTCTTCACAGCATGCATTTATAAACGTCACTTGTATTTTCAAATGAAAGGTTTGACACTCTGCACGTTTGTCACGGATATACGTAAACTACGTTTGTTTAAATGTCCAAAATTTTGCGGGTAAAAATCAGTTGCAGCGAATTGGCCAGAACTTTAATTATTCCAAGGTTTCAATTTGATGGTAGAAAACTGAAGACAGCAGTGCAGCTTGGATATCATTGTTGCTCGACTGGATATTTCTTCACAAGATCAGAGCAGACCTGAACCTGGTAAGCGAGTGGAAAAGCATGAATTTCATCCTTGCATAAATTTACTGTTTTCCGATCGAGGATGCTTATACGTCTTTACTCTGATTTCCCTTTTTGATTTTTGATGAAACAAGCAGTACACGTAAAATCCTTATTGTAAAAGGAATTTATGTGTATTGTAGCATAGTAAAGGTTCTGAGACCAAGATAAAAAACTCCCTTCTGCTCCCCTTAAGAAAAATAGGATATTTTTCTCGGGGAGTGGAGCGGGCAACTGCGCACATAGAGAACCTACACAAAGTAGGACAAATAGTACAAGGCTTTTTGCGGATACGAGAGGTTTAATGAAATAGCGACACAAATTAAAGCACGGAGTTGTCGGTCGGTCGGAGAAAAGATGTAGATCGCTGTGGCTTTTCTCTTCGTGATTTTCTTCTTGTTTGTACTTTTGCTCCCTTGAAATGCCATCTGTAATATGCTGCATTCCAAGTTTTGCCGGCGGAGCCGTTCACAACTCGCTCCATGGAACGGAATATCACCGAAGATTAAACTTCCCTTCGTGTTGTTTATACTCTTTTACAGGTAATCAGTAGCATAGGAAAAGTTTTTTTTAATCTTTATACACGAAAGCTAAAACAGGTGCACGTGTTGTTTTCTGTTTTTTTTTACTTAATATAGCATTCGAAAACTCTTTGAAATTTGCATGATCTTTTTATTACCGGGTGCCCGCCATCGCTTATGAGCATATCATTAGGATCATTAGCAACACGAGCCTGCGAGCAAGCAGCTTACCGGCTATTAGGCCACAGACCGCTAATCTGCTCACAGGTGGTTTTAATTGTTTCGCCTATTCTCCTCGGGGTTTTCAAAGGATGCAAGGCCGTTATCGAAATCAATTTCGCGATCACATAGACATTGTTTGAAAAATATCGACACTCTGGAGCATTATCAGGCGTTATTTCGATACCGTTTGATACTGTGCACGGGGCTTCTTGGACGGAAAAAGTTGCATGAAATATTCCAGTTCGTATGCAGTTTCTATGAAAAGCTATGAAACGTAATCCTTTTGAGCAGAAGTAGTCGACAGCGTCTTTGCACAAAATCTACTGTTTTGACTTGAGTTCTGCGGTAACACCTAGCAAATTTTTTGTTATGACCAACTTGTACATAGTTGGAATGAATTCTCTATCGGTTCCGAACCTTGTGATCACTGAGTTAACCATGTTAACTGGGAAAAAGCCTGCTAACGGGCTCACTTAGTGTGTTAGTCGCGCAAGTAATTTGGCGGCGGAGAGGAGATTTGCGAACCGGCGAGCGAAGCGAGTCAGCGAGAAGAATGCCTTTCCTCGCCCCATTCCACTCGGTGGCTCGCAAATCGCGGCTCCGCCGCCAGGATACTCGCGCGAATAACACATTAAGTGAGCCTACTCGCAGGCTAACTGGGAAATGAAAACAGTCAAACCTCCCGGTGCTGCCACCTTTCCGGTACGCGACCGTTTCTCGACAGCGACCACTTTTCCAACATACCAAACTGTTGTCATTCAAATGGCTATAGTTGGTGCCTCTATAGTAGGCGACCACCTCTCGTAAGCGGCCATTTTTTGGACTGACAGTTTTAATTTTTCTATTGTTTATAACCTCCGGTAAGCGACCATTTGACACGTGATCCCGTCTCACCAGTGTAAATAGTCAACTTGTGAGTACTATAAAAGAGAGATGCTAGAGATATGTAGGTGTACGCCAGTCTGTACATGGATTATTGAAAGTAAACCTCTGAAGCTAGTTAAACTAAGAAATAAAGAAAAATTGCCTCCCTGTGGTTCGACCCCTTGTAAGTGACCACCTCCTGTAAGCAACCACTTAGGATTGACATTTTGGGTGGTCGCTTACGGGAGGTTCAATTTCGATAAAATCTATTTGATTCATGGTAATCAACAAGGAGCGAATTTCCCGTAGTCAGAGTGACACCTTGCTCGCCCTCCTTCAATTCGATTTTCGTGAAAGTGTTACTCAAGTACATTCAGATCCAAAACAAATTGAACATCACATGCAAAAGTTATCAGGCATGACACGCTCCAAGCTAAGTTTGCAGTGAATATTCAGTACTCAGTGACTTTTTACAGTACTAAAAGGAATATAACATGAGTACCCCGCTGTAAGTTCTGCCCTGAACTTCTTCTATTTTCTCGCTGAATATTTTTGCATGTCCAGTCAATCTTGTTCCTCATTGTTCAAGGATGGTTTTTGGTGATAATTTCAAAATGTAGGTTAATTATCGCTTGCTCAATAAACTACTGTCCTGTCGTCTGAAAAGGTTTAATTCCGTCTGCTTGTTTTTGCCAAAAAAATAATAAAGTTTAAAAGAGCTCTGCGCGTGAATCTGGTCTTCGTTTCATCTTCTTTTCCGGTGGAACTACGAACGCAAAAAAATGTTTCTGCGACTCAGATTTGAAAAATCTAAGTGAACAAATTAATTATACGTAACCAAACTCGTTGTCATATTTATATATCATTAAGTGAGGACCGTTAGACAAAGAAAATTCCAATATAAAAATATTAAGGATGCTGACGTTATAAATCTTATGCGGCCTGTATACGGTTGTGTCAAATTCCTGTATAAGTTCAAAATAAAGATCTAACATTATACTTTCTTGTAGTTTTTTTTTATTTTTCGCTGCTACTTTCGACTGTTGCGCAACAACTGAATAATCGTTTCATCAACCTTTCTGTTCGTGATATCCACTACAGACCTATTGTCAGTGGATAAACAAGCTATGGCTATGAATGTTCAATATTGTCTGAGTTTTGCCAAAAATGCCGGGCTTCGATAGCACTGCACGAAACGTCGTATTGAAAACGGTGTTTTAACAACTCATCATCAGAGAAAAAATAAACAATCATCTTTTTTCCATAATTCTTTCTATAGAATTGTTTAGAAGCCTAAACATGAAATAAGAAAAAGAAAAAAAGAAAGGAAAGGAAAAACACGAAACATACAGCTGACGAGTGAATTTCGAAACACAGACAACGTTTACACAAAACTTGTGAACGCGCAAGGTTGTATTAAAATTATTCTTTGTCGCGTTCGATGTGGTTGCTCATCTAACATGTGGGGCTCGTTCAAGATTTTAAGAACTTTACGAACGAGGAGGTCGTTTTGATAACGCTCTCAAAAGTAGAGGTTTTTGAAAACGGAACAGTCCCAAGTGTCAATGTAAAGGGTGACAGGGATTTTAAAGGTCGGGCCCTTTTCATGATACCACCTTGCTACTCGCTATTAATCGCTTTTGCATCTAAAAGCAGACAATTGGCGGCGAGATAGAAATTTTCTTGTTACGCAACTGGTTGAATAAAAATAAACAACTGAAATTTTGCTGGGTCAAGTACAGCTGTGGTCCTCACGTGCTGAAAAAGAAACCGGAACGTCTTTTGTTGAATATATCTCTACACGAAGACAACGCCAGAAGGAATTTATCGCGCCCCAGTAAACTTCTTTGACTTGCCAAAGTTTTAAGATTCTGAAAATTAAAGTTGAACGTTTTTCTCATTTAATCAGAGCAGAGCACCAAACCCACATTAAATTCGAGCAAAGGGAATGTGCTGGGCGATCCTAAAACGTGGATGGCGGAATGACGGAACGGCGGAAAATCACCCCAAGTTCTAAAACGCGGAACGACGGAAAATCACCCATAATCCTAAAACGCGGAATGCCGGAAAATCACCCATAATCCTAAAACGCGGAACGGCGGAAAATCACCCATAAACCTAAAACGCGGAACGTTAAAAATTAGAGTAAGCTAATAAATGCGTGAAAGTAACGACCCTCCGAAAGTAACGATGCCCCCAATAGTAGCGACCCCCAAATTGATTCAATGCTTATCATCGACAGATAGATGGAAAATTGTAACATGGGTTGGACCCAAAGAATAAAGACGGCAATGGCGTGATTTAAAGACATTGATAACCAAGATATCTGTACACGCATACCCAGAGTTCACACATTCGTACTGCCAAAACTTCACGGTTTTTATATACTGGCATTATTTTCATTAGGTTGTCTGAAACCCCGAGTAAAGCAAAGTATGTAACGTATAAATTACATTCCGCAGTCATTACGCAACTCATGCCGTATGCCATTCCGCAAACTCATGCCGCCTTTTACACCGAGTGATACAGTAAGACACGAAATGTAATTTGATCGCCCTGTCAACGACGCGACAGAACTGACAGGTATCCAGAATACACCACGTGTAGATGAGAGCGATAATACCACAGCAGCCATTGTAGTTTCGAGAAATATAGTCTGATCTTGTCTCGTATGGCTTTTAAATTGCCCTCACTAAATGGGAGGGGAAGTTCCGACAAATCGCTTAATAGAGAAGGTTTGCCGCTATTGATTGGAACCATTTAAAAGACAAAGAGGATGCAATAGGCCAAGGGTTTCAGGGTCCCAGCGGCACACCCCCACCCTAGAGTACCCCTGCCAGGATTCTTCACACAAAATTTAGGAAATTTGATATTTGAGGCATTCCAAGGTGTTCCGACTAAAGCATGAGTACCAAAGAAGAGAGATAATTATGGCAATTAATTCCACACTTTTGAAAAGGGAGACGAACATGTTCATAGCATGCAATGTATTGTCATTTTGAACCAAATGATTGACTTGTACCCTGCATAACAGGCGTTAATTTAATAACTGAACACGAAGACGAAAGCGAATCAGTGCCATCTTTTTTTGTTTTCTGCGTTATAGGATTATGGGTGATTTTCCGCAGTTGCGCGTTTTAGGATGATGGATGATTTTCCGCGGTTCCGCGTTTTAGGATTTGGGGCGATTTTCCGCAGTTCCGCCGTTCCGTCATTCCGCCATTCCGTGTTTTAGGGTCGCCCAATGTGCTTTGTTAACACGGTATTATAAGTAGATCAGACTCAAACACACTCAAACAAACAGCCCTCGCCAGAATATTCTAGTTTTCGTTAATTGTTGTTTCGCTTCTTTGGAAGACAGTAAGCTAGATCCAACAATTAAATGGAATAAGGGAAGCTCGGTCTGGTCTTTTTTTCTTGTTTAATCATCCGAAACAAAAACCGCACTAAACTAGCAATTTGGTTTGTAAATTTATGCCGATTCATGGCTGGTCGGTTCAATGAAGTGCTAAATTAATTTTGCAAGGTAATTAATGACCTTTCGGTCCTTTTCATTTAAAGTCAAAGCACGTTCGAGCTTTGTGCTCAGTCAACAACCCACAGCCGAGAGTAAAGAGTTGTGATTTTATCTTCTTCAGGTCTGACTGAACTCAAGGTTGAGCGGACTTATTCAGCACACAGCTTTTATACCAGTGCAGAGTTGGCAACTTTAGTATACTTAAATCAATGCGGATATCAATGGAACAGAACTTCCCGGAAAACTTTAGAGGAGCGCAGAGGAGCTCAATTACAATATCGGATTTCAGCGAAGAGCTAGCCACGTCTCAAGCGCACGGTAAATTCCTAGCTCTAGACTTCGGTTTACTGCAGCAGCAATCACCAACTTCTGTTGCGGTCCCATCTACAGAAACCAAGAAAACGCCTCGTAAAAGATTTAGCAGAAAGTCCCAACAGAAGAGCAGAACCCAAAAGGCTTTGATTCACCTTCAACCAATTAGTGCTTCACTTTGTTTCGGTGGAAAATCAACTCTCCGGGGCACCCCGTGGGAAGACGCGCTCAGTAGCTCTGCTGAATCTTCGCAGAAAACTGGAAAGCGCACGATAAAAGCAGAAAAACAAGAGCAGAGAACTTTAAACGAGACAAGAATTATCGCATTTTGGAAGCAGTTTTTTGGTTAGCGTAACTCACAAAGAAACCATCTATTGAAGAGCCCAAAAAGGACAGTTGTGCCGAAAAGAAGGAAATTTACAGTCGCAATCATTCGTGTCTACAGGACGTTTCTCAATCTTTGAATCCTTGCACTGGATTCGGTATCCGACCATTGAGACTTCCGAGGATGCAAAGGATTGACAAACTGACTCAGTTGCACACGGACAATGAATGAATCTTGTGATAAAAATTCAAGTGTAAAAATCTTTGTCTAACATACAAATGTATTGATCGTCACAAAATTTAAATTCACAGCTGTATAAATTTTGGAAACTGTATCGTCGTATAGCAAGTATAACAGATAAACAAAGAAAATCGCAATGTTTTACCGACGCACTCCAACTGTAAGCGCGGTCCCGTTTTGTATGCAGAATTCCGGGGCACTATTGTTGTTCTCAATGGTGAAAGGTTGCCGATTACTTGAAAACATTGTCCTTTAAATTTGAAATAAACCGTTAAATTCAACCTACAATATTCTGATATTTAGTTATTTTAAAGCATTAACTTTATTTTCTCTTCTACGCGTAAATAATTGGTTACCCGCGTTCACGATTTTCACGTTAGCTGGTTCCTGTACTGCGGAACTGATACAATCAAAAAACTGAAGTCTGCAAAGCACGCGTTTAATTCGAGTTTCCGGTTACTTTAAGTTTGTTTTCACGCTGCTTGTTTCCATAGTAACGTAATGAAAATTTATTTGTCGATTAAGTTGCGGTCGGTTTTACTTGTCGGCCGTTTTGTTTGTGAATGCCGGTCAAAAGTGACTTCGAGATTAATTGAAATTAATCCGACTAATCTTACAGGAAGGTATGTTCAAAACAGACATAACGGTAAAATTGCCTAATTTATTGCATCACCAAGATAACTTAATTCACCTACATTTCCAAATCTGTTGTTTGTATTATTTCATCTTTCAGTGACTATAGTGCTGGGCAATGCTTTATGTCAGAGGTTCCAGTACACTTTTGTGGTATCATTTTAGCGATTACTTTACGTCAAAGCCGATTGTCAGTTGTGTCAACAAAGCTACTTCATTCGATTACATTTCTCAAATGTGTTTGTTTTGTTTTATGTTTTGGATAATTATAGTGTTGGACAACGCTTACTAAGTTCTCCTCCCAGTTACCACGTACCATTGTTTTGAATTGTTTGACTTAACGTTTAATCTACGTCAAAGCCGGTTATCCCTGCGTCAACAAGAGAGCGCAATTTCACTAACACTGCCGGCACAGATGTAAAATTGTATTATCTAGGTTTCAATGATTATAGTGTTGAGCAAACTGTAAAATTTTTTCCTAGGTAAATGCACTGTCACTTAAGGCTTTATTATAACGGTTGTTTAACGTCACAGCCGAGCATCCTTCGTCATACTCTGAGCTGATTTATATATTTGCTAGGTGCGTCACAGGTCACCAAGTTTCTGAAACAATTGTGTCACAGGCAAGCCAAGCTGCTACAGATAACTATTTTTTTTGTTACACTTTTTTTACCGAATGACCTTCGGAAATTCAAGTTACTTTTAAGTGTCAAAAGCCCATAATATCGTCAATGTTTCATTAAATAGCAGCTTTAAGGGGTACACTAAGTGATTGTCGCGAGAGAGATCCGGTGTCTTTAAGACCTCAAAAGCCGCGGACAGGACCGTAGACTGTGAATCTGCTGTTGCTAATTTTTTAATTTTCCGGCACGTACCATGCGTACACTTCTCCACTCTTGTTATGTGTCCTCATGGAGTTTAAGCCCGTTCAGTTTTTCAAGACGCTTATGAAAGAATCGACACTCGCTGTCGACACGTTCTCAGTCTTTGAGTTCTGTGAGCTTTCTCAGCGTTGACCTCGTGTGTACTTGTTCAAATACAGCAACGGAAACCAAATAATCTTGTTTATTGTTAGCAAGTTTTATTTGTTTAAGTTTGCTTAAATAAGTGTGCATCTTTCGTTCATGATCAAGAACTAGGGAAGAAACTTCAAGTGAGTAAAATATTGAAACCTTACTACCAAGCCGAGCAGAAATACGGCTAATTTCTGACATTTATGGGCACCAGATGCCGTAAAGTTGTGGTTGAGATAATAAAAATAAATACGAATTGCCACATGAAGTAGTGAGATATGCTTTTCTCTGAAATTATTGAATTATTACAAGAGAACATTTCTATGTTATAAAATATCTCATAAGGCCCGTAAGGTTGCTGGGATAATTGTTCTTATGCAAATGTTGCAATCGGCAAAATTGTGTTGAGTATGTACTTGCGGCATATAAATCAGAGAAGTAAGGTTAAAAAATATTTTATCACAACGACTTATTTCTTCGGAGTACGTGATAGCCCTCCCTAGCTTGTTATCTGTCTTATTATAAGTATATATTTTTTCTCCTAAAACGTAAGATTGAGCGAGCAGAGCCAGTGAATAAGCAGCTTTCACCTGTCGCTGAAAGCACGCAATGCAAACACTGGTTCCTTCATTAAAATATTCGCCTGCAGTTTTACATTGCAGAAATGTGAATTATTTTATTGAATTATTTCATTTCAGTGAGTATAATGCTAAATAATGCCTTATTAAGATGTCTTCTAGGCTACGAGCATTGTTTGTTTTGTCATCTTTTTAACGGTTACTTTACACACGTAAAAAACGGCTATTGATCTGTCATCTCTTGAAGACTGACTGATGTTAGTTGCGTCACAGGCCGCCAAAATTCTAGAACTATTGCGCCACAGGAACAACAAGCTGCTAAGCTGCAGAACTTTTGAATACAGTGACTTGGACCATCAAGAAGCGATCTTATAGTGTCAAAAATCTTTATAGTCCCGACCCGACCGTAAGGCGCGTAAAGCTGGAATCAGATCGAGATTGAGAGTTTAAAACTTTTTCAGTGAGATCTTTCCAGTCTTGAAAAAAAGCGTTTACCGAAGCTCTCCTTTCACTTTTGTACAGCCCCCGAATACACCGTCTTCTCATACTTTTTTCCACTTCCAGGCCACCCTCACGTTTTTGCTTCCAGTAGTTATCCTGATCTTTGTCTTAGTTTTTGCTTAAGACTTTTAGAGAACGAATTTATTTTGTTGTCTATCCAATTGTTTTTTGCTCCGTGTCCTGGTTTTTGGGTCTCTGTTGTACTTTTTTCGTCTCTGTTGTCTGTCTGTTGTCCTTTCCGCACTCTCCGTGTCCTCTGTCGTACTTTTTTACTTTTTCTTTTTACAGCTTTACTTTTACTTACATTTTCTCGCCCAGTCAGTCCTCTAAGTGCCCTCTGTCCCACGTAGGTTTCCTCTGTTCGAATATCCTGTCCGATGCCTGATCTCGTTAGTACGATCTGACTCTGTTAACACGGCGGAATTTTTACGGCCTGTCGATGTTAGTTGCTAAATCTTGTCAAAGAAGGCATCGTCATCTTTCCCTTAAAACAAAAAATAACGGAAAAGCACGGCCACAAGAGCAGGCGTGCACTGGCCGGGAATCGAACCCGGGCCTCTCGCGTGGCAGGCGAGAAATCTACCACTGAACCACCAGGGCTACAAAGAATCTGAAAATCTTTTATGTTTTCGTGCGCAGGATAGGAGCAAGACAATCAACAGCGGTTTCGTTCACTTGATTCAACTATTTAAAGCAGGTCGCTTCTGACTCGAAAAAAAAAGTTGTGCCCATTAGAAAAAACAAACAAACAAACAAACAAACAAACAAACCTACCTTACTTCATTCATTCATTTTGTTGTTGTTGTTGTTGTTGTTGTTTTGCGGAAGAGCTATATTATTTCATGACGCTGGAGGAACTTCTTATGAAAGGTATTCATTTTGGCGTGACTTGTATTCAAAGACAACCGCGTTCACTGATGTTCGACAAAAAAAATTATCTGTGACATTTTTTTATAACTCTCATGAAGGTCCATTTATAGAATTACACACCCTAAGCGGTAACAAATCACTTATTTTAACCCCTAAAAGGCACAACGATCACTCTCGTCACTTTTATATCACTGGGGAGTCCCCTCTGGCTCATGACGTTGGATTTAAGCAAGCTGGAGAACTAATTGAAAGTTTCTTCATCAGGGAACATAATTAAGATTTTTTCCTCGGGTTCAAATGTTAAACCGAGAGGGACAAAAAGTTCAGACTAATAAATAAATAAATAAATAAATACTGAAATAAAAATAATAATAATAATAGATTCAGCCAATGCATTTCTTCTTATGTATCATGATTTCTCCGTCAAACGTTCTGTCAGTCTAACTTGTAAATATATCACAACTATCGCTATATTCTGACACTTTGTGTCTTTACAGTGACTTTAATGTTTGTCAGACACACGGGAGAAGCAACTAAAGGCGCTGAAGGTAATAAACAAGAAGGCAACATCGTCTGTGGAGAAATTGGTGTAGAAAAAGGAAAGCAATAAAACGTGGAAGGAAAATCTGCTGAATGACATGCACAAGGCAGTGCCCCAGGCACCCCAAGTTTCCAGTGTGGATGTTGAAAAAAAATTTGGAAGGTCAACCGTTGTATTATTACAGGGAAACCAAGAAATGGGGTTGCTGAACGTACAGTCAGACACGGCTCTAAAGACGGTCGTTTAAATGTTCCTTTGTAAAAAATCAAAATGATCTGTTAACTTCACAGTGGGTCACAAGAAGAAGTGAGGATGGTGAACAGTAAGACACGGCCCTGGCGACTTGAATGTCTATGTGTAGTTACTGAACTGTATAGTTCACGTTCAAACACAGGCACATTAAGAAATGGGGATGCTGAACAAGCATAAAATCCTGCATGTGTTGGTTTGCTGGTATTGAACACAGTCTAAAAAGTCGGTTTCTGACAACAATCCACTTATTCAAGAAAGGATTTCCTATCCAGGATGGCTGCAACATTATTGTTTTCTTATAAGTTGTACTCCTCCCTTTCTCCTCCCCCTTATAGCAGCTGTTAGTTATTGTGAGCCTGAGTCTGAACCACTCGATTTACTTGAGGCAGCTTTGTCCTAGTCCCCCTTTTGTGAAAAAAAAACTTAGATCAGTACACACATTTGCGATTCGTTATACCAGAACAAAAAGTTAAGAAAAAAGAAAACAAGAAAAAAACAACAACAAACTTTTAATAATACTATAGCTTGTAGAGAACCAGGAGCACTCCGGGATATGGGCTCCTGAGAGAACTAATTTTCTTTTATCAATTTTGTGTAACGTTTTAGTACAGTAATATTAACTGTACCGTTGTTTGTTTTTTTTTTTTCATAAACTAAGATTTGCTTGAGATGGGTCTTTCTTTTTGCTCCTGCAAAATCCAGGGAGTGACTTAAGTGAGTTTCCCTCACTATATCTCATAATCTCTCTAATCTATATTTTAGCCTGCATTATTTTATTTGGAGTTCCACAATATAATCGTTCAATCATTAAACATCAGAAAGAACGATAACTATTTGCATAATGACCATCACAAAAACATTGCGACTTAATAACTTGGAGGGGTTTTTCCCGGTAAAATTACCATAAGGACCGATACTGGCTATTCACAGGAGAAGTTTTCACGACATGCACGCTTAAAGGGGCATAGTCACGCTATTTTGGTTCACTTTAAAAATCAAAAATATGTCCTCACATCAATGAACGCCCACAAATAATGGTCTAGTTTTGTTACCAAAGACTATATTACTTCAATGAAACTATTTTCTGTCGTCTGTTGGTACGGATGGCACGGATGGAAATGGATTGCAATTTGAAAAAATTAGGCTAAACTTTTCAAATTCTTTCAGCGTGTTGACATTAAATCGATATTAAAAGGTCATGGTTTGTTTTGTCTTAATAAATTAAGTTAATATGTTCCTTTTAATGTTCAAACACAATGTTGGGCATGGATAAAGTTAGCTACCGATAATTTTTGCACAGTTTTGACCAGAAATCTGCGAAATCCTCGTGACTATGCCCCTTTAAGACCTGATAACACCGCGTTATCACCGATGGTGAAATCTGGATCGCACAAAATTTTAATTTTACTGTTTTCGAGGATTTTTGTTTACCGTTGTCATGGAAATATCGATTTTCACAAAATGTAAACCACGCTAAAGCTCAATCCAAAACCAACAGGTTTTGCAAATTTCACGTTGATCCACCAATGAAGACTGTTTAAAAGCCGATTTAAAAAGTGAGGTATGGTCCCCAAAAAACTGTATCGAAACACCTTAATTCCGGCATTCATACCAAGTACATCGAGTGTGAACTTAAGTTACAAGAAAGAAACGGAAAAGATTACAACTGTTTTAACTTTAGCTATACTTATAAGCATCTCTTTAATTTTAAGTAAGTTAAGTGAACGTGGTAAACATGTTTACCACAAAAATCCGCTGAAGCTTGATCCACGGCCTATATATAATACTACCGCTATCCACGACCCTGCGAATCCGCTGCCAGCAAGTACCATTGTTATACAGTGGTGTGTAGACCGCCTAAACTTGTTTTTCGGGTTACAAGCCCATCGCAAAGCGCCCTGTTTTAGTAGGTTGCGATTAATTATAGTAACCAGAGTTGTCCTCCTTCTTTGGGTAGAGATAGTACCAATCGATTTTGTGTTGTGGGTGAAGACGTCCTTCACCAATTAGGTACTCAGCCCCGAAGAGTAGGTCCACAAGGAGGATCATCTCTTGGTTCTGCGGGTGGCTATGTTCTACAGGGCACCGCAAACTGTGCTCTACCCCTATAATTCAATCACGATAGAGTGGTTTTACTTAACCGTATAAAGAAATAAAATATGATACTGGGTAGTGGGAGAATGGTCATTGGTGAGCCAAGAAAATACTTAAGTAGGGATCAAGTAACATTCTGTACGTTCCTGCGCTTGTCATTCAATTGACATCTGTATTTTAACAACAGAAAGATAAACGTGCAATGGTTTTGCTAACTCTCTGCTGTACAGCATATTGAATCTCCTGTATGAAACGCATACAACTGTGTTTGGGTGACTACTTGGGCCTCCTGCAAGACTACGTAATATTCAAGAATGTAAGTTACTATGCTATTTGAAAATCAACACGAAAACTGGTGGCTGTTTATCAGAGACAGGCCCTTTCAAGATAGGGTTGAACGCCTACAGTACAGCCTACAGTTGTGAGCTCCTGCAATAGGTTCATGAAACTGACATGAATTTAATTTTGTTTCTATTAGGTATTATCAGAATAGTTTTTGCGTGATCTGTTTTGGAAAGTGCAAAAAATACATAGCACAAAAATGAAACCCGCAAAACGTCAAGCTCTGGACCCGTCTAATTATCACAAAGCGGTCAAAAATAACCATGGGGAACCGTGCAGGTGATTTAGTATGCAGAATATGTCCTCATCGTTCGACCGTCCTACCGTTAACCCTTTTCAGACCTAAGTGGGGAGGGGAGGAACTGCCAGCACGGACTTTGGACGTCTATAACTTTTTTAAGAAGCAAGGTGAGGCCACCACGTTTGGCAACGTTTCCTAAACTCCAGTACCTGGGAACAATTTGACGTCACCATGACAACCATATTTTGACAGGCAAGTTTTCCAGAATTTTTTAAACGCAGGAGCAAGGGATTTCTTTTGAATTTCGGAATTTCTTTACGAATTTCAACTATTCCCTTCAATTTGGAATTTTTCATGATAACGGGGCCTAAGTGTGGAGACCCGATTCAAATCATACTGTTCATGCACCCTTTCCCTTGTGTTCCGCGTTCGCATCTCGCGCTTCCTAACCCTCCCCCCCCCTCCTCTCTCTTCTCTTTTAGCGCCGGCCACACAGAAAAATTGCCAAAGCTATTATGCTAGCAGTAAAGCAAACGTTTGGAACAAATTTGTTTTCATTGCTTGTTATTTGGTAGTTTACAATAAAACTGGAGCAATTGAAATGGAAGCAGCTGGCACAAAATAATATGCACAGGATGAGAATTAAAAGGGGAAACACCATCTTGTTTGCGAGACACACCAAAAAGTAACTTCAGTGTTTGTTTAATGGAAATCCATTGTCTTATATTTCACCAAAATATGATATTTTAGAGATTTTTTTATGGAGACTAAAGAATGAACTCTGGATGTCAAGAGAAAGTCTAGATAGGCGTCAACTGTCAATTGAAACTACTTTATTAGCTCAGAAGGACAAATTTCAATACAAGGCAAGATGGTGGCCATATGGCCGGTCACGACTATTTGTGATCATGGTACTCAGATTTTTATACACCATACAACAGTTAATTGGTAGCATCACACATCAGCATATGAAGCGTTATCAGAATCGGCCGTGGCCGACCCAAGATCAAATGTCAGAATAGACTTTGGTAGCTCAGATGGTTAAATTGCATGCGCAGTACGACGTTAGATGATGGCCATATGGCCGATTGATCACGTTTTTGTGATTATGCTACTATTTGTGTATGTCATACAATAGATAATAATATTAGCAGCATAACACATCAGCATATGAAGTGTTTTCGGAATGGGCAGTGTCCAAGCTTACATGGAACCTGTAAGGACCTCTTTTTTTACGAAAAAAAAAAGGTCAAGAGGTTGAATTCAATTGGGTAAGGCATAACATCATAAGAGTAGAATAAAAACTACAAATGTCGCAATGAACAATGCAATAATGACAAGCTGGTGTTAGAGACGAAGTCATGATGACAAAGCCATTTTTCACAGCATGCATTTCAGAAACGTCATATGTATTTTCAAATGAAAGGCTTGACACGCTGCACGTTTGTCACGGATATGCGTAAAATTACCTTTGTTTGAAGGTCCAGAATTAAACAGCTAAAAAATTCAGTTGCAACAAATAATTGAACAGACTTTAATTATTCCAAGATTTAAATTTGATGGCAGAAAACTGAAGACAGCAGTGCAGCTTGGATATCATTGTTGCACGACCGGATATTTCTCCACAAGATCAGAGCAGACCTGAACCTGGTAAGTGAGTGGAAAAGCGTGAATTTATCCTTGCATAACTTAACTGTTTTCCGATCGAGGCTGCTTAAACGTCTTTGTTCTGTTTTGCATAGAAGTTGAAAATAGCCATTTGCTTTTTTGCTTTACACGTAAAATCCTTATTATACAAGGAATTTATGCGTATTGTAGTACAGTAAAGGTTTTGAGCCCAAGACAAACTCCCTTCTGCTCCCCTTAAGAAAATCATGGAGATTTTTCTTGGGGAGCGGGCGGCTGCACACATGGAGAACTTACACAGAGTAGGACAAACTAGTACAAGGTTTTTTTTCGGATACGAGAGGTTTAATGAAATGGCGACACAAATTAAAGAACGGAGTTGTCGTCTGGTCGGGGAAAACTTGTAGATCGCTATGGCTTTTATCTTTGTGACTTTGTTCTTGTTTGTACTTTTGCTCCGGTTAAATGTCATCGATAATATGCTGCATTCCATGCTGCTCTATGGAGCGGAATGTCACCGAAAGATTCAATCCCCCCTCCATGTTGTTTATAGTCTTTTATAGTTGATCAGTAACACAGGAAAAGTTTCTTTTTTAAATCTTTATACACGGAGCTTAAACAGGTGCAACTCTTTGAAATTTGCATGATCTTTTTATTACTGGGTGCCCGCTTGTAAGCATATCATTAGGATCAATAGGAACACGAGCCTGCGAGCAAACAGCTTACTATTAGACCACGGACCGCTAATCTGCTCACAGGCGGTTTTACTTTTTTCGCTTATTCTCCCCGGGTTTTGAAGGGATAGGCCGCTATCGAAATCAATTATGCGATAACATCGACATTGTTTGAAATATATCGACAGTCTGGAGCAATATCGGCCGTTGTTTCGATACCGTTCGATACTGCTCGCCGGGCCGTTCTTGGAAGAAAAGGTTGCATGAATATTCCACTTCGCATGCAAGAAAATTTTGTTTCTATGAAACGTAATCCTTTTGAGTAGTCGACAGCGTCTTTGCACAAAATCTATTGTTTTGAATTCGATTTCGAACCTTGTGATCACTGAGTTAACTAGGAAATAGCCTGCTAACGGGCTCACTTAGTGTGTTATTCGCGCAAGTAATTTGGCCGCGGAGCCGAGATTTGCGACCCGGCGAGCGAAGCGGGTCAGCCAGAAGAATGGGGCAAGGAAAAGTACTTTTCCTCGCCCCATTCCACTCGGTATTCGTGCGAATAACACACTAAGTGAGCCTACTCGCAGGCTAACTGGGAAATGAAAACAGTCAAACCTCCCGGTGCGGCCACCTTTCCGGTAAGCGACCATTTCTCGACAGCGACCACTTTTCCAATATACCAAAATGTTGTCATTCAAATCGCTATAGTTGGTAACTCTGGTAGGCGACCACCTCTCGTAAGCGGCCACTTGTTGGCTGCTAGTGACAGCAGGAGCCGCTGACAGTTTGAAATCTTCTATTGTTTATAGCCTCCGGTAAGCGACCATTTGACACGTGATCCCGTCTCACCAGTGTAAATAGAGCAGAGTAGTGCTGTACGTACTTGTGACACCTGGCTCCGCTGTCAACTTATGAATACTATAAGAGATATGCTAGAGATACATGGGTGTAGGCCAGTCTGAACATGGATTAATGGCAGTAAACATCTGAAAGTAGCTAAACTAAGAAATCAAAAATTGACTCCCTGTGGTTCGACCCTTGTAAGGGACCACCTCCCGTAAGTAGGTGTTATTCAAGTACATTCAGATCCAAAAGAAATTGAACATCACATGCAAGATTAACAGGCATGACACACTCCAAGCTAAGTTTGCAGTGAATATTCAGTTCTCAGTGGCTTTTTACAGTACTAAGGATCATTTTCTCGCTGAATATTTTTGCATGTCCAGTCAATCTTGTTCCTCCTTATTCAAGGATGGCTTTTGGTGATAATTTCAAAATGTAGTAATTATCGCTTGCTCAATAAACTACTGTCCTGTCGTTTGAAAAGGTTTAATTCTGTCTGCTTGTTTTTGCCAAAAAAATGATAAATTTTAAAAGAGCTCTGCGCGGAATCTGGTCTTCGTTTCATCTTCTTTTCCGGTGGAACTACGAACGCAAAAAAATGTTTCTGCGACTCAGATTTGAAAAATCTAAGTGAACAAATTAATTATACGTCACCAAACTCGTTGTCATATTTATATATCATTAAGTGAGGACCGTTAGACAACGAAAATTCTAAAATAAAAATATTAAGGATGCTGACGTTATAAATCTTATGCGGCCTGTATACTTTCTTGTAGTTTTTCTTATTTTTCGCTGCTACTTTCGACTGTTGTGCAACAACTGAATAATCTTTTCATGAACCTTTCTGTTCGTGATATCCACTACAGACCTATTGTCATTGTATACGCAAGCTATGTCTATGAATGTTCAATATTGTCGGAGTTTTGCGCCAAAAATGCCGGGCTTTGATGGCACTGCACGAAACGTCGTATTGAAAACGGTGTTTTAACAACTCATCATCAGAGAAAAAATAAACAATCATCTTTTTTCCATAATTCTTTCTATAGAATTGTTTAGAAGCCTAAACATGAAATAAGAAAAAGAAAAAAGAAAGGAAAGGAAAAACACGAAACATACAGCTGACGAGTGAATTTCGAAAACACAGGCAACGTTTAAACAAAACTTGTGAACGCGCAAGGTTGTATTAAAATTATTCTTTGTCGCTTTCGATGTGTGTGCTCATCTAACATGTGGGGCTCGTTCAAGATTTTAAGAACTTTACGAACGAGGAGGTCGTTTTGATAACGCTCTCAAAAGTAGAGGTTTTTGAAAACGGAACAGTCCCAAGTGTCAATGTAAAGGGTGACAGGGATTTTAAGGGTCAGCCTTTTTCATGAAACCACCTTGCTACTCGCTATATCACTTTTGCATCTAAAAGCAGACAATTGGCGGCGAGATAGAAATTTTCTAGTTACGCAACTGGCTGAATAAAAATAAACAACTGAAATTTTGCTGGGTCAAGTACAGCTGTGGTCCTCACGTGCTGAAAAAGAAACCGGAACGTCTTTTCTTGAATATAGCTCTACACGAAGACAACGCCAGAAGGAATTTATCGTGCCCCAGTAAACTTCTTTGACTTGCCAAAGTTTTAAGATTCTGAAAGTTAAAGTTGAATGTTTTTCTCATTTAATCAGAGCAGAGCACCAAACCCATATTAAATTCGAACAAAGGGAATGTGCTTTGTTAACACGGCATTATAAGTAGATCAGAGTCAAACACGCTCAAACAAACAGCCCTGACCAGAATATTCTAGTTTTCGTTAATTGTTGTTTCACTTCTTTGGAAGACAGTAATCTAGATCCAACAATTAAATGGAATAAGGGAAGCTCGGTCTGGTCTTTTGTTCTTGTTTAATCATCCGAAACAAAAACCGCACTAAAATAGCAATTTGGTTTGTAAATTTATGGCGATTCATGGCTGGTCGGTTCAATGAAGTGCTAAATTAATTTTGTAAGCTAATTAATGACCTTTCGGTCCTTTTCATTTAAAGTCCAAGCACGTTCGAGCTTTGTGCTCAATTAACAACCCACAGCCGAGAGTAAAGAGTTGTGATTTTATCTTCTTCAGGTCTGACTGAACTCTAGGTTGAGCGGACTTATTCAGCACACAGCTTTTATACCAGTGCAGAGTTGGCAACTTTAGTATACTTAAATCAATGCCGACATCAATGGAAAAGAACTTCCCGGAAAACTTTAGAGGAGTGCAGAGGAGCTCAATTACAACATCGGATTTCAGCGAAGAGCTAGCCACTTCTCAAACGCACGGTAAATTCCTAGCTCTAGACTTCGATTTACTGCAGCAGCAATCATCAACTTCTGTTGCCGTCCCAACTACAGAAACCAAGAAAATGCCTCGTAAAAGATTTAGCAAAACGTCCCAACAGAAGAGCAGAACCCAAAAGGCTTTAATTCATCTTCAACCAATTAGTGCTTCACTTTGTTTCGGTGGAAAATCAACTCTCCGGCCGGGCACGCCGTGGGAAGACGCGCTCAGCAGCTCTGCTGAATCTTCGCGGCAAACTGGAAAGGGCACGATAAAAGCGGAAAAACAAGAGCAGAGAACTTTAAAAGAGACAAAAATTATCGCGTTTTGGAAGCAGTTTTTTGGTTAGCGGAACTTTTAAAGAAACTACCTATTGAAAAGCCCAAAAATTAAGGACAGTTGTGCCGAAAAGAAGGAAATTTATAGCCGCAATCATTCGTGTCTACAGGACGTTTCTCAACCTTTGAATCCTTGCACTGGATATGGTATCGGACCATTGAGACTTTCAGGGATGCAAAGGATTGACAATCTGACTCAGTTACACACAGACAATGAATGAATCTTGTGATCAAAATTCAAGTGTAAGAAACTTTGTCTAACATACAAATGTATTGATCGTCACAGAATTTAAATTCACGGCTGTATAAATTTTGGAAACTGTATCTTCGTATAGCAAGTATAACAGATAAATAAAGAAAATCGCAATGTTTTACCGACGCACTCCAACTGTAAGCACGGTCCCGTTTTGTATGCAGAACTCCGGGGCACAATTGTTGTGCTCAACGGTGAAAGGTTGCCGATTACTTGAAAACATTGTCCTTTAAATTTGAAATAAACCGTTAAATTCAACCTGCACTCTCCTGATCCTTCGATATTTTAAAGCATTAACTTTATTTTCTCTTCTACGCGTAAATAATTGGTTACCCACGTTCACGATTTTCATTTTAGCTGGTTCCTGTACTGCGGAACTGATACAATCAAAAAACGATAGTTTGAAAAGCACGTGTTCAATTCGAGTTTCCGGTTACTTTGAGTTTGTTTCACGTTGTTTGTTTCCATAGTAACGTTACGAAAATTTATTTGTCGATTAAGTTGCGGCTGCTTTTACTTGTCTGCCGTTTTGCTTGTGAATGCCGGTCAAAAGTGACTTCGAGATTAATCGAGATTAATCCGACTAATCTTACAGGAAGGTGTGTTCAAAACAGACATAACGGTAAAATTGTCTAATTTATCGCATCACCAAGATAACTTAATTCACTTACATTTCACAAATCTGTTGTTTGTATTATTTCATCTTTCAGTGACTATAGTGTTGGGCAATGCTTTATGTAAGAGGTTCCAGCACACTTTTGTGGTATCATTTTAGCCGATCTTCAGTTGTGTCAACAAAGCTACTTCATTCGGTTACATTTCTCAAATGTATTTGTTTTGTTTTATGTTTTGGATAATTGTAGTGTTGGACAACGCTTAATAAGTTATCCTCCCAGTTACCACGTACCACTGTTTTGAATTGTTTGACTTAACGTTTAATCTACGTCAAAGCCGGTTATCCCTGCGTCAGCAAGAGTGCGCAATTTCACTAACACTGCTGGCACTGATGTAAAATTGTATTATCTAGGTTTCAATGATTATAGTGTTGAGCAATTTGTAAAATTTCTTCCGAGGTAAATGCACTGCCAGTTAAGGCTTTATTGTAACGGTTGTTTAACGTCACAGCCGATCATCCTTCGTCATACTCTGAGCGGATTTATTTACTAGGTGCGTCACAGGTCACCAAGTTTCTGAAACAATTGCGTCACAGGCACGCCAAGCTGCTACAGATAACTGTTTTTTTTTGTTACTCTATTTGACCGAATGACCTTCGGAAATTCAAGTTACTTTTAAGTGTCAAAAGCCCATAATATCGTCAATGTTTCATTACATATCAGCTTTAAGGGGTACACTAAGTGGTTATCCCGAGAGAGATCCGGTGTCTTTAAGACCTCAAAAGGCCGCGGACGGGACCGTAGACTGCGAATTTTGCTGTTTGCTAATTTTTGAATTTTCACGTACCATGCGTACACTTCTCCACTTTTATGTGCCCTCATGGAGTTTAAGGCCGTTCAGTTTTTCAAGACACTTATGAAAGAATCGACACTCGCTGTCGAAACGTTCTCAGTCTTTGAGCTCTGTGAGCTTTCTCAGCGTTGGCCTCGTGTGTACTTGTTCAAATACAGCAACGGAAGCCAAATAATCTTGTTTATTGTTAGCAAGTTTTATTTGTTTACGTTTGCTTAAATAAGTGGGCATCGTTCGTTCATGATCAAGAACTAGGGAACAAACTTCAAGTGAGTAAAATATTGAAACCTTACTACCAAGCCGAGCAGAAATACGGCTAATTTCTGACATTTCTGGGCACCAGACGCCGTAAAGTTGTGGCTGAGATAATGAAAATAATACGAATTGCCAAATAAAGTAGTGAGATATGTTTTTCTCTGATTATTGAATTATTACAAGAGAACATTTCTATGTTATAAATTATCTCATAAGGCCCGTAAGGTTGCTGGGATAATTGTTCTTATGCAAATGTTGCAATCGGCAAAATTGTGTTGAGTATGTACTTGCGGCATATAAATCAGAGAAGTAAGGTTAAAAAATATTTTATCACAACGACTTATTTTTTCGGAGTACGTGATAGCCCTCCCTAGCTTGTTATCTGTCTTATTATAAGTATATATTTTTCCTCCTAAAATGTAAGATTGAGCGAGCAGAGCTAGTGAATAAGTAGCTTTCACCTGTCGCTGAAAGCATGCACGCATTGCCAAACACTGGTTCCCTCATTAAAATATTCGCCTGCAGTTTTACATTTCAGAAATGTGTCAACTGAATTATTTTATTGAATTTTTTCATTTCAGTGGGTATAATGCTAAATAATGCCTCATTACAGGAATCTTCTAGGCTACGAGCATTGTTTTGTTTTGTATCTTTTTAACGGTTACTTTACACACGTAAAAAACGGCTATTGATCTGTCTTCTCTTGAAGACTGACTGATGTTAGTTGCGTCACAGGCCGCCAAAATTCTAGAACTATTGCGTCACAGGAGCGACAAGCTGCTAAAAATGTAAATTTTGCAGAACTTTTGAATACAGTGACTTGGCTCATAAGGAAGCGATCTTATTAGAGTGTCAAAAATCTTTACATTCCCTTCCCGACCGTAAAGCGCGTAAAGCTGGAATCAGATCAAGATTGAGTTTATAACTTTTTCAGCGAGATCTTTCCAGTCTTCAAAAAAGCGTTTACCGATGCTCTCCTTTCACTTTCGACCTTCATAACAGAGAACAAATCAAAATTTAAAAAGTTTCACCCTCAATAGACGGCAACGCACTCGCCTTCCTCCAGTCCTCCACCAGCAGTTTTTCTAGACCTCAAGCGCATTATTTTCTTCATATAGAACTGGAAAATCACCTTCTATTTGGTAATCAGTATTATTCAACTTACAGTTGAATAACCGTTGTCGGGTTAAATAGTATAAACTATCAACGATACGACTCATACATCAGTTTTCTGGAAAGCGGTAGAACTCATCTGTGTTGGCAAAATGTCATCATCAC
Organism: Siderastrea siderea; assembly: GCA_964030785.1. Classification (NCBI taxonomy): domain Eukaryota; kingdom Metazoa; phylum Cnidaria; class Anthozoa; order Scleractinia; family Rhizangiidae; genus Siderastrea; species Siderastrea siderea. The sequence goes on from OZ034969.1 coordinate 29,518,766, forward strand.
CCAAACAAGCTTGCTATAAGGGCATCAGTTGTGAAAAGGAAAAACTAGTAAATATGTAGATCAATTCACGGTGCTAAAAGCTTGGCCGGTGTTGCCATCCCAGAATTCCAGTATGTCGCACGCCTTTGGGATATTTAATAAGTTGCAAGTGTATAACTCAAAACAGGATGCTGCAACAATATTTTCTTTCCTATCGTAGTTCTCTTTTTCTTCTCTCTGTCGTATTTTCCTTCCTCTCATACTTTATCCACTTACAGACCACCCGCACGTTTTTGCTTCCAGTACGTAGTTATCCTCCTCTTTGTCTTAGATTTTTGCTTAATACTTTTAGAGACCAACTTTGTTTTGTTGTCTATCCAACTGTCTTTGCTCCGTGACCTGGTTTTTGGGTCCCTGTTGTACCTTTTTGTCTCTGTTGTCTGTCTGTTGTCCTTTTTTGCTCCATGTCGCACTTCGTTTAGCGTATTATTTTACCTGTCGTGTCATCTTTCGTACTTTTTTACTTTTTCTTTTACTTTTCACTGCTTTACTTTTACTCACATTTTCTCGCCCAGTAGGTCCCCGTTGCCCTCTGTCTTACGTAGGTTTGCTTTGTTCGAATATCCTGGCGATGCCTGGTCCAGTTAGATTACGACCACTCCGTTTACAGGACGAAATTTTTACGGCCTGTCGATAGTTGCTAAATCTTGACAAAGAAAGGCATCGTCTCATCTTTCCCTCAGCAAAAATAAAATAATAATAATGAGAGAAACGGGTCCATGCCTAAGATTTTAAGAAAAAGAGCCAATTTGCACTGGCCGGGAATCGAACCCGGGCCTCCCGCGTGGCAGGCGAGAATTCTACCACTGAACCACCAGTGCTACTACCTTTTCTCACAGGCACGTGACACTGGTTTTACTCTAACCTTCTCCAGCTAAGGTGTTAACCACACCCCTCCCCCTTCAAAAAAGGCAGCTTTTTTGGTGTTTAAACCGTACATGGACTTCACTAAAGGCTGCTTTTATGTGCATGAATTTCTTCAAAAGTCAAATGTTTAAAATCTTTAAAAGATATCACATTAACAATAGTTTGCGTTTTTTTTGTTTGTTTTTTTTTTTCATTTTTGTCTTCCATCCTCTGCCTCACCTTTGCGGAGTAGTCATTCACCTGGCAAGTCAGTAAAGCCTTTTTAACAGGCTATAATTATTTATCTCTTTTTCTTGGGGAGAGGGCGAAAAGGGGAGGGTGAGAGTGGAGTGGGGGGTGGGGGCTCCCATATGAAAGTGACTGTGAAAGTGACGGTGTCGATTTTGTACCAGAATTTCATTTTCTGGGTGTCACTTGAATTCTTTATTAAGGCCTTGAGGTACTAATCCTACGAAAACCGATTAACTGCTGGTTGACAAAAAATTATTCTGTCACATTTTTGGTTTATATACCTTATAAAGGCTTATTTAGATTTTAACACCCGAAGGGGTACCAAATCACGGACCGGATTTCACCCCTAAAAGGTACGACGATCAGCCCCGTCACTTTTATATGAGAGTCCTAGCCCACCTCAGGCTCGTGACATTAGATTTTAAGCAAGTCGTAGAACTAGTTGGAAGTTTCTTCAGCAGATGACATGATGGAGAATTTTTTCTTCGGCATCAAATGATAAACCACGAAACGCAAAAAAATTGTAACAAATAAATAACATTTCTTCATGACTCATAGATTCACTCACTTCTCTTAATGCATCATGATTTACCCGTTTAGCTATGTCACAACGATTGCCATGTTCTGACACTTTGTGTCCTTACAGTGAATTCAATGCTCGACATACGGCGTTGGAGAAGCAATTAAAAGTGCTAAACATGATAAACAAGAAGGCAATATCGTTTGTGGAGGACCTGGTGCAGAAAAAGCAAAGCAATAAAACGTGGAAGGAAAATATGTGCAGAGTGTGCTAACGGAACGACATACACAGTGCCGTACCCACCGCACCTCAGGTTTCCAGTGCTGGATGTTAAAAAAAGGAAATTAATTTGAAAGGCTCAATAGTTACAAACAGGGACACCAAGAAATGGTGATGCCGCGGAACATACAGTTAGACATGGTCCTGCGAATTTTCCTTTTAATCATTTGTAAAACATGTAGAAACAAAAAAGGAGCTGTTAATGGCATGCTCAAAAAGCTGAAAGGTCACACGAAGTGGTGAGGATGGTGATCAGTACGAAACGGCCCTGGGGACTGTGTCTATGTGGAACAAATTGAACTGTCCACTCCATGTTCCCAAACGGACACAGGAATGAGGATGCTGAACAGACAAAATGTATTAAAAACTGGACTGTTAGCAGTATTTTTTCGGAGGGCGGGAGGGTCAGGGAAACATAACGTTGCTGTATGACTGTGTTTGTTTCCTGGTATTGAACATAGTCTGAAAGTCTTCTAGTTTCCTATCCACTGGGCGCGTCTTCAGTCGCAAGGTGTCCTAAGACCTTTTGGCCACAATAGTAGATTTCTCAAGATACTACCTTTCGATATTTTGAAGTTGAGAACAGACGAATTCATTAACATGTTTGGTCACAGGGAGTCACCGAATATCACTGTAGTGTTAGGACCTTTGTGGTTTCCGAGGGCCAAACTATCTCACTTCCTCTTGGAGGGAGGTAAATCATTTGAATTAACAGAAAGCTTCATTCCAAAATATCCAGCTGAAGATGGCGAGAATAGTCGAGGAGGGAGGGCAAATGTTTGATCGGCAGACGTCAGAGAGAAGAAAAAGATTTGCTCTGACTGAGGATTCCCTGCGAGTGCGGTACAGTCTACTATCTGGTGGACGGAGAGGTCCACGGCAGAAGACAATCAAAGAACACGACAGGGATTTACGACTTTACGACAAACCTCCGCCGTTTCTGAGCACGATTACAAAACTGGCCACTTTCCGCTTTAGCATGAGTTAAGTTTATTGATCAAGATCCTCATCCGAAGGTCAAGGGACTTATCTACATACGACCTCACCTAAACAACATCAATGAAGACAGATCGACACCGTCAAAAACTCTGCAGCCGATCGTCGAAGGAACAGCTTCAAACCTGACAGTGGAGGGAAAACTTCTCACGTGAACAATGAGGATCGAAACGCACCAATCACAGCCGACTATCTCGATACAAATAGTGCCGCCTAACCAGTCGACCTCATGGCCTGATGAAGACGAGCAGTAAGTAGTGGAGACGTCGCGATCTACCAGTCTAGTCCGAAGCCGTTTCTGTTCGGGCAAACCTGGACCGTGAACCGTGACGTCACCGAAAGAGACTCGCCGCGAACGCTTAGCAAATATTTCCAACTCTGAAATACTTAACACTGAAATATTTAAGAGATCGTGTATAACAATCGATCATGACAAAATCCCTTTCATGTCGCTACACAAAGGATGCATAGAAAGCTCCACATCGCACTCGGACTCCCACTCTGCGTCTACAAAAATTATAAGCTCAAAGAAGTGTACACGTCGGGAAAACAACGACGAGCGAAATAAGATAACTAAAAAAGTTATGCCACAAAGTCGTACACACTTACATGATTGAATTCTATCTCATCGGTAAGCAGCTTTTGCAAAATATTTGGCGTAGAAACTAGCAAAATCTAACCAGGGGTTTTTTCGTGCTCAAGTCATGGGTATTTTGGCAATATTTGCTGGGCGTTCTCTCGCCCATCCATTCCCAGACTTCGCGCGGACGACGGGGCGAGAGAGAAAGCCCTGGGGACTAGGCTGGCGATCTACATCATAAGTAACTACCGTTTGATAACAGTATATAACTTTTTCTTCGCCTTTTAATTCATTTACACCAAGTGCATCGAGTGTGAACTTAAGTTACAGCAAAGAAATGGAAAAGATTACAATTGCTTTATTAGGACGTTGGCGCAAAAATTTTCTACAACACAGATTCTACTTCGTCATTAATCAATGTCGCTAAGGACTTCGTAGAATGTCAACCAAACTTCAACTTAAGGTAAGTCTCGTTTAATTTTTCAATTTTTTTTTCATACTTTTGCTACAGTCAGTTTACCCATGTCAGAAATGAAAAAAACTGGGGGCTCACCAACGTCGTTTTCGAAATAAAACGCGCGAAAAACTACCCTAATTTTGACAAATCGATCGTCATAACTCGGCATGGCCTCAGTGGATGTTGGTTGAAAAAGATTTAAAATGATTCGCTGTAGATCCACTTTCTCAGTCAAATGTTATTTAAGTGGGTCTGTCAAGTACAAAATTTGAACCGGCGTCATCCTTTCAATTAAATTCAACCTTTTAAGATGGGCTTTTGCCAAAATCGTGCAGCTAAAATAATAGCTCAACTCGATAATGCGTGGGCAGAAAAGTTGAAAAAAAATCAAACTTCACTGACAACATAGATTTTCTTCAATTTTTCATGAAACGTAGATAATCGATAAAGAAAGCGATCTGTCAAAAGAAAATTTGGGCCAACGAACATTTAAGAGAGTTAAATCCGTGCATAGGTATTAAAATGCCCACTAGCCCTATGTATCTCTACATTCCTTCAACAGCGCGTACGCTCAAAGCATGACGTGGCTTGACATCGTGATTTGAATTGCGTGCCCAGTGTTAGGATGCGCAGAAATAATTAGCGTGAACGTGTTTAATATACTTATGATATCGATCGTCTCTTAAATCATAAGTATTTTGAGTAACCGTGGAAAACATGTTTACTGAACGTACAAAAAGCCGCTGAAGGTTGATCCACGGTAATGCACATTACCGTTATCCACGACCTACGAATCCGCTGCCAGCAAGTATCATTGTTGCAATTTGGAGTTCGAGCGTAGACTGTTACGCCGCCTAAACTTTTTTTTCCTGGATGCAAGCCCATCGCAAAGCGCCCTGTTTTAGTACGCTGCGAGTAAATATAGAAACCAGAGACAGTACCAGTCGATTTGTGTTGTGGTGATGACGTCGTTTACCAAGTGGGTACTCAGCGCCGAAGAGTGGGTCCACTAGGAAGATCATCTCTTGGTTCTGCGGTGGCTGTGTTCTACAGGGCACTGCAAACTGTGCTCTACCCCTATAATTCAATCACGATAGAGTGGTTTTACTTAAACCGTTTATAGAAATAAAGTATGGTACTGTGTAGTGGAAGAATGGTCATTGGTGTGGCCAAGAAAGTACTTCAGTAGGGATCAAGTAACACTCTGTTCTTGCGATTTTTTAACACTTGACACGTTCCTGCGCTTGTCATTCAATTGGCATCTGTATTTTAACAACAAAAAGATTTGGCAAACATAGGGTCAGCTTTTTAGGGCCAGTGCTATGGTAGAAACTGAGCTCGGAGGTGAGAGAATCAGAGACCATAAAGATCTTTAAAAATCGAGTCAGAAGTATGAGACTGGACGAACTAATAATGAAACAATGCCATTGCTCACTATGTGATAGTTAGTTAGTTAGTTAGCTAGTTAGTTTGTATTTTCATTACAATCACTTGAATTAAACAGAAAATTATTCTTTAGATATATATTGTTTAGACATAAGAGCATGTTTTTTAACAATTTGTAATATTATTAGTATTATCATTTAGTGCGTCCCCAATTAGCACCCTGTCTTTACAGGGGGCTAGATCGATTTTGACACGGAAATAAAGTTATTTTTATTATTATTATTAAACGTGCAACGGTTTTGCTTACTCTCTGCTGTGTACAGAGAACTTTTTCATCACAGATTTCCAATAATGTGGCTAGCTTTCGGGATCATAATCTGTGTATTGGTTTTCTCAAGCTAGAATTACTGAGTATACGTAGTTGTACGAAACGTTTTCGGAGCTAAGCTCCTTCTTCAGCTTACGATGTAAAAATAATAGTTAAAATATTTGCATATAAGCAGATAAGTTCATATATGTCCAGTGTTGAACAGAGTTCGTGTTACAGAACAAAGGAGTGTAGAAAACGGGTACAATGGCTAGTGAAAATAACAAAGACTTCGTGAAATCCAAGATGTCGGATCGAAGATGGCTGCCTTGTTGCGTTGTGTAGTGTCATCAGATCATGTTGAGGACTTCAAAGGATACATTTTGGACGTGCTATCTGCCCCCTAAGTTTCATTGTCATAGCTTGAAGGGAGGGGGGGGGGGGTACTTGAATAGGGTTAATCTCTGGCCGGTCTCGCTATCCTGCTCCCCTGAGTCAGAGTGAGCTGCCGGACTGGGAACATGGTTGATACTTGCTCACCTCGCGACATAGATTTCAATGCTTTCCTGTACCCGCCCATGGTATTTTAATCTCTTCCCGAACTTAAAGCCCCGGTTAAACGATCAAGCATTTTTGTCCAACATCGTGTTGGACAAACATGCGTTACTGTTTAGCCACCTCTCTCAACTTTGCATTTAAATGGTTTTCCATTGTGCGATGTTTGGTCAAACATTGTTTGCTTGTTTTGCCACCGAATGTTTCTTGTGTTAAACGGGGCCGGAGCTTAAGGTTCATATAAGTCATCATCCGGTCCCCGATTTAGACTCCAACCCGTCCCTCATCCTGCCAAACCTATGACCCCTATAACACATCCAGGCTGCCTGCTTCAAGTTTCGTCATATCAACCTGCTTACCTTGACGTTGGCGTTGGCTTTGGTTTTGGTCTAGCACTTGATCTTCTTCTGCGTCGCCTTTCCCAGGCGAATGAGAATGCTGGACTGGTGAGCATCGCCAGAAACAAGAATACGAGTATCACCTTTGGGTTCATTTCGTCAGTTTTGGAAAAGGGATGTCAACTGTCTGGTTAAGAAAATACCGTACGTGTCGGTAATCGGCCCATTCACGACGAATGCTAACTACATCGAACTCAGGCGAAATTTGCATTCACCGCATCTGCGAGTTTAAAACGGTGCATGTCAGTGCCGGTGCGACGCTTAAGCATTTTAATCCGAGCTCGAATGGAAATTAAAAACAGAAAAACCTTACAACAAGAAACAACAGAAGAAAGAAGAGTTTTACAACTTTCTGATTTGAATGGTCATTTGAATGGCCACAGACTCAAAAGATAAGAGCCACTTTGTGCAGTGTGCCAAAACGTTACTACAAGAAAGTACTGCTTCATAGTTTTCATTTGAATGGTCTCACTGTGGGATTAGATCACGACGCTGAAATGTTAGAGCCATCTTGTACAGCATAATAAACATCACCACAGGAAAGTACTGGTCAATATAGGTTTCAGTTGAAAGATCCCACTGAAGGATTTTATCAACAGAGTCAAAGTTAGAACCACATTAAATAACGTGAGGTGTGACTCATGGCTGTAAGACTGTAAACTTTGAATTTCCGTATTACACGATACGACATTTCTTTCCTTGTCCCCAGGCGCCGGGTTAGCGCGGGCAAACAAGGCGCGCGGGGCGTCCGGCTGCAGTGCACATATCCCACAGCACTTCGCACCCCATCATATAATAAGGAGGGACACCTGGGGACGGAGCAGCTGCTTCTTCCCTGAAAAAGAGATTCTTGGCCATCCTAGCTTTCCCCGGCAGTTTGAGGGCACCGCCTTAAACCTGCGAGGAGAGGGTACTCAACCTCGTTCCCAGGACTCTTTCCCTTTTTTAAATTTGGGGAGCCTCCCCAAATTCAAAAAAGGGAAAAAAAGTCCTGGGAACGAGGTTGGAGGGTACTGTGAAAGTACTTTATTTACTTGTATGAACACAGCTTTATGACCTTACTAACAAAGGTTCAGAGTGCTGAAGTGACTTTACTTGATCCTTTAAATTTGGCTATGGAGTAAAAAAGCTTTCACTTATTATGACTTCCTATTATATGTACCGTAGATCCACTGGACACTATCACACTTCCTACTCGAGTAACACTCTAACCTGATTAGTCACTAGAAACAAGCCACGTCTTTCAATTGGTCGGTTAGTAATCACGCTTGTAATATAACTAGCTGTGCGAGCGAGCAAGACGAACCAAATCCTGCCCTCTGATTGGCTATCCGAGCGGGTAAGATGGACTTATCTTGCCCGCTGTGACCCGCAAGAAACATTTTCTCTAAGACTGCCTTACCAATGATTTCGTCTGTAATTTTCGCTAAAGTATGTTTTGTGACAAGAAAAAGATTTTCCTCAGTTTCTTTCTATTGATGGTGTCCGAAAAAGAAAACAGCTGAAAGCCTCGAAGAGAATGAAAACAAAGAAAAGCAGGATGTTGACGAGTTTCGTGAACAGCTCATTATAAAATCAAATTCTTTGCTGTTCTTTTGGCCACACAATAAATCCTTTATTGACCAAGTTTGTTCGGTCAAGATGGCTGAATATTGGCCTCGTTTTTGTTCGTTTTTGTGGACCTTGACTTCGTCTCGGTCTGCATCCCATTGGTATTCACTGCTTAGTATAGTTTTTGCTGATTTTGATTCATTTTACCAAATGCAGAATTTCTGCATCTCAGCTAAGTGCAGTGGATTTGAGTGTTTTGTTTAGCCACTGAACAAGATGCAGAATTTCTGCATCCTATTGGTATGAGCAGAACTGTAAGGCACACTTTATACTGATTATGGAAAATTGTGCTGGTCAAATAAAAGTATTCTTTACTGAACCAGTTTGACTGTTGTTGAGAATATAAGATTTACAATGAATACAGTGGCGGCTTCGAGGAATATCCCCATTCTCAACGGAAAAATAGTAAGTTTGGAAAAACGCATTTTAGTTTTCTAACGGGTCATACCTAAATTCCACAAATAACGGTATTAAAAATGGAATTTGTGTTTGATGACAGCTTAGAGAAACGAGGACTGAGGATACACAGCTTTTTCATGCAATCACAGTTAAGCCTGAACGGCATGTTTTTAGGATGGTTATTCAACAGGATTGCGATTTACAACTTGAAAAGGCCCTATTTACTTTTCTGAGGCAAAAGCTTCTATGGAATCACTTCAGTTGCGAGACTTTTCTAGGAAAGTTAATTTAACAGAACCTGCGGGACGAGTGCGACGATGATAAAAAGTTGTTAAAAATCATTAATCTTGAAAAATTCGTTTACTCCTTAGTGCTTAGAAAAAACAACTTCATCACCTGGAACTATGAACCCTAAACCACGTGCAATGCTAAAATTTTCTTTCATGTTAATTCAATCGTCTACCGACCGACCAATGTTGACCCAGGAACTTGAGGGAACCGAGACCCCACCCGTGACCCGCGTAGCTGGCTGGATTGTTAGCTATTGCTTGCACTTAGCCAAAGTTTGGGTGGCAGAACCTCTAAAACGAGCGGCGAAGCCGGCGAGGGGAATGGCAAAATTTTACACCCGCGCGCGTCAATAACATCAGCTACGCAAGCTAACTGAGACCCTGAAAATATCTGAACGAGTCTAAGTACTTTGATTATATTTGTAAAGGCTTAACAGAGACCTCCTTTGAAAATTCTCTCTCATAGGGTTGACAAAGATCCTCTGATAAGGGAAGTAAGTAAGCGTGCTTCTCCAGGTTAATGAGCACCATTTCCCCCCCGAAAATTAGGACTGAAGGATGTGCCCAGCTATTTTCGTCATTTTTTCAGGACTACAATGGACTCCATTGAACGAGTGAAAAACAAAAACGCTACACTAACTGAGCGATCGTTTGGTAGTTATATGGCCAATTTTTATTTTTTAGATTCGAAACAGGACGTAATAAGTATTGTTTTTTTTTACGTTTTCGTTGATGTGTGCAATATATGGCTGCGGTTTCGTTAAGGAATATTGCCTTGAGGTTAATTTCATGATATTCACTAACCGAATTTTATTATTTTATTATTTATTTATTTATTCAGTTACAAATATGCTAAAGACTGTTATAAAAATATCCTAATATAAGCTACAGAAATCAACTGGTTTACATGATTGCTGTGTGGGAGCCCAAAGAAGAAAAGTGAGCTTTGACCTTCTTTTTGACAACCCCCAAAGAGAGTTGCGTTCTTTAAGGTCCTGTGGCAGAGAATTCCATAAGGCGGCACCACTACAGGAGAAGCTGCACTTCAGGTACTCTGTTCTAGGCTTAGGCAATATAAATTTGTTTGTCGACGCAACTCATCAGTTCATCTGAAAAGGACGTTACACGGAAAGTCTCTTTAAAGCATTAAACTATGTTTCCAAAAATTATTTCTTCTTCACCCCACGGTGTAAAAGCAATAATTAGTGTGAAAGCAAAAACGTTCTGAAAGAAATTCAGAAATATTTTTCCTTGTAAGCAACAACATTTGTTTCCGCAAAAAAATCCTGCTTGTGCCAGTGTAAACCGCGGAGGTTTGAGGCCAGCCTAGTACCTATGGGTTTCTCTTGCCTTGTTTTGTCCGTTTGAGGCCAGTCTAAGCGTAAAGCGTGAAGCCTAAGGCGGGAGCGGGGGAGTGTTTCTCGGTCCGTCACCTCGGCATCTACCGGTTGAGGTTATGTCCTCTGTGGTAAACATGTCCTCTGACATAGTGTGATATTCTGGACCAATCATATCGTAAAAACGGAGAACTAAGTATGATAAAGCAGCGAGGCTGATTCCAGGTAGGGAAGCTATAGATATATATTGAATAACCAATATTTCAAAACTTTTGGAAATATTGGTTATTCAATATATATAGTTTAATTCCCTTCCATGGAATCAGCCTTGCTGTTTTATCGTATTTGATATTTGAAGGCATTGCTTTGCCTAGGTGTAGCCAAAACTTTACGGTCGTGGAGAAGACAATTTTAATTTGGGAAGGAGTCTTCCAGGGAGTGTTACTAAAGTGAAGGATGGGGAATGGGGAATGGGAAATTGAAAAATGAAAATGAGAAAATTAAAATGGGAAATTGAAAGTTTGAAATTAGGAACTATGAATTCTGTCAGTGATTATCCAAATCAGTGCCCATCTCTCTTTACCTCCCAAGAATATAAACGAACCGACTTTTATAGTTATAGGCGGGAACAAATTCTGAGAAAGGCTGCTATTTAAAATTCTGTTGGCAAACTTGAGGAAAAGTTGGTGAATACACTTTTTTAGATGAAAATTATGTGCTGAACACGAAAAAATTGTTTGCAATGCTTGATTTTAAGTTTTTGCCCTTCAAATCTGCCTGTTAAAAACGGACCCAAATACCTGTCATGGAAACGAGGCTAACGTGTTAAGCCAATTTGGAAATTATTTTGAAAGTATAATTATCATAGCGGAGCCAGCGCGCTGCGGAGCTCCATTGCTAAGGAAATTTAGTAACCTATCAAGCCAAAAAATTTTGGTAGTGACGTAGTAGTCACGTGACCGTCCGTCCGTACGTCCGTCCGTCCGCACCACAGGGCTACAATACACTTCATACACTGGATATAACCCTGTGCTGAATCCCGTGTGTTTTCGGCGCGAAATCGCAGTAAATCGCATGTTGACCCGCGTTGTAGCAAAACAAGCAAAGACAACAAAAGTCAAAAACAAATTTGTTAATGGAAAAAAAAAAGTTCAAAAGAACACTCAGTTGTCTCTTTGGTGGAAGGGCAAAAGTTCAATCTAGGCGAAAGAAATTAGGCGATAAAGTTCAGGCAAAAAGTTCAAATTTGCCTCGTCGGTTCTGTTCAAACTCGGTCGGCACACCGCTTGAGTTCGCAGCTTTTCGCAGCGGTTTCGACGCCAAATATAGCAGAGCTAGTGCTTTTTGGTTTTTTCTGTCCACAACCATGGTTTTTACGGCGTTTCGGACACATTTTGCCAGGAAAAACACCAGCATTTTCATGCTGATAGGCAGCTTGCCACGAAGAAAGAAATAAGTATTAAAATTAACTTCTAAAATAATGTTAGACGCCCCTGGCCTAGTGGACTGGTCACCGGCATCTCACGCCGACGAGCCGGGTTCGACACTCATCGGGAGCAAGAATTTTTTCTTTTTTTTCTCTGTTTTTTTTTTTTTTAATAAAACGACTTGGATGAGAGTATTTTCACAAATTAATAACTGCCAGCAAAAACAAAACAAAAAAAGACAAAACAAAACAAAAAACAAAAGCAAAAAACACAAAACAAAAAGGGGGGCTCCGCTTTTAGGCTTGGCTAAATCTATATATTTATTTTTTAATTTTAAAGCTCTGCGCTAATAAATTTTGCTTCTTGAGACTCTATCGTTGTGCATTTGTGGATGGACAACTTGCAATCAACTGTGTTTTGCTGCGTGCAGGGCAAAAAGCTTTTCGGCATTTTCAGAATCGATTCAGAAATACACTGCTCCAAAAATATACATAAACGCCATACAGTGTACAGTGTTCTAAATCTGAAGTAATGATTTTAACAATGGGATCACACTTTGCTGCTATTTTACATCATTTTAATATAGCACTACTGTTCATACAGGCAAACCTATTCATATGCTTTTTAAAGTATATACTTTTTAAAGCATTAAAGCTTTGGCTTAAAAGCCAAAACGTAATAGTATGAGAGTTTGTATGGTATAGAGCTGAAATTCGATCGAAAACTGATCGGTGGTTTTCCACCAAAAATGGATTAAAATCGCAATAAAGTTTGAAAAACCTTACCTGTCGTATATTTGCTGTGTTTTTACCGCTTTTTCGAGCTTCTGGAGGCCGTTTTGGGCGATTTCCTGCTTAACGGTCGATGAGACGCCATGTCACGTACTAAAGAGAAGACAAGGTAGGAAAACGGAAATTCAAATTTCCCAACCGATATTCGAGGTCCCGATCGAAATGCCTGCTAAACATCAATTTAATCCACGTTTAAAACAAGCCTTTGTACACAAGATTGTTACCACATTTATTTCTTTTCTGAAGTTCCCTTTATATAGCCGGGAACATAAATGTCGCCTCGTTTTGTAGCTAAAAGTCGGATAAAACAATTTCAAAACAAAACTTAAGTTAGTTTGTGCAAGTGGAACTCTTGAAACTTCGAAACTCAATTCAAGTGAAGCGACCGAAGCGTGCCTATTTGCTTACATTTTTGAATTGTCAGGTGCGCTGCCAGTAAATTCCCTTGGTCAATCTCTTTTTTTAGAAAAAACAAGCTCGCGTGTTTGTGTTGGGCCTCAGCTTATAGCCGAGTAAATACGAGATCTCAAACTTCGAACAGTATGAAAATGTGGTAATTTAGTTCCTTAACTATTTCAAAATCTGCTGGCTTCCCAGTCTCAGTAATCAATTATTTCGTATTCGAATTGACCCAGTCAAGCTGGATGGAAATCAAAATGTTCTCTTACAAAAACCAATACTTCAGTTTGCAAATTAAAAAGGAAAACAGAAACAAGCTTCATAAGCATAGGAATTCGGGTGAAGTAAGTCGAGTTGCGTTCATTGCAGAGTCCATCATTTGTATCATTTCTGGAGTGCTTGATCGGGAAATTTGTATCACGGCTAAGTAAACCCAGCGCAGCAACAACGCAAATAACATCCTGCTAAGCTGGAAGTAGCAAAACAGCGCATTCGAATCAGAATTACGAAGCAGCTCGGGGGAGGTTCTCCCACTTTTATGCCATAGCGGTATGTGCTGCCGTCTATGGCAAAGGGTTTGGTTTTCAAAGCCCAACCCAAAAACTCACATATTACCCCACCCCCCCCCCCCCCCACTCCACTTACTCCCCTTCTCCCGAGCTCCACAGAGGTACATCCACACTGGACATCACCAACGATCAGCGATCCTCGTTCCCAGGGTCCTCTCTCTTCATCCTCTCTCTGGGGTCCTCCCTGGGTGGATGCTCTCTCGACGGATGAAGAGAGAGGATCCTGGAAATGAGGTTGCCTTATCTGCAGCGTCAGCACTTGTAATGTTTTCACGCACGTATTTTCACTTTTCGCTTTGGCGTTAACCATGGAGTCGGAGACAGGTCAAGTCAACGTGTATGAGCCGGACGGCTACGATTTTGAGTTTTTAGACAAATTGTCTAAGGACCAAGAATGCCCAATTTGTCACGCTGCGATGCGGAATCCTGTGCAGACGACAAAATGTGGCCATCGGTTCTGCAAAAATTGCCTTTTGCGAACATTCAGGTGACGTGTTTTTGTCAATATTTCTCATCTAGGTCAGAACTTCTCGTTTGTTCATCATGCAGTATTACCTTGCAGTTTATTTTATTACCTTCATACCTTTATTTATTCAATCATTTATTTATACACGGTTAAAATACATCAGGTAATCTTACAGTACAACTAAAAATACTGATCTGTTAAACAGATCTAAACCTTGTAGTACTACCTAAACCTGCTTTCCATGAATGCAGTGATTTAAAATTGAAAAATTTCATTTATGTGATTTTGTAAGTTCGAATGTGATGTGTTCAGGAATCGAACAGGGTAAAATGACAGATTCCCGGACAGGTGTCACAGTGATATGTGTTCCCCCGAACACATATCACTAGTGATATGTGTTTCCCCTCAAACATGGCGGCCAGTGTTTTGTGTTTCCCCCACACCCCTCCCTTCCAGAAACCGAGTTGCGAAAAATAAAAAATTTCGCAACTAAAAAAGGAAAACTATATCTATTGCAATGTTTGTGACAATTTCTGAATCTCCCGAGGACGCAAATGCGGTATTTTTATCCTGATTTATCCTGAGCTGGTTCAGTCGGTTTATTAAAATTTCCCGGTTTAGTAATGTTCGCTTATGTCACTGTTATCCAGTTCGCCACTTGCTTAAATTTTAAGTTTTTCAACCTTCAATTTGTGTCGCTCTGCTCGATTTGAATAGTCATTCAATCCTACGAAACAGCAGAGGTGGTGAATCAGTGGTAAATTCAATTTGAGACTTTGCGTGACTCAGTGAGACGATCGTTTTTCTTGTGCGAGCTAAGCCTGAGAACTTTTCAATTTTTTGAATGAGAGAACGAGCTTTTAGAATTTTTGAATGTCATCCCGAGACTTTTTATGATAAACTTATTTCTCGAACATAACAAATTGAGTTCAGCTGCTTATTGACATTTATAACTCGAGTGATATTAGCGAGGCACATCATAGCTATAAGATTAATTTTCAGATAGCCTTGTAAGAGGTCAACAGAAATTTTGTCAACACTCAGGAACATGGAGAAAGCTTTGCAAAACGATTGAGACCCAGAGACGGCTTGAGAAAAAATCGAAACCTTGAGACTGGTTTGCAGAAAAGTCGAAAATCCAAGACACAGAAAATTGCTCAACTTAGCCAACTTTCCAAAGCACATTTGTGTTTTGTTTTTGGTCGCTTTGAAACCATTTGGAGGCTTGGATGCATAGCTTCGGTGTTTTGTGTTTCCCTACCGGGGAAACACATATCACTAGTGATATGTGTTCGTTGGGACACATCACGGGGGAACACATATCACTGTGACACCGGTATAGGCAATCGAACGTTCGGAAATCGAACTCAATCTGAACGAAATTGAAGGAAATCGAGCTGTGTGTTCGTTTGATTTCCGAACCAATCTCGAGAACTTTAAATTTGAACAAATCGGACCCAATTGAGCCCAATCCATTGGATTGTGTTTGGTCTGAAGCCATTTCTCCGGGATTTCTGTGGTTACTAAATACCTGAATTAAATCGAAATTCAGTTTGATTGGGTGATTGGGTGATTGGGTGACAAACCTGATAGTGGAAAATGTCACAAAATGTAAAGGTTTTTGCGTGACTAGTACAATACTGCACGTCTTGTTACAAAACGAGCGGATCCGTTCGGATAGTTCGCAGTTGTTTTTGAGATGTTACTATCTTAAGTCTGGGAAATCGTGTTTTTTTTCGTAATAATACAATGAATGTAGAATTAAGAATACTCACATAATTAAAGAGAAACAGACGTTGGGCTAGTTTTTGCGTTTATATAAGTTGTTTGAGTTTATTGAAAAGCTTGAGATTGATAATCATACTTTCGTGTCAGAAATCATGCCAACATTACAGCTATGTAAACATTGTACTAATTGAATTATGAAAATCAAATTTTTACATAGCTTTTCGTGTCAAGAAAAGCTCACGAATTAGATCGTTCTAAAAGGCTAAGCGAAAGAAAACACAAAACATTTTTGCAGCTAAATGAGAAGGATTTCAAGAATCCTTCTGGTGATCATCAAAGAACAAACATCATTTGCGAAGTTCAGAATAACGTCAGATCAATAAATCGTCAGATCAATGTCATAACCACGAATACATTCAACTGTTGGAACTGACTACGAAATTAAACTGACATGAACTACAGAAACCAAAAACACTTCAATAACGGTCGATTCTGGAGAGCTCAATAACGGGAAAGAGTCAGGACTCTTCTGGCAATGATGCATGGAATATTTAATTTATTAAATACGCTCGTACGGGGAAAATCCTGACTGGCCGATAATTCCGAGCAACATATATATCTGTTCAAAGTAAACCGCATAAAACTCAAACTGAAAACTGTAAATAAACCCTTGAACTCTGTAAGATGTGGATGATTTTTTGATAGTTTATAACTTAAACCCGTACCAAATGAAAACGTACACAATCGCCTTTCGTGGACTTTATTAATTATGACGAATTATCTCCCCCAGTCAACTTATGCATAAAGAAATGTTTGCCCTTCTAGATCAGAAACATCAACACACAAAGACTTCTTTGCAATCTTTTCGACAGCAACCAAACTTAACAACCAATTCCTTTCCTCGTCCAGTTCTTCCTAACCCGCTGGCGAAGGCCAACCTAAACTGAAGACCAACGAGTCCTAACACGCACCTGAGTAAACATTTCCTTCCGATTCCTTCTTGCGTTGTCTTTGCAAATCAAAATCTACGATATTTTCGAGGATCCAAACACTCCGATTAATTCTTTATCCATAGACTGCGCAAAACTTGGTTAAGAGCCCTGAAAACTGGTCTATTACACTTCGAAGGATTCTACTTTGAATGGCTTTGTGGGCTTGTTGCCAAAAAGTTAACACACTAACACGACTGTTTACGCCAGGACAGCCCCAATAGTTCTCAGTTGCTATAGCAACTGCGAACTAATAATGACATTGTGCATGAGGAATGTGGCAAGCCTGTATCCAGAAAAATATGTAAATAAATAAACAAATAAATATAGTAACTCACAACATAGGTGCTGACAAAGGAATGTCAGGATGCTTATTCCAAAAACTGCCTGTCCCTGAGCACATTAGGTTGCCAAGAGGGCTACTTTTTTAATGGGGAGGAATTAACACGTCAGATTGTCTGCAGCAATCGCCTGTTAACTGGTTTGATCATTCCATACACCTTTGTGGATGATAGTGCTCACCTTCACATTCATAACTGACAGCCTGGACAATTTAGCCTATATTTGCATGTGTGAGACCAGTGTTACCTAATGTAGGCTTGTGTGGACAGGATGAGAAGCAAAAGGCCCTGTTTAGGGATTTGTTGGAATGTAAATCATACACCGTGACAAGCAATCTGAGTTAAATTTGTAATCGCGTGAACAATTGTTATAACATTCTTCACATTCACCTAGCATAATTTTTGACTGTGGGCAAACAGTGTGAAAATGCAGTGCTTGTATAGTCGTCTGTGCAAATCCTTGCTTACAACTTTTGTATAACCAGCAAATGTTTTAGCACTAATTATTTTCAGCTATGGTAACTTACCCTATCAGGCCTTCTGACAGGGTGCGGGAGAAAAATTAAAATTGTGCGGGATTTTGGGGGCAAATTGTGCGGGGAAAAACGTCGATTGTGCGGGAAATTGTGCGGGATTGCGTGATCTTGTGACGAACCAAATATTAAATCTCCAGTGTTCTAGCCAGACCCCACAGGGAGGAAATTCTGTATAAATGAAAAATGCGACTAAATTTCTTCCTTTGGCGATAGAAATATACCCAGCAGTTTCCAATTTGTGGCTTTTTTTCTTTAACCAAAGCGTAGTTTAACTCAAAACTAAAACTGTGTCTGTATAAACAAAATCATGTTGCGTGACGCAATAAAGTAAATTCTGCTGATTTGTAGATAAATTTTAGCTCTGAATACGAGATAGATGCGGAACACCAAGTTGACAGTACACGGACAAATGATGAAGAAAGTGCTGTCCTGGCCATATCTGCTAATAACCCGCTAACCAACGAAGAATGAATCGCTCAACGCAAAAAGGGAAAAAAGGCAAACTAAGAGCTGGAACAGCAAATTAAGTAATGATTGGCCTTGGAGGGCAGCGAAGAAGCCGGAATAATGAGCTTCGCCCATGATTGTTTACATTTTTGATGTTATTTCGCACGTTCGGTCTTCACCTACGTTAGTTTTCCTGCTCTCCGCTTCTCGCATTTGAGATTTGTACTCAAGCTCTTGTAGAAATGGAGATTTTAATAAAGCATTCCTTTGTTCATTTATTTATTTTACAGTGAAGTAAATGTGGAAACTGCGATATTGCTTACGTTTTGTCCATTTCTGTGACCAGCATTAACAATAACAACAATTTATAACACTAGTGAATCAGAAAGGCAATTATTTTCTAAAGGACATTGATGAGAATTATAAGCACGAGAGTTTGTTAGTATCGCTTCAACTGAGATTATCTTACCAATTGTTTTTCTCGCTTCAATGTGCGAGCAGTTTCCTCAGATCCTACGCGCGAGCGGAAATGTACAAATTATGTAAATCAACCGGCCCTCGCTACTTAACTCGCGACTCGAGACTTCACCGCTCATCGCTCGCACTTCGATCTTCTTGCGGCCTTTTTTCGCACAACAAGTGGTAATAAAAGAAGAAAGAAACTGCTTGCAGTCTACTTCAACGGAGGATATGAACAAGGGATCTCTGCACAGTAATGTTTTAATTTTGTTACACTCGAGTGATTTAAAATGACTCAAGATAAAATTCTTATAGCGAGGCATGTTCATAGACTAGAATAAGGAATAATGGCAATGGTTTGTTATTGTGGAGAAAGCGCGTTCGGTTCCGCTGAAGGAGGACTAATTCTATAAATACGGTCTTTAATTTTAAACCCTAGGCTGATTTGGGCACCGCTTACATGTAATAATTCGCAAAGGTAATAATGTTCTGCATACCGCATATCACGTATAGGGCTTCACAAAAAGTAGTTCATGTGGCAGGGTAATCTGTGGTTAATTGGCCGTTGAATCATTGGAAATACGCAAAAAGCTATCATTTGATCGGAAACCTTCTTCTGCAACAACAAATCTTTGCTTAAAATCATCGAGCTTAGTATTGAGTCTGTTGTCAGTGCTTGGAAGGCTGCCGCTTTGCTCGCTATTGCTTTACAAAATCCACTCAGTTCGTCTCTTTTCCTCTGGTCACTCGTGGTCAAAAAATGCTCTATTATGTAGTGATACCTCTTGTGATTCATTTATTTGGTTACTACGTCTCGGAGGAATACGAATGGTCGACAGTTTTCTGTACATCTTCGAGAGCTCAAAAGAAATATAGCTCCGATAGAGATAGCACGAGACTGCGAGTTCTTGATTTGATGTCACAAGGTGACTAGTCCCATGCCTTCACTGCTTGACCCTGAATCAAAATGGTGTCTGTTTTCGCCCGATTTTCTGTACTTCAAACGCGCACAGAGAATCAGGGATTAAACCAAATCCAAAACTTTTTGTGATAAAGTGCTCCAAATGATAACAGAATTTATTTGACAGGGAAAAAAATTTTGGGGTTAGGTGCACTTTAATATTATTATCTCCAGTTGTCTATTTTGCACCTTTTTTGATCAGTAGGGTGTAAAATTTTCTTTCCTTGAAATGGGAGGTGGCATCCTACATTACTGTCATCCTTATAATAATTATAAGGATCGATAACAGTATCTCAAAATATCATGGTAGTTGATTGTTCATGTGTGATTTATAGTGTGAATGGGTCTCCAGACAGGCCTTCCAATTGACAGCGAGAGACTGGCCTGATTTTCAGCTTGTGACACTTTCAAAACAGTGCCTGATGAGAGTATCAAATGGGAAAAAGTGGCTTTTATTTAATATGTGGGCAGTGAGAAACAATTTTTTAAAAAATTATTAATGTAATACGCAGTCTATTAACATTAGGCCCTCTGGTGCTTTGTTCGCCTCGCTTGTGCACAATTAAGCAAATCTCCCTCCAATCATAAGTCCCTGTCCCCCTCAAGAAAATAAGCCCACCAAAAAAGCCCTTTGGAGAAATGTAAGCCCAGGGTGTGTTATCAGAATTTTATGGTATAAATTCAGCATTTCACGAAAGAGAAAAAATCAGAGTCCCTGGTGGGAGTGTCACACCAGCCAGGCGCTCGAACCACTGAGCTACCGGGAGTCTCGACTCATGGCAAGCTAGTTTGTATTTCCTAGGTTCATTAGGTTGACACCTTGAGAGGTGTCTTAGCAATCCTTAGTGCTGAGGTGTGCTCAGGACTGTTACACTCCTAGAGTAACCCTACATGGTAGTGCCAGGGTTACCCTGCCTCCTTATAACAGATGGCTCTAAAGCTGGGAGGCTTAAGCTGTTAAACTCATAATTAGATATCCAAGGGTCCTTTTCTGTCTAGTAGGATTATAAGTTGAGAATGCTATATAGTCTTGTTATGTCTAAGTCTGCACTTTTATGGGTAATAATGCAGTGGCCAACCCAAAATTAAGAAGAATTCCTTCCTACCTTCTTTCTTCCAAGTTATACTGGAATGGCATTTTAGCCGCTATAGCCATTTGCACAGTAAATCGAGCTCATCTTATACTTCAAGTTTCAGACAATCAGTGATGTTTGATTTCCATATGCAAGGCAAACAAAATTAATACAAATTATGTGGAACAAAATCATTTGACTTAGTTTGATTCTATTACACTGTACATGTATCGGTGTACATTCAATTTCAGCGTAATATTTGAACTCACAACAGTTCAACAATTGATACATTTAATTAGCAAACACAAGTGGAAGACAGTAATTGACTGAGAAAAAAAATGGAAGCTGCTTACACAAAGCTAAATTATTGATGTTAAATGGTCAGATCGTTGTCATGGACAGGCAAATAGGCAAAACAGCACTGTTTGAAATTGTCGTTTTGTTTTTGCCTTGCACTTATAGGAGTCCTCAATAATCTTTGCGTAAACCACAAACAAAATCAGCCTACTGTTTTTTTAGTCCATTTTTGAACTTTTTTGATCAGAAAAATTTTTTTTTAACAGGTCAGATGACGTGAATTTCAATTGCCCAATGGATAATACAACTCTTCCTAAAGAGGGAGGGGTGAGTAGGGTTCATTCCACATTATATTAACACATGTAATTAATAGCATTGCAGTGGGATTGCTAGAACGTAGTATTCCCAATACTTCTTACGCTCCCTGAAAACTTGAAAAATTGTGTTTTCATCTGGAGATGAAAATCACCAGACTTGTGCAAAAGGCAAGACCGTCAGTCGAAATTAGTCCAGAGGGGGTAGTAGACTATGTATCAACAGCATTTAACTTCATGAATTGGCTCAAATGAGCCTTTGATTAAATATTTTCTTCATTGTTTTACTATCAATTAAGCTTCCTTCTTTTTACTACATTTGTACGTGTATCAGTTACATTGTAAATGCTTATTTAAAATTAAAGGATTTTTGTGTGACTTACATGTACATTGTAGCTGCCCTCTAATTGTAAATCCTACAAAAAATAATTTAACCTCTCCAATTCAGTCAGGTGGGGTGCAGTGGTGTACTGGTCGGCGCGTTGGACTAATGTGATCAGAAGGATGGTGGTTGGGGGCACAGTCCCTGCAATGGTGTTGTTTCCTTAGACAAGAATCTTAGTAACCCACATTGTCTTTCTTCACCCAGATGTACAAACAGGTACTGGTGGCATACTGCTGAGGGTAACCCCGCAATGGACTAGCGTCCCATCTAGGGAGGAGTTGCAAATATGTTATTAATCTCAGTTGCTTCATGCTACAGAAACTGGGTTAAGCTCTGGCCATGTGGGCTTTCTTGGCTCACGTGTGACTTTACTTTTAGTTCTTTTACCTAAATCATTCAGGCAATAGAATGATGGTAACACTGATCAGAACCAACAATAAATGGTGGCTAAGTCACAGAATGTGGAACCATTAGTTACATGAAATGTTTGTTAACTCTGCCAAATTTTAATGATATTGGTTTGAGGTATTATACTCTGCTTTCCAGACAACGTGTGTGATCTGGTTCTGCTGCGTATCAATGGAACATTTAAGTGTTCAACTGAAAGGTTCTACTTGTGCTGCATTGTTGCCAGAAATTCACTAGAGTTTCCTCTAAAGTTTGCTTGATTGAAGCTGGTCTGATTGTTCTTGAAATACATCGATTGATCACTCAGCTGAAGAGCTGTTTGACAGTTTATGCTGTCCTACTTGATTCCAATAAATTGCAGTTGTGACATCACCATGAGTACATTTCTAATTGTCATGTACATGTATGTGAAGATGTTGATTTTTGTGAGCATGCAGTGGCTTCCTTAAATTATTTTTGGCAGCTTTTAAATGCACAGGACAATGGAGTCAAAAATTTATCCCCCCCCCCCTGCTCACACACCTATGATGGGAATGAAACCTCAAGGAAATGATTAAGAAAAGCACTTAAAATTCCAGGAAAACATGACATGTTTCCTTAGAATTAATTTGTTATGTATCTAACAAGAAGCCCCCCTTAGACAACTTGTGGAATACAAAAATTACAATAATTTATACATGTATATCACTTTGCTAATTAATAATGCCACAAAATCATTGGTACAATTAGGTTAAAAAGGAGATAACTGTAAGTAAATTAAGCTCTTTTTGATGGCGTAGGACGATAAAGTTGGTTACAGTCAAAATACTCAGCACGTTCTGGCTCGTTGTTTAGGAATGATTTTCATTAATCGCGAAGGGATTGCATTATTGGAATCAAAATTCCATTTTATAATTGAAGTTTGAAGTCTTCCAATGGTAGACTCTTTTGAAGTAGTGAATATTGATTGGGTTGTTACTTACACGAGCCAGAAGTTCGCATGCAAAATATGAAACCATTGGCGGCTGCTGGTTTTGGTCGGTTTGGCACTATGGGTAATTTTTTCTCAATTTTCAGGAACATTTTTTGTGCATTTACAGCACACTTGCTTTTAAGAAATTATTCTTCCGACAGTTTTATAACAGCAGTCTGCTTCTTCACTTGTAAAGGTACTTGCGATTAATGCTGTTATGAGAGTAAACAAATCAGGTCAGATACAACAAGCCGCCAACAGTCTGCGACTTGGACGTGAACATTTGCCTGATGTCAATGATAAACCAATCAGCATTCCTTTAACTGGAACACGGCTTAACCGTTGGAACATTATAATATTCAATTTGAAAGTGGAATTTTGATTCCAATGATGCAATCTGTTCCCAATAAATGAAAGTCATTCCCAAATAATAAGCATCTCAACGCACTCAATATTTCGACTGTAACACTAAAGTGAGATGTGCCTTGTATGCACTTTGTGCAAGCCTTATAAATGGCTCCCATGATGGAGGGAAATGGGACTTTCAGCTCTTATAAAAGCACCAATGATGCAATGTACCTTTCATTCTTAAGAGCCCCCATTTGGGAGGACTTGTGTAGGTTTGAAAAGTGCATTTTTACATTGTGTAGAAAGAAATAATTTGGCGTTACTATTGAATGCTTTCCCTTTTTATAGCTGAACTTTTATGAAATAGGATGTGATTTAGGAAAAAAAAAAGCTCTAGGGAGGGTTCTTTTTGACACCACCACACAATAACCACCCCCATGCAAGAGCACTTGGGGTTGTTTGCAGACTCTTTTGTCGTCCATTTATTATCTTTAACCTTCTAAGCCACAATGTCAAGATGCATATTCTCCTCACTGTTCTCCATGTATTTCTTGGCACTAGTTGGGAGAATATGATTAAACATCAAGATGATTTACAGGGTTGCCACAGTCAGGGAAAATCAGGGAAGGAGGAATTTTTTTCAAGGTGAGGGAAAACGTTAAGTCAGGGAATTTTGCATCACGTCGGGGAAATTCTTGAATTTGTGTTATCTCGATAGGTGGCAACCCTGTTTTATCTTTGGTGGTCATTTTCTTTATTCTTGTCACCTGCTAGTTTGATCACTCTGAGGTGGTGATACTGTAAAGAGAAATTAGATGCTTGCCACTATTATATTTCAAAAATCTTACATTTTAAAAATCGCAATAAAGTAGAAAAGTTTACTTTTAACTCACCTGTTAAGCTGTATCTTTTTCAAATTATGCTTCTAAGATTCAACATTTCCCCTCTCTTACATTTTAAAAATCGCAATAATACTAACAGATTAATGGGACCTCAAACTACATGGCAATTTAAATTGGTTGCTGGGGAAATGGCTAAAACGCCTGGAAAACATAGTACCTAACTATACGTAGCCTCCTTAAGGCGACTTATGAAGTGAATGCAAAATCACAATAATTCGTCTGTTAAACTAATGAATGCCACAAAATGGTATTAAGGAAATCCACCTCGTTGATTTCGTGGTGAACACCAAAATGAGACCCAGCTTTGCTTCCTTTTTGCGTCCACTGGATACTAGACTAAAGAGATCATCTTTTTTTTTTTTTTACCTAGTTTTTTGACGATTTGGCCTGTGGGAGGAGTATACTCTCTCTTCGTGTAAAATGTAGAAGGAGTGGTAGAGGATGTGTGTGGAATGACGAACTACGTAACTACGAGGTAACGCGTGTATTTACTTTTTTTGCTGTTCCTCAGCTGAATGTTATATAAGTATAACAAAAATGTGATGATATATTCTTAATATGTTCAACAATAGGTACCACGCGTTTGTAAATTATCGTCACAATAAATTAAGGAAAAAGTTGAGTATTCTTCCAACAAACCAGTCATTTATTGAGCCGACAGTTAAGGTGGCCGAACACAGTTTTCTTGTACCTATGCGTTATTTATCGTTATTTTCAAACCACTGGCAGTTGGGCAGCCAAATTGGCAAGGTGCAAGTTCAACTAAAGAAGATTGTATTTTGATATGTTTTATTGGACAAGGTACCGTTACCATGGCAACACAGCTGGTAGTAAGCCGGCATTAAATAATGGGTTTGATTTATTTTCGGAAAATCCAGTCGTTAGATTTTTTCCATCATTTGTCTCTAGAAAACTAAAAAAAATACTGGCCTATTGACACTAGTCTCGTGAAATTTTGACAGAGAGATCTCCTGTTATTTTGTGTTTTGCACTTTAACGTTTTCTGAACATGCCCTCTGTCAGATCTCAATTTTTGTTTGCAGGCGAGCTAAGCGTGTTCCGAACTATTATTCTACCAAATTTCATGAAATTCTAATGAGCGGTTCCGTAGAACTCAGTGCATTTCCACTTAATCGTGCAGTCACAATTTTCTGGTTAACTGCGCATGCGCTCCATTTGACAGGATTCTCGATCTTTCTCGATCCACACAAACAATCCCAGAAAGGCAGGGTATTTTCCAAGAGTAATACCTTTAATACATTGAAAAACAAACGTTTTTGACACATAACAAACTGTTTGATTGTTAAGACGGAAAAAACACTTGCACAATCTTCACTGAACAAAATGAAATGATCGCTGTACAGGCGCCAACAGGCGCATGCTTGTTTTACTCAAAGCCTTGTGCGCGCGCGCTTATTCACGTCAGCAGTACAAATCGTAGAGCGCGCGCAAACTGTGTTCAGACACCTTAAAGGGGCAGTCTCATGGCGATTTTCCTATCTTCTTTTTCACAAGTTTGATTAATTTATATCAAAGTACCTTGCTCATACATGAATTGCTTTTAGACCACAAGGGGACAATATTAAATGAATTTTCAAAAGAAAAAACAAGCCAAAATTAGTTTTAAATATTTTATCTCAGACATAAGGCAGAAACTTGAAAAATTCTGCCAGAAGTTTTTAAGTCGCACGCCATTTCTGTCATTTCCATCCTGGCCATCCCTCTCCAGACATACTTATTATAGTTTCCATGTACTGGAATACCCATTTTAATACTACTGGACCATTATTTTTAGGCTTCCATAGATAAAAATGTGTCTTTTCGCTTTCCACAGTCAGTGATACTAGAAATTGATGAGACTGCCCCTGCCCCCGACAAAAAAGTTAAAAAATTTGATTTGAAGAAATGACTGCAATCGGTTTCTGATTTGCCGCGGTACCATCTCGATTTCTTTCGCAGGCCCACTTTATAAAATGTGATCTTGAAGATGTGATCTGTGGTGAGTGTCAGAGAAAGATGGAAAGAAAGTCCCTAGCCCCACACGAGACATTTGAGTGCCCCGAAAGGAGGGTGCCGTGTCAGTACTGTAGAGAGGAGTTTCCCTTCTGGCACACAGAGGTAAGGCTACGTAAAACATTTATACACCTCATTACGTGTTGGGCAATTTTAGCCCAGCCATGTCAGGATGTGTGTATAGTAAAACGTCCCTAAAATCTGCCTTCAGTGAGTGCTGCCGAAGTTTTCGAACTTTCTTTAAGCGGTAATTATCACCAAAGGCACATTGTAAAACACTACTCTAAATGCTTTGAAGGTTTCTTTGCCTCAACTGCAAACTTTGTTGTTCCTTTTTATGTTTTTTTTAATGAAAGCATTGTCCTGTTTTTTATTCTAAGTTTGGTGCCGCAAACGCTAGTTCGCAGCGGCCGATTTTGTTCTTTGCTGACGCATTATCTCCTCACTCTGTCTGCTTTGTCAGAGAAACAACTAGGCTACGGGGCGCCAAATGCGACCAAAAAGATCATCACCCTTGTGATCAATCGTTCCTTAAAATCTATATCACAACTGGTGATAAATACATAACTTTGCTTAATATATATATATATATTTAACAATTATTCTACGAGGGCGCCGGCCCTGGATATCGAATGATAGATAACCAACGAGGCGCGTAGCGCCGAGTTGGTTATAATCATTTGATATCCAGCAAGCCCGAGTAGAATAATTGTTTTATTAAGAACTTAACCACTATTAAAAAAAAAATGAAGAAAGAACGGGAAAAATGAGAAAAGAAATTTAAACGGAACAAGAATCGATCACACGACTGAACGAAAAAGGTGCCTATATCTGTATCTGTATCTATATCTATATCTATCTATATCTATCTATATATATCTATCTATATATATCTATCTATATCTATCTATCTATATCTATCTATCTATCTATCTATCTATCTATCTATCTATCTATCTATCTATCTATCTATCTATCTATCTATCTATCTATCTATCTATCTATCTATCTATCTATCTCTATATCTATCTATATCTATATATATATATATATATATATATTTAACAATTATTCTACGAGGGCGCACTGGATATCCAATGATAGATAACCAACGAGGCGCGTATCAGGGTATATCATTTGATATCCAGCAAGCCCGAGTAGAATAATTGTTTTATTAAAAACTTAACCACTATTAAAAAAAATCGAGAAAGAACGGGAAAAATGAGAAAAGAAATTTAAACGGAACAAGAATTGATCACATGACTGAACGAAAAAGGCGCGAAAACCTTGCCAAGTGTTGCAGCGTTTCATTGCAAAGCTGAATGAATTAATGAAAACTGCTCGAAAGTGAACAAAGTAGCACACGTTTAGGAAAAAATCTTCTAATTATAGGCTCTGAAATATGGTAAATGTTTGATTTTTCCTGAACATTGCTGTAATCATCGTTCAAAGCGGATTGAAGATGTACAATTTCACCATATAGCTTCTGGAGTTGAAACTGAACAAGTTTGTAATCCGGCTGTTCGCACAACGGAGCCATCATGTGCGTGTTTGATCGAACTGAAGACAGAACAAATTTGAACAGTTGAACTTGAAGAGGTAATTTCTATGCAGCTCAGAAACAAGATTACTGTAGCGAGAACATTAGAATTCACCATCATAGTTTGTTAAACGCAAAGCGCAAAATGCAGTTGTTCTCGGTTTAGAGGTTGCGGACGGAATGGTAAAAACAACATTCAAACAACTGGAAAAGCGATTCAACTCCGTTTACATGGCACCCGATTTCTATCTGAGCATTTGGACCTGTTGGAACACAGAGCTACAACAAGTGCAGGTAAAACAGTGTCAATTTTGCGTGTTAAAGCCGAAAAACAATCTCGCCCTTCCTTCTTGGTAGTTTGCAGCTGTACTTTTTAATACTTGTTTAGACTGCTTCATGATTTTCGCACCAACTAGCATGAATGCTCCTGCCCCATTTCACTGTGTTTTATTTTATGTCTCGTCTTGATATTTTGAAGTGGAAATCCTTTCTGAGAAAGCTTACCGTTTGTTCAATTTCAATGATCGACGTGACGATCGATGAAAGAAATTATAATTGTAAACACAACGCTTAATGCTTAATTTTCTATTTCTGCACAGTTTCTTCAAACAATTTTGACTTGTGTTAGACGACGCTGTTGGTGATGCTTTGCGGTGACGCTGTTGGAATTTCTGCTTGATTTAAATTCGCTGCCAAGTGATTTTTCTCGTCCATTTTTATCGCCGGGTCGCTCGCGAGGAAAAAACTTTCAGCTCACTTTGTTGTTGAGTGTTCATTGACCATATTTGGTCGCAGCAGGTATATGAGCTGATAGCCTAGCTCCGTTGAGCCAATCAAAATGCTAGAAATATATATATATATATATATATATATATATATATAGTCCATCAAAAACATCATTTGTCTAGATCTTTTCTCCAGAAATAAGCATATAAAACCACAAAAAAACTGGAAATAAGACTTGCCGATATTTCGAAACAATAAATGCTTAAAAAATGCGTGACAATGGAAGTTTTGAAATCTAAAATAAACAGTTGCTATTGCATGACGGGTTTGAAGTTTTTGAGCAGGAATTTGTTTGCGTGTCTACAGGAGGTTATTAGTTCATTTCGTTTATTGAGTGAAGCCAAATCAGGTCTGCAGATTATAAAATACTTCTCCCACAGGCACAAGTTACAGCGATTTGAAGCGGGATTGTATGGGGCAGCTTGCTTTAGGATCTGTTTTGGTGTCTTTCAACTGCCAAATGTATTTACTTAGCTCGGTATTGAGTCTCTTGCTCGGGTGATTAAAGAAAGCTTTGTGGTTGGTGAATCTAGTCTTAAAGGAGTGTTCAGTAAGGCCTACGTAGGTCTGATCAGGCCTATTGTCTACCGTTGCCACAGTCGCTTGGCATACCACGGATTCCTTGAGACAATTCCCAGCCAAAGGGCAGTCAGCTGGTTTCCTACAGTTGCATGTTTTTGATGGCACAATCTTCTTGTGAAGGATTGACTTATTATGGCCGTCGATGTTTTGTTTGAGGTTGGTCATGCAGCTGTAACTGATTTTCACTGTGTTACGGTTGAAGATCTTGTGTAACACGTGGCCCTTTGGGAATTCTTCGTCGAGAATCTTTAGGAAAGTCCGTCCGATGTTAGTGGCGACATTTTTACTGAACGGGGGGTTGTACCAAATGATATCTCTGTGGCGATTCTTTCTATTGGAGTTTGGCGGTTCTGATGCGGTTGGCGGTGAAAATGCAAGGCGGTACTTGTATCTGCTGTCGTTAAGGGCTTTTTGATAGAGTGGAACTGCTTTGTCGAATGAATCTTGGTCATATAAAATCTCGGAGAGCCGTTTATTGATGGACTTTGGGATGTTTTTGATGATCTGCGGTGGGTGGTTAGATTTCTTGTGGATGTAAAGTGGGATGTTGCTGGGCTTGGTATAAGGCATGTATGTACCGTTGCATGGAAAGGTCGAGAGTGACGTCGAGGAAATCGACGATTTTTTTGTTGGCTTCAATTGTAATTTTAAGGCCATTCTTACTGAAGATGGTACACAGATCTTTCTTGATTAGCTCTACTTGGCGAGGCGTTGCATTTGTAATTCCGAGGCCGTCATCTGTGTATAAGCCGAAGTTGTTACCATGTTTCTCTTTGATTTTGTGGAGGAGAAAAGCGCCAACGAGCTCACATGATTCAGCACCTTCATAGCTACCCATGGTGACATCGAAGAGATTAGACGATGCTTTCTTGCCCCATGGTTCACCAGAATTGTAAAGGAGGGATTTTTTCGCATGTAGGATGATGCGCCTTTCATTGTCAGTGATGTTATCGTAGTTACATGCGAATTCTAGCGCGGCATTTAAAAGGTCGATTGAAATGGATGGATAAAAATCAACTACATCAAAAGCGATGAACGAGTAGTTTTCCTTGTTGTGTATGCTGTTAAACCAGCTTAAAACAGCTTTAGTGTTTTCCATTGATTTAATCTGAGCTTGGTAACAATGTTAGTGTTTATTCGCTCAAGGATTTGTTTGCTGATTTTTCCGATCTCAGATTTGGCGGGGTTGACGAGGCGACATGTGGGATTGTCGACAAAGTTGGGTTTGTGATCTTTAAGGGTGATGAAGGCTTCTCGTTTGGCAGTGATATTAACTCGGTCTTCTAGATCAAGTTTTTTGGCAATGCTTTTGGCTTCAACCTCGATAGGATTCGTGGTGTTTGGGGTCACTTTCTTGTAGGCCTTTGTGATGTTCTTCTGGAGGAGATCATTATAAGTAGATGTGCCCATTTTGTAGAAATTTGTGGTCTTGTCGGCGGGTATTAAAAGCTTATCAGTCGTTTTGATGTTGGTTTCAATGTCTGATGAAAGCTTTTGCTGAAACCAGCACTTGACCTTTCTGAATTTGATGTTTTCGATCATGTTAAGTAATCTCCTCTCGAAATTTGACATAGCTGGAATTTGCGGAGGTGTATTCTTAGAGTTGAAACCAAACGTTTCTTTCTGGTTGCCTTTAGCATCAGGGTTGAGGAAGAAGTATGCTTTCCATCTCATCCGTTTACAGAGGTGTTCGGTTTTGTCAATCAGCTTACGGTTGTAATTTTTCTCAGATGGTAGAGGAATGTTCTTTGTGGAGTCGTCGAACCTTGTTGATTCCATTATAACAGTCGTTGCGTAGAGTGCTCAACGTTGAAGGAGCTTCAATATAATGCTATATATATATAGCATTATATTGAATCTTATATATATGATGGAGTTTAACTGATGAGTGGGTCACCTCTTCAGTGGCCTACGAAACAAGTTTGTGTTAAATGTCCATTCACTCAAGCTTTGAGTAGTTCACCAACTGGTTCATATATATATATATATATTTATTAAAAACTGGACTAGGTATATTGGATTTCTAGCATTTTGATTGGCTCAACGGAGCTAGGCTATCAGCTCATATACCTGCTGCGACCAAATATGGTCAATGAACACTGACAACAAAGTGAGCTGAAAGTTTTTTCCTCGCGAGCGACCCGGCGATAAAAATGGACGAGGAAAATCA